>OZ026624.1:78025125-78565125 GCA_964020975.1 Hermodice carunculata
CCAATATGACTGCAGTTGAGACAGATCTTGGTCTAAACATATTTTGTTTGCAAAAGCAATTGGCCAATAGGCACAATGCCTATATGAAAGCCTCTTGTACATCAATTGGCAATACGACAAAAAGTGGATAACATCTCGATAACAAATAGCAAACGCACAGGACATAACAAAATATAACGGGAAAGAGAGAGAGACTAAGGAAATGGGTGGGCGTTATTCCCGTAAATACATGGATATATAATTGGACATAACAATAAGTAGAATATATATGGGTTTCTCTGTAAAATGTTTGCCTTGTGTCTAATTCTGTGGCTAATTATGATGGCACAGCTGCAACCCGGTGCTAAGACGGCTAAACGTTGAATCTTCCAGTGTTTTTTTTTTTATTATTTTATTATTTTTTTGTATTTGTGAACTGCTAGGAATATATCCCGAATTCCAGAATTATTTTTGGTTGACAGTCCAAAAGTAATGTTTTTAAACTGAAGTGTACAAGGGAAATTATTTTAGTTTGGATTTCGTCTCTCGCAATAAAGTATTTGTTGCATTGGAAAAAATATGGAAAACTGTCCTCTGCCGAGGTACCACAGAAACAAAGTGGTAATTCAATCAGATTCATCCTGTACAAATCTTTGTTGAGCTGGATACAGCCCATTCTCAGTCTAGCGTGAATAATACATATTCTTCGTTCTCCAAAATAAAACATTTCATTACATTTGGCCTTGGATTTATTTAATTTCCTATTAAATTCACCTAAATTTTCAGACCTTTTAACTGATTGTGGAAGAAGGTTGCATTGGCGCACTGTGGCAGGAAAAAGAGAACTATGAAAGGTATTTGGACAAGCATAAATTGAGCTAATATCCTGCCTTGACCTGATATTATATCTAGATCGTTCTTCAACAGTATGTGGAATTAAATTGCATAAAGATAAGGAAACCAGTCCATCAACTATTTTGTACACAAGGATGAGTTTGTGTTTCTGTCGTCGTTCAGAAAGTGGCTCCCATCCAGTTTCAGCATATATTTTACCATGGATAGTATGGCTAAAGGCCCCGTAACAACTCTGGCTGCAGCCAGCTGAAGACTTACAAGAAGGTCCCTGTCTGACTGTGTGCACCCATCCCACACTACATCGGCATATTCTAAGTGGGGTCCAACTAACTAAAAATACAAGGGTTCAAGTGCACGTTTATTAAGCTTGTACTGTAAAACATTTCAAAATATAAATCAATTTCCTTGTTATAGCCACATTATAATTAATATGCGCCGACCAGATGAGATCCGAAGACAACATAACACCAAGCTTGTTAGTGTTGTTCAACGCTGTCAACAATTTTTGTTCAAATACTAGATCGGTGTGATCAGCAGGCTTATTCTCTTTCCTCAATAAAAGTGTTTTGGTTTTGGTAGAATTAATTGTTACAAGCCATTGGTATGAACAGTCTAAAACTGATGTAAGGTCTTGGTTTAGTGTGACTGCACTTTCAACTGGGTTATCAATTTGAATATGAAGGGTGGTGGCATCAGCATAAAGTATTATTTCAGAATGTCCAATGTCTTTTATGTCGTTCACGTAAATAAGGAATAATAATCGGCTTACTACGGACCCCTGTGGTACACCTGCTTCAATATTACCCAATTCAGAGGATTTCCCTTGAATAACGACACGTTGAGAGCGATCTGAAGATAACGCTCAACCACTGAAGTGAAGGACCTCGGATTCCCGCCTTCTTCATTTTATAAATCAAACCTGGATGATAAACTTTATCAAATGCCTTAGGTATATCGCAAAATATTACACGAAGTTCTTTCTGTAAATCAACGGCTTTACAAAACTCATTATACAGATACACAAGCTGATTTCCGTTCCGTTTAGGTGGTCCACCTTTTTGATTGGGGGGGGGGGGGCATTAGCTTTCTTCCATTCTACTGGAAAACGGAAACGGACAGTGAAAGATTAAAAAGTTGTGTCAAAGAACATAAAATACAAGGTACAGCTTCCGTTACCAACAAATGGCTGGTACCATCTGGCCCAAGCCTTATCTACGTTCAGAGATTTCAGTATATGAAAAACAGACTGCTCTGTTATAAAAATATTTTCTAAGATGTTTTGTTGCAAGGATGTCCTCGTCTGACAAAGTTAACAGTGTTGCGTCAACTCGACAAGGTTGCGAGAAATACTCATTGAGGACATTTGCTTTAGCCGCCATTATCAGAAATCACCGAATTATTAGACACTAAAGCAGGGATTGAAGAATTTGAATCACCAGAGGTAAATAATTGTATCTTTTTCCACCAATTTTTACTCTTAAATTTTCCTTCGTTTACCACACTACATTGTTTTTTATGATACTCCTCTTCTGCTGAAAGTACATCAATGTATGCATTACGTAAATCTCAGAAGTACCTCCATATTTTACGGGGGGGGGGTTATTAGAAGCCTTCACTTTTTTCTGAATCCTATCGACCTTATGTTTTTTTGTGCGCGTAACTTAGAAGTGTACTAGGGAGCATCAGTTATCTTATTGTCACCGTCGTGGTGGGAATAGAATTCCGAACAAAGTTTAAAAAATATTCAGTCCAGAAACTACAAACTATATCCAGATTATCAGTATTGAAGCAGGCGTACCAGTCAACGCTGCTTAAACTTCCACGGAAAACATCAAAATCTGACTTAAGTATTCCCAAATAGATGTGTCAAAACAGTAATTTTCTTGTGTGTGTGTGGTTGTACCTAAATGAAAAGTTTTCGGGTATCCTGCAGTGATCGCTTTGTGCGACAGGTGGCAGCACACTCACAGTTTAAACAAACTGGGGCATATTACTTATCATCTGATCAAGCCAGGTTGAGGTTTGCTCTGTTGTTCTTGTTGGCTCTGTGATATGAATTTTTAGATTATAACGAAGTCGGAATTTACGAGCTTTTTACCATGGTACGTTTTGGGTACGTTTTGATGAAAAAATATTTAATTTAAATTGGCAATATATTTTGATGCGAATATAATATTGATTACCACATATCTCAATCCTTACATGTAATAACTAATGTCAACCTAAAAACGAAATGTGAAAGCGAATACATATACATGAATACGCGGGCACTAATCCTGTTATTCTCTTGACCTGCCCATAGCTGTTGTAAAATGTGAATTTAAAAAGGTTCACTCATTTACGTGGGATACTTATCTGCACCATCATAATAACTTGGCCTCTTAAGTTACCAGAATATATATATGTATATATATATATATATATATATATATATATATATATATATATATATATATATATATATATATATATATATATATGGCTTGTCCATGCACATGAGAGCGAGGCACAGACGAGCCTTCTCCTTCTCCCCCCGTTCCTTTCTTCTTCTTCTTCTTCTTCTTCTTCTTCTTCTTCTTCTTCTTCTTCTTCTTCTTCTTCTTCTTCTTCTTCTTCTTCTTCTTCTTCTTCTTCTTCTTCTTCTTCTTCTTCTTCTTCTTCTTCTTCTTCTTCTTCTTCTTCTTCTTGGTGGTGGTAAGTGTGTGCTGGCGCACCCGAAGCACCTAGTCATTTGCATAGCAGATATTCTGGGCATGTACATACAATTTACTCTTTCAGTCTCTGGCCAGTTAGTCTATATCCACACTGGCCTACACCAAAATAGTTACAATACATTTCATTAAAGTCAAACTTGGTTCGGTTAGCTTTTCATCTGTATATAAAGTGTACGAGCTCATGTATACTGAGCATCAATGAAAAGGCATCATATACTACAAGTTGACTATTTCCTCATATATTTATTTGCGTCTATCTTGATCATGTGTCGTCACTCTCTCTCTCCGTGGTCGAGGTCTGTCACTGACAGAGCCTGTCTCTCTGTGGCGTGCGACAAGCTTGCTTACTGTTGACTGGCAACAGCCCATGTGGCGTGCAACTTCCATTTGTGAACACCCTGCCTCCTACATGCCCAGACACTGATTCCTTTCATCACGTGTTAGCCGTGGCATGGTCACCCGTAGAAGTGGCATATCTGTGGATTTTATGTGGCCTTTATATAGGGAATGAAGGCAACTTGCACCAACACCTCAAGAAACCACAAAAGGTAACCTGCAAGCGACCCGTCACGAAATTACGCAACAGGTGTTCCAGTGCAGTCTAGGTTAGCGCCAGCAGTAGCCAAAATAGTCAGTTGCTACTAAAACTTCAAAATGGCTAGTAAAAGTAGCAAATGGCTACTAAAATTTCCGAAAAATTCTGTATTTTCATGCAGAAATTTAACAGATTTCAAGTCTGTGTAGGTCTTTCCTGGAAAAATTAAAATTTTGGCCACTAATTTTAAAATCCTAGCGCTAACCTAGGCAGTGGTGCATACAATAACAATACTGAGACACCTGAGTACAGGATTGGTCACTAGAAACTTCAAAAAATATCATAGAACCATGTTTAATGTATTTTACAAAGAAAATATTTCAATTTTCAAAGTGGCGTTTTCATTCATGTTCAGTATATTTACTTGTATTGTCGAAACAAAGCTGCGATAATAGATGGCCCTTGTTGCACATGTAACAGACAGAAAATGTACAAAAATTCCACAACAGCTAAAACATTATTTATTACCTTTAAAGGGTATACATCAAATAATGACAGTACACTGAGTATTACATTTTATAATTCCATTATTATAAACTAGGCAAAATTAATAACCCTCCGCTTAAATAATTTAACGGTGTACCCATACTTTTTAGTTAATTTAAAGATACGCACATGTATGTGTAGCTTAATCCTTTGATTACATCATGTGTAAAGATGAGCAGAGTTGGAGCCCATGCTTGACTGCACATGGGCTGAATGTGACACAAAGTCAAAAAGTGCACTTCGCAGAAAGGATCATGTCTGGTCTTTCCTGTCCCTGTTAGGACCCTCCTGACCATTGATTTTTCTCACCATACCCGTGTAATGTGGCCAGAAACTGTGCCAATCATGGGTATAAAGGCATGGGGTTTTTTCTGTCAGTTATGGATTCGCCATCACTGGTCAAACTGTGAACATCACCATGCCAAGACTGTCCAAAATGGACAGGGCAAGAGCCATAGGTCGCATTGAAACCGGTGAATGTTGCAGAGCTGTCGCATTGGCAATGGGTGTGAACCACAAATCATCAATGAGTTGTTGAGAAAATACCGAAACACAAATGATGTTGCAGATTTACCACGCCTGGGAAGGCCAAAGCTGACCACCAGGCAACAAGACCGTTTCATCGTCAATGCAGCACTGAGGAGTAGGAGCCGCACAGGTCCTGATATTCAGAGCCAGCTGGAGAGAGCCAATCCTCACCAAAGACGCAAGTCCACCCAGACTGTTCCTAACAGACTGCATGCTGCTGGTTTAAGGTCCCGGAGCATGGTGAAAAAGCCGCTTCTTACCCCACGTCACAAGGTTGCTCGGTTGCAGTGGACAAGAGAACATGTCCGTACAACACATGCAGGATTGAGCAATGTTCTCTTCACTGATGAGTGTCGTTTTTCCCTCCACAGAAGTGATGGACGTGTTCGTGCATGGAGACGGCGAGGGGAGAGACATGCTGCTTGTTGTGTTCAGCCCACAGTTGCATACGGAGGGGGGAGCATCATGGTGTGGGCGGGCATCTCTGCTAATGGCAAGACAGACCTCGTCATCATGGAAGGAACAATGACAAGCAGACGGTACATAACGGATGTCCTGGAACCCCATGTTATTCCATGTGCGGGTGCCATTGGAGACAACTTCATGCTGATGCACGACAATGCCAGGCCACATGTTTCAGCTGTGGTTCGTGATTACCTGGATAGTGAGACTGTTGAGGTGATGGAATGGCTAGCATGCTCACCTGACCTCAACCCGATTGAGCAGCTGTGGAGCCATATGAAAAGAAATGTGTACCGGAAGATGGGTCCTAACTCACACTTCGCAGATCTACGGTGTTATCTTCTGGAGGAGTGGGACAGTATACCTCAGGCACTTGTGAGAAAGCTCGTCTACAGCATGCGAAAACGCTGCCAACAGTGCATTGACAACCATGGTGGCTACACATCCTATTGAATGGACATTTAAAGGTGCTTTATGTGACACAGTGATGAGTCAATTTCTGCTCTATTGAATTCAGAAAATGCCTTAACTTTAAGTACAGTCTGTGATAACTTTTGATGCAACCAAGCACCATCTGTGATAACTTCTGATGGGACTCTGGACTCAGTTCATATGCATGTTTGAGGGCTCTACAGGTACTCTTGCGAACTTGTGATTCAGACTTTGTCTGCTTATTGACACTGTGCAATGAAACATAACTTCATTTGATCAGAATTTTCTCTACAGGTCTACTCTAAAGTGTATACAGAAAAAAAGAAACATAGAATATATTCAAATTATGTGTGTGTGTGTTTTTATATAAGAATTGCTTTTAGTGGAGGGTAATTAATTTTGACTGGTTTATATTTTAAATGAGTGGATGATCAAGCTTTTGAACTTCTCACTAAATGTGTACTATGTGGATGGGAAATAAAGAAGAGGAGCAGGGAAATAACACGGCAAAATGAGGACGTTTGGAGTATCGACCTGCGGTTTGCTATTCTCTCTCTCTCTCTCTCTCTCTCTCTCTCTCTCTCTCTCTCTCTCTCTCTCTCTCCCTCTCTCTCTCTCTCTCTCTGTCTCTCTCTGTCTCCCTGTCTCTCTCTGACACACACATAAGAGAGATGGGTTGGCCATCATAAGTTACTTATACTTACATGTACGTTCAGAGTGTTTTAAAGATACAAGCAAATATATATATAATATATATATATATATATATATATATATATATATATATATATATATATATATATATATATATATATATATATATATATATATATATATATATATATATATATTACCTTGAGATTGAAAAAATAAATTTAGCTCCTATAATGGAAAAACTGACGACCACTAGATTCGAACACACAACCTTCTGTTTCGAAGACACACTCTCTACCACTACGCTGCCAGTAGTTCTTAAGCAACCTGACGTGTGTCCCTGGTAAAATATAAATGGTGCTAAGTGCAAAAGTACGTTTTTCTTGTTGCCTACAATGGGTGAATACGAATGTTCTCAAATCCTTTGAAGTTTGTCGTTTTATTTCGCTCTATTTCGGGATATGTATCCTTTCTCGCTCTTTTCCGTGAAAACTATGAAGCAGCCCTAATATACATTTGGGTGGTCATAAGGGGCAGTCGTCGATTTTGGGCAATAGTAAAGGCTGCTAAGGGCAGAGGAAACCAGTGATGAGTTGAGCAGAATTATCCCTGGATATGAGATGCTAACAGAAAATATTAAATCTGCTCCATTTAACTACACCCATGTCCTAAAAATCAAGCAGAAGTATTTTACAATCCCACTTCTTCCACTGTATTAAAAGTTGTCGACAGGACCGTTTTGTAAACATAAATCAACGTTGCTTCTGTCATAGCAGCGGACTGGCGATGCACTGTACCACGCATTTTGGTATCTATTTCTTCATGGTATCTACTTCTTCAAATAAAAAAAAAAACCTTCTGTGGTATGTTTGTGATTTTGAATATGCTCCGAAAGCCATAACTAGTCTTTTTAATTTGACCAAAGAATGCATAAAACACATATAAATTCTTGTGACAATACACACAACCCATATTCCTATCAAATATAATAAGATGCACAAGTATACACGTACAGTGAGCTAGCTTGGGCCACAGCGATATATATATATATATATATATATATATATATATATATATATATATATATATATATATATATATATATATATATATATATATATATATACATACATGCAAGCTTGGAGGTTCAATAATCTGCTACCACAAGGGGTGTATTTACATATTTACAAACTTTAGATGGTGTTGCTAGGCTGGTTGAATACTGCTCACGGGAAATTTACAATAAATGCCATCTTTGTAGGTTTTTGAACGTCTGTCCCAAAAACGCCCTTAAATTGTCTCGCCCAACCGCAAGAGTGAATCAACCTGCGTATTTACTGTCCCAGAAATGCCAATTAAAAGAGCGTTTTTTGGGGTGGATGGTCGTTGTGTTGCACATTGGAGGCACATGTATATTTATTATTTTATGGACAAAATGATTTGTACGTTACATACCTTACATAGGAATTAGAGGACAGATTTCATTACATTTTAATTTGTCAAAAGTTCTGTGAAGCGTGTCAGAATTTCTTGCTGATTTTGAATATTTAACTCTGGAAGATAAATTTATTAAGTTATTGAAATGTGATGACGTGGAAGTAATTTGGAATTTGGGAAAATTTATAACAGACACTGTAAAAATCAGAGGAAAGTTGTGATGGAAAGTTATCCTATCCTTTTGGCTCACCTCGGAACACGTTTGTTTCTATGATTTTTTTTATACAATTCTCATAATCATCTTTATCTGTATGTATTTGTAACTATTGTTCATGCTCACAACAGGTTTGCTGATGGGGGATCTTTATGATGTAGACTGTGTTTGTACTGTGTGGTTTTTTATTGTTTTTTTTTTTTGTTTTTTTTTGTTTTTTTTTTTTGTTTTTGTTTTTTTGTTTTTTGTTTTTGTTTTTGGGGTTCTTTGTTTTTGTTTTTTGTTTTTTTGTTTGTTTTTTAGTTTGTTTTTTAAGACCCTTCATCACAATATCATGGATATATATGAAATGGTGCAGTTGGAAGAAAGGTCATTCATTCATTCATTCATACATTCATTCATCCATCCATTCATTCATTCATTCATTCAGATACGACGTATACCTCTGCACCTGATCATTCATTCATTCATTCATTCAGATACGACATATACCTCTGCACCTGAATAAAATCAATCAACTGATTTATCCGTCAATCAATTCAACTCAATATGTTTTTATCAGTGGTTAGCACAATAAAGAGCAATTCAAAGTACTGTACATGCCATTTTAGGTAGGTATGTCGATTGTGTTTGTGTCAAAGTGATTCTTCTGTTTCTTGACATACTTTATATTTCGCTTGATGACGTTAGCGTACGCAAATGAAGCACAGAAAGAGGATATTTCCCTTCAGCGTACGCACAACAATGATTCATCTTATTTTTTTGCGCTTTGAATGATTTATGCTGGACGACATCCGTGCTTTTTATTTCATTTGATAAGTTGTCATCCTGTAGGCCTATTCGGGCGTAATGAAATTAAAAGAGAAACCAACTCGACATTCAAATAGACATATTAGCGCATTTATGTACCCCGCGACCGCACAACGAATAATGTTAAATGGGGGACCCCAGGCACCACCAGCATATGAACAACTTTGTTTGACCGTTCCACAAGGTACCTTTCTACAGTGTTTCACCACAATCTACATTGCAATTGTACACATTGAGGTATAGGGTCCCTAGATGTGTTCCTTTTTCGAAGCTATTGGGCAAGCAGTTTACAGAACTTTTAAAAATACTTTACCAAAAACATGAACTCCAAAAATATACGACAAATCTAAAGTCACTGGAGCGTTTTCATTTAACAAACTTGGTTGCAACCCAAGGCACATCCCAGCCAAAGTTGAAGAGAATCTCACTTGCGGGTTTGGAGACGAAGTAAAAACTATGAATTGTGAACAGACGGACATCCAGACGGATTGACGACGGATTACCAGCGAACCCAAAAGCTCAGCTGAGTGACTGACAAGTTCGCTAAGATACAAATCAGGCATTAGCTGCAAATCGGCCGAGAAACCCTTTGCATTCGCACTGCTGTACGTCTGCGTCTTCACCAGCCACCTAAAACCTGTCCCCATGGCAACAATATCTTAGAATGAATAGTATGTTCAGCTGGTAATCACAAATTTTGCATTGATATATGATTTCACAATTCAGAATTCGTAAATAACAAAAGGCATAAAAATCAATAAATATAGAAAAAAATGGAATCGCCAACTGGTAAGCAAATTAAGGTCTTTGAATATCTAGAGGTGTCCATATTCAACTTTGAAGTAATTAAGCAAGGTTTCGCCAAAAATTGCATACAATATTCATTTTAAAAAAAAAATTAAAAAAAGTTGGAACAAAGTTGTACGAGACTAACCTGTGGTTTATCCCCACCAAGCCAGAAGAGGGCATGACCGACAGTTTTGCAGAGGCAGTCAATTGTTGTTAAGGACGGAAGTCGGAAGCATGAAAGACGATCACCCATAGTTTAAGCTAAGCTGACTGGCAAGTCAGATGAGCGCAAAACACATCCAATGCCCAACCTTGGATACATATTTTAATTAGACAATCTGTGACTACGGTAACACTCCATCAAGACAAAAAGAATTGAAAACAACAATTAATTGTCACATTATACATACAGCATATAACGAAATAGGAACAAAAATATAGTGATCAGTTTCTATAATATTTTCCTTTCTTAATTCCATAACTGGATATTTTCTTTACAATACTTCTCTACACCTGGATTAATTTATTAGGTCCAAAAGAGCCACACTCAATGATCAAAGTAAGAAAACACTAAGATGGACAATGGATTAAACGCTGTAGGCTTATATAAATTAACAAACGGCCTAAGTGATTTAAACATACAGTAAAAACTCATTATAATGACACTATCTGTTCCCTAAAAAATGTGTCAGATAACTGAATATGTCACATAAATGAAGCAAATAACAAAGAAAATAAACTATTTCTGATAAAAATTTGTGTCATTATATTGAATATGTTGGATATCTGAGTGTCGTTATAATGAGGTTCCATTGTATTTATTTATACTGATTAGCCCTATTCTAAAAACAGCTGAGTGATACAATGGGTTCTCTAGACACGAAGATACTAACAGATATAGATCATGACTATGCATAATACCTTATGTTTAGTTAAAAATGATCCTGTATTGGAAAGAAAAAACAAAAACAAAAAAGAAAAACGAGAGAGGGAAAATAGACAGTGGGAGGAAAAGTATGAAAAATAGGTATCAGAAAGGAAATCTTTTACTCGCAGCAATGTAACTCTGGACTGCCTGGAAAATGGTTGACTGGTCTGTGTTGAGGTTTGGATACTTGGCTGATAAAGCAACGAACAGAGACTTAATAGCATTGAATATGAATAATTCAGGACACTCGTTTGATCATTACTATAGCTATAATTTTGAAACGAGAAAAATATAAGAAATACCATTATTATTCTTTCTATAATAGTGATGATGATGATGATGATGATGATGATGATGATGATGATAATAATAATGATAAAAACAATAATATCATGATGATCCTGTGCTCTGCTGGAATCTGCTTTTACAATGTTGAGAAGAGGTCGAAAGTGTCAATACAATACACATATATAATACACCGGCAGCACTCACTTACAATTGCAAAGTTTGATATCCCATAACTTTGTCAAAATTTAACATCTTCACGTTATATTCGCATACTTTTATTGTCCAAATTTAAGTCCAACAAGTCCACAAAAACTCATATAAAATAGAGAAAATCAGAGCGCCACCTGGTGATAAAAATAAGAACAAGTTGACTCCAGGTGACCTTATGTAAAATATCAAAGCAATTGGTCAGGTAGTTCTTGAGACAAGGGAATTTTAAATTTAAAAAAAAAATAAAATGAATAAAAAAATTCACGAAAAAAAGAAAAATTATTGCATCATCATCTCCTTTACAAACTTGGTACAGGTCCACCTGGACAACACCCATGTGGCAAGTCAAAACATTACAAGCCGGGAATTTTGAGAAGTCGAAAATGTAAAAAGTCTAACGACGGACGGACGGACAGATGGATGGACGGACGACGGACACAAACGGATTCCATAAGCTTTGCTGGCTGACAAGTCAGCAGAGCTAATAATAATAATAATAATAATAATAATAATAATAATAATAATAATAATAATAATAATAATAATAATAATATTATTATTATTATTATTGTTTATTATTATTATTATTATTATTATTATTATTATTATTATTATCATTATTATTATTATTATTATCATTATTATTATTATTATTATTATTGCTGTTATTATCATTATTATTATTATTATTATTATTATTATTATTATTATTATTCATTATTATTATTATTTATTATTTTTATTATTATTATTATTATTATTATTATTATTATTATTATTATTATTATTATTATTATTATCATTATTATCATAATTATTATCATTTCGCTCCCACTTTGTTTCTTCTGCAGCATAAAACACGCTTGAGTACTTTTAGTGAAATTTGGCGAAACCTTTGGCTTATGATGACAAATATACAACAACTTAAAGCGGAATTTAAACACACTAGAATATCTGCAATAAATCCATAATGTGCCACAATAATATGGTCCAGGGATTCTGACCTGATATGTGGAGGGTAAATACCATGCAGTATCCTAATCAAGGTGATGTTTAATGTACTTATCAACTGAAGTATAATTACGGTGAAAAGCATTGGGGCATAGTCTCTCGTTTTCTGATATTGTGCTTGTATCTGAAACCTTGTTAATTTATTTTTACGAAGCGAGTTAACAATTGCTAACGTTGTGAAGACTAGCACTCCACATGGAACCAGTGCGGTAAATAAATTGTACAGAACGTTTCGGTGAAGCACCACAAACAACGTACTTTTTAGTGCGGATGGAACATAAACGCATTTTTTGGAGAATGTTTGACCCTGGGGATTGTCACCAGAGCAGCATTGTACTCCCTGATATTCGACACAACTGGGACAACCTGGCACCTGATAACCGTCGCCGTAAAAGCAGAGCACTCCTTGATATATTTCACAGGAAGAACATGTTGGACTAGGATAATTGTCACCGAGGGAACATTGCGTTTGTGAACAATTATGACTAGAAGCACATATTGACTCTGAATAATTTTCGCCATTACAACATTGCATTCCGGCATAACTCCTTTCGTTAGATCGTACAGTCCCCGGATGATTGTCACCGGTTGAGCGTAAATCAGGATCCACAACACACGGTCTTGGGAATATGCTGATTTTGTCAGAAGGAGAAGTCACCTGGTTTAGCAATAACGCATGCCGAGTTTCCCTTTTGTTAGTACCGTTTTCATTGCATGTGATAATCAGTGAAAATCTTTGATTATTTCTGCATTCAATGCGATATTCAAAAGCTCGTGGGATACTGTACACAGCTGACAACATTATTATTCCAACTACAATCAATCTTGCAATTTGGAGTGTGCACCAACGTCTTGCTCTTAATGGAAAACGTACGGCTAGAAAGCGACAGATGCCAATAACAACCACAAACCATATGCTGCAGGTTTGTGTGAATGTAATGAAAGGCAGAGTGCACACGTGTATATAGGCAGCAACTGAATTATGGAAGTATTCTATTTCAGGAGTGTTCCTAAACGGGTAAAACAAATCATCTAGTCTGATAATTAGCATCACAATCAAATATATCGAGTCACTGCAAGTCAGACAGCGCAATAGAAAAATGAACACTCCCTCGGCTCTCATCGCGTGCAAAACAAGGAAAACAAGTGTATTCAGGGTCAGTCCAGCCAGACACACTATGCCTCGGATTATTCCGTTTGTAATAAATAAGAACCATCTGGATACATTAGGCGCGTACTGTTCGTACCCGGGATGTTTGTGGTCTGCCAGAAGTGTCCTGCAATTCATCTTGCAAACTTTGGAATGGTCATCTGCTTCTCTTGTATTATACAATCAACCACGCACAATGAGTTCTAAAAAAATAAACAATTTGAATAAGTGAAAATGCCTGTTTGTTGGCAAACTGATCCTAAAACTTTTTATAACCGTTCCAAAAGAAGGAATACAATAACCACAAGGAGCCAAATACCCCCCCCCCAAAAAAAAAAAAGCAGAGAAAAGAAACTTGTTAAGTAGTTATGCGGAATCAGCATAATTTATGACGCAAAACTTTATGTATATGTACCATCAGCTGTGATGTTGAGTGGTGCCCCCTCGTGGCCTTTCAGGCTAGATAGATCCATTGAGATAATATTACCTCCCAGTTTTACTGTGGTTTCTGCATCATACTGCAGCCTATAAGGTGTGTCTTGAAAAAAAATCCCCAAATACACAAATTTCATTGTCGTACATAGATATCTTGAAAGCGGGTCATATGAAAACTGCAGAAAGGGAGTGAAATGCAGGCCCTATGTACGAACACACACCCAATACGAAAAATGTCACAACCTTTTCGTGGTATCAGTAGACAGAACTTGGAAATTTTTCTTTTTGAGACAAGAGATCTGCTTGAACTGCGTTTGACCTAGATATCTTTAAATCGAAATATTTCTAACACTTCACTTGATTATAAATAGCCCAAAATTGCAGCCCTACACGAACAAGTCAGTCAATTCTCCGTGATGCCCCTGTGTAATTTCAAAGCTATTTGCGAAACGTTTTTAAGACATTTTGCCAAACATGAGAGAAACAATAATAGAAAATCAAAAGAAAACACGAAGTAAGATAGATTGGTCAATACTTACTCAAGTTATGTCTGCAACAAGTTCGAAGATAATCTGCTTGACGGTTTTGAGAATTCGATAATGTAAATTCTGAATGGACGTTGGATGGCGGGTGCCCGAAAACTGACGATGGACGGCTCACCCCCGGATAACCTTTCTCAGCTAATCGAAAAGCCATTCATTCTAAATATAAATAAAAATGGTTTTTAATAATACAATTTGTTCATTTTCTTAAACCAACGCCACAAAAATAACTTTATTCATAATACTTTCACCCCTATTTTTGTCCAAATACTAAAGGAATTTTTGTACACAATAAGCATACTGTAAATGACTTGTATTTATACGATACCAAAATTCCTTTCCAAATTATGAAATATCCAAGATATCACGTTTCTCTTCTCTGAAACAAGCACACACACAATCAGTCTGACTGCGTGGCGTCAGCACACGTAGAAAAAAAGACCTTCACGAGAAACAAAGCAAATGAGGAAATAAATAAATTAAAATCCTTCCCTAATTTTGGAAGGTCAACATTTCTATGGCTGTGTCTTTCTTGGATACATGGATGAAGTGAGTACAAAAAAACCCTGCATTAAGGTCCAAGTTTTAAAAAATGATAGATGAACTCTTTATCAGTGTCAATTTGAAAAATAAGTACCACAAACCATTTTCTTGTTCACTGTTTCCTTGATGCTCGCTTGCTATTACAAAGTCATAAAATCTGCCTTATCAGCTGTATCGACACGGCGAAAACTGTGCTGCAAAAGAAAATATATGTTATGTTGTGATTGATTTACATGTATGTGGTTGCTTATGTAATTTGTGACAAAAGCATAGGGAGGGCAGTAACACATAGTCACTTATATCTACATAAAGTTACTCACTTTATGTCCATATCAGTATGCAAAAGAAATGGCCTGTAAGCAAACCCTCCGAGCGTTTCTTCCTATTTCAATCATGGCATGAATGATGTCACACGATGGAAAGTAGATAAAAAGGTATGGTATATTGATTTAGTTTTAACGTCACGATGATTTGTGTGCATGGTGATATCGGGAAATTGCTTAGATTTCGTTATCCTCATGTTTTGAATACTTGGTAAAGTGTCAGGAATATGTGTGTGGAGCACTTTTGCAAGAAGATAAAGCATCCAATAAAGTAGACTAAGCCAGATATTGAATTAACTCTTTCACTGCCACCTTTTGGACTGAGCCAACTGCTTTCACCTAGAGCGCGCCGAGGAAAGTTGTTCCCTGGGCTTTTATATTCTTTGTAACTACAGGCATGCTGGTACTTGGACGAAAGGTCTTTTTGCAAAGGAATCTGAATCAAGCACGCTTATTATAACGCAGAGCAGTCCGACTTAAGTCGCATTTGTGCTGGAACAATTTAATTACTTCCTCTCTCCTGTAACGTGGGTTTGCAGCCTGTATCGCTGTGTAATGTTTATAACATATGGGATGAATGCCTGTAATTTGATTGCATACAATAATATACAACTCAAATTAACTCAGAATTTATGAATATTATATTTGGTCCGAGGCAGCTGAGCTTACCAAACACGAAAGTACTTATGACTCTTTATCGTTAATATAATAACCAAATATTCGTTGAGAAGAGAAACTAAGCATGTTCCTTTTATTGGAAAGTTGCTACACATTTTGAAATTCGATAATTATTGAAAATAAAAATTGACCCACAAGTCTGGACAGGATCCCATTACTTGTCGTTAAGGTGTCTACCTTTCTGCTTGTTGTTTATTTTTGTTTTTTGTTTTTGTTTTTTTTCCTCTGTTTATTCATGTATTTAAACACACACACAGACACACACAGACACACACACACACACACACACACTTTTTGGGCATCGTTGGGTGGTGCATCCACATTGTTTTAATTGTATTACGTCACGGTATACATAGAAAAGAGCAGGCAGTCACACAAAAACAACGAAAAAACTTTCTTGTAAAATATCAATATACCGGGTTTGACCCGTCCGGCGTTTTTGTCCAGGGACCAGCACTCCAAGGATGTCGTAAAACACTAATACAATTACCATTTACAATGCAATATAATCAATTGAATAATAATATTTTGATACTATCGTGACCAGTTTTTTATATTTAAAATTTATTTTTTTGCTGGGCCATAACAAAAATTGAAAAGTTTTATCAGTTTTTCTAGCACAATTTTACTCTAAAGGCACCTATCGGCATAATCGGTTGAGTGTTGACCTCAAAATTTCAAATTTGACTGATCTTGTGACATTGATTTTAGATACCATTAGACGAAACAACATAACAATTGTAAAGCTTGTATTGGTTCCACTGCTCCAGTATTCCATGGCGTGAGACACATTTATCTGTATATTACTGATTAGATTGATAACTAACATTAAGTAAAAATGAAATAATCTGATTGACAGCAGTACCACACAAAGTAAAGTTCTGGGCATGAAACAAACAATAATCGGATACATTATACATTAGTTCAAAATCTGAGTCAAATATTTGAACAACACTTCCCCTTATCAGTACAAAAACGCTAAGGCTTTTTCAGAAAAACGCTTGTTACTTTATGTGCGAAGGTGTTCAATGCTGCTGTTTTGCTTATGCTTTATTTTCAGGAGTTTTTGCAATCACCTTTAATTGTACAAGACAGGGCCTCAACCCTAATACACCTAACAGTACCATCGGTATATCAGCAATTTAAAAAACTACACTAAAAGGCCTCTTGCTTTTATCCCAATTTTACGTTTAACATAGAGACATCATAGATACACAGATACATGCAAACATACATACATGCATACAAACGGACATACATAAACATACATAGCCCCACACGTACATACATATATACATACATACATACATACATACATACATACATACATACATACATACATACATACATACATACACGGGCGAAAAAATCTAAAACCGCTTAGATTTGTTGTGTTTCCTCTTCGTCGTTTGGTTCATATTGAGAATTCTGACATTATCCCTGCATTTAAGTCAGACCATAATGCAATTGCCTTTAATGATAAACATTAATCAACATCAGAGGGGCTACGGGTTTTGAATTTAAAATATCCTTATTTTAGACAGATTGATTAAATGGCTTATTTGAAGATGTTTCCGAAATCATACAAGATGGCAGCCCAATAATAAAGTGGCGAATGTTGAAAATTGAAACTCCTTTTGCAAACCAGGAAATATACAGCATAAAAGATACGAATTACATTGGCATAGATCGGTAGTCATATAAACAATTGCATCGATATGAAATTTTGATCCATTAAGTTATGAAGGGCAAATTAAACTTAAAAAAAAGAAAAAAACATGACATAGGGTCCATTTATGAGACTATAAATACCAAAATATGGGAATGGTGTGGAACATTTTAGTTTTTAAAAATATATATAAACTTGGATAATACAGTATTACACAAATTAAATATTTTAGATTAAAATATAAGAGTAAAATAATACACTACCAAGAAGAGTTTTTTTTCACGAAAAAAGGGAGTTTATCTTATAAGATCCTTTCTACCTCTAACTTAAAGCTTAAGTATGATCCAGCAACTGATACTGGTGGTATTAAAAATGTTCTAAACAATGCCGATGCTTCAAAATTAGAATCAGATGTACAGGGATGTAAAGGACACCACAAGAGCAGTAACTGTATGCTCCACCACATAACTGTATATGTCGCCTGGATTACATGGATACACAGCGGAGTTCCATAAAGTTTTTTATGTCTGGACTCAATGTATAAACCAGTTGGTAAATGCATTAAACGGTGCAAACGAAAGGGATAAATTGATATGCGTTGAAATACGTGGAGTAATTTTACTTTAACTACAAAAGATAAAAGTTTTCTTTTAACTTTTGGAAAAAAGCATTGAAAAGCCAATTCTTTTCAAATGTAAAGTACAAACTGGCAAAAAAATGTGTAGATTTTCACATAAAAGGTATTTCCAATTCTTGTCCTTTCAGAACAAGGTGACTATTTAAAAAATTAT
This sequence comes from Hermodice carunculata, assembly GCA_964020975.1. Lineage (NCBI taxonomy): Eukaryota > Metazoa > Annelida > Polychaeta > Eunicida > Amphinomidae > Hermodice > Hermodice carunculata. Next base: position 78,043,649 of record OZ026624.1, read on the forward strand.
GCAAGGAAAATACAGACACAACTAAATTTGGTGGATTTTGTTGAAGACCACTCAGCAGTTCTTTAAATGTCAGCTGAGTTTGAAAAGGCTTTTGGTCATTTAGAATTGAGAAATATTTATGCGTGTTTAGAGGGTATTTTTTAATTTAAGTCTTTCTATCCAACAGCGGATGTCCGTCCTGTACGTTGAAAATCAAAGTAGTCTCGTTATATAGAATGACCGGACATTAGACGCATTCAGCCTTTCGAGAGGTGTCTGTCTTTTGCTGTATTCATTCGTGTGTGTGTGGGGGGGGGGGGGGTATGGCTATTGCAGTTACGACGGACTCAGCTACCATAGAAATTAATGTAGATGGAAGGGTCCGACGAGAATGTTCCCTTTCCCCATGTCTCTTTTTGTGTCGGAATTATGGCTATTACACTCATGAAAAACTTAAATATGAAAGGAAAAAGACACATTTGTAAAACATGGATGCCCCCTTAACGTCATTTTGTTTGCCCTCATTACCCTCTTCTGATCTCAATACAAAAATCGTTTTGATTTATGGAAAGGTGTTAAATGGATGTGAAATACATGGTACACTTAGAGATAAAACTGTAGTTTTGGTGCCCTGGTAACCCCTATATCATTTTTGGTGAAAATTATTGCATTAAACAAATAAATCTGTGGTTCTTTAAGCAGTAAAAATAATTCCAAAAGGAGAACATATCACATGAATTATGTCACCGTGTTAAAACCCGAAACAAACTATTTGGTGATTGGGATACAAAAATCTTATATTCTTTAGGTAAAACACTCATTACAAAATCTGTAGTTCGATATATAACCGACGTACATCAAAAGACTGAAGATCTTCTTTTTCAGTGCATCTAGGAATTTACAAAAATGATTGATTAGAAGGAACCACCTGATGAATCCTCCTGGTGTAAGTGATTCAGGACTTCTAAACAAAGAGTCTCAGTTTTATGCCATGGAATATGTCACTAGTAAGAGGCGAGTGTTAGAATGGGAAACATCCTGGATACACCTCATTGTGCGAGAGATAGCTTGCAAGTACAAACACGAGTCCAAATGTAATTTCCTTTCAGTGCTTGTCAAAATGAAAACTTACAGAGTAAAATAGATTTTGGTCGGACGTGTAAAACTTGGACTGACTTTAATTGTAAATACTACTTGACATAAGACAATGAAACAATGCGATAATATCCATATAAAAATATGCAGCTAAACAGTTTTATACGGAAAGGTGTGACATGGGTGTTAAATATAATTCTGATCTTTTGTGTGGAGACTGGACAGTTTTGTCGCACCATTTACTGTAATAGGAACAACAGATTTTCGGTACTTGGAGGTCTAATATCCGCAATTCCAGAAAGATGGAAATGAATTTTGATCAAATCTGTCAAATTAACTTCAACTGTGCCCCGAGAAAAAAAGAAAAAAATGCCAAAATTTACAAACTGGTAAATATTTGGTGTATCAATATCTTTAACTATCCGGTAATATAAGTCAGCCGAGCATATCTAGTGGTCATTGGTCTGTCGTTGTTAGTCTGTTCTTTTAAAATATTGTCTGTCGGACAACAATTTCATATGTTCAACCTCTTCTCAAAAAGGTCAGTAAGGAACACTTCAGGCTTGCTGGGGATGTGGCTGGGTCTTTACAGAGCTGTTCAGCTCACTCTTCAGCGATTCTGGATTTTTTGTTAATTGGTTGTTAAAATCATAAGAAAAATCTTCTCGGAAACTGATGGGCCAATTACTTTGAAATTGCTCATTCACACTTCCAGAGACACCAAGACCTTAAACTGTTGGACAGACGACACTGTGATTTTTCATTAGTTTGGGCTGTGCTGACCGGTCAGTTAGTAAAGTTCATAATATCCGTGTGTGCCCATCATCTGTCTGTCCGTCCATCTGTTAGACTTCCCACATTTTTAACTTCACCAATTTTGTTGCATAGAATGTTTCTCCACCCGCTAGTGAGGAATGCGATGATAATGTTGATGATTCAACTTTTGTTTCTATGTTTAATTTATTTTTAAATTATGTTGTTTGAAGTAAATAAATTTCCTATTTTTTTCGGCCAATTGCTTAGGGTCATCTGCGATTACGAAGTCTACATTTGAAGTTATGAGGGACTATATAAGGTGTAAGCTAATGGTTTCGATATTCGCTGATAATTTTTTGGAACAAATTAATATTACTGTATTATAAACAAATGATACATATTCAATATAAATAAACAAACAAAGTCAACTGGAAATAAACCCTAAATAAATGGTCATAAAAATATTAAATAATGTAGGCAGCATCACAATGTTTACTTGTGTAAAAAAGAAATAACATATGGTGCAAGAGATCACGTGGTCCATGGCGGCGGTTTGAAGGTCCTGTGTGCGAGCTCCGTTCGTAGCCTCTGTGTAGCAAATAATTTGAAGTATTTAGAATATGATTGGCAGACCAAATACAAGAGGAAAGGATCGAAAGGGCAGTTGCAGGGGAAAACAGGAAGCAGCTACCACAGGAAAAGAAAAAAAAACAGAACAGAAACGTAACAGTGACATCCTGCTCACATCGAGCGAAGGCGAGGTTGGTGTGGGTCCTGTCACGCAAGATTCTGGTCACGAGACAGCATCCCACAAGGGAACACCAGAAAGTTGAAATCAGACTATTAAACAACTAGAAGACGATATAAAAGTGAGAAATAGGAGGTGTCAAGAAAGCAATTGATACACTTAAACACCAGCCTGGGGGGGGGGGGGGGTCAAACAAGATATCAAAACAGTGAGCGATAAAGTGCTTGAGATGGAGAAAAGCCTAGAATTTACGTCTGACAAGGCACTTACTCCAGAAAAAGTTGAAAACATCAAAAAAGAACATTTGGCGAGTAAGAAAATCGGTATGCATAAAAGCTGGTGTAGTTATACCCGATGTAACTAATCCGTGGGGTAGTTGCACCACTGCTTAACTGAAGACCTTGGTATAAGTTTTAACCCCCTTTCCTGACACTGGCCAGCTGACCTGTCCCAGGTGAGCACAGTGAAGACAGTCGTGTGACTGCTGTCCCCCTTTTATTGACGAGGGTGGCAAGGGGCTTCAGATTTATGTTTGTCTATATAAAATGAGTGCATACACACTGGTCAATGATGGATATATTACTAATTTTATATCTGTGCATGATAAACAATAAAATTATATATGTGTGTATTTAATCTTCAAAATGTGTCTGTGTGATGGATAACATGATGATGTACATGTAAGTGATCATTGAACTTTCAATAGAACATTAAAATTTCTATCTACCCCATATAAACCCCTTTTTCCAAGTCCAGTCACAACAACCATGGCTGCACAAGGCGTGGACAGCAAAGCCAAAAAGAGGAGGAGGGGAATTGGCAACATGAGAAAAAAGAACGTTGTCTAGCTATGCCTCACTGTTATAATTGCGCTATCCCTTTGTTAGCTGCATATTGTGAGAAGTATTCAAATAGACAAATGCAATGCATACATTTGAAAAAAAAAAAACAAGTAATGGTCAGTAGATTGTGGAAAAGGCAAAAATTCTGATCCTGCCATTAAGTGTCATATAAACAACAGTTCTTTTGATCAAAAAATACCCTTCTGTGAATCTTTATCAGAGATGCATCTTATGATGGACCAAGTTCCAATTTGAAGCTAGCTTCCTCATTGTATTTATAAACTTCTTATGAAACTCTAAAGTGTTTATCCTTTAGACCGTCTGAGTGGTGTACACGGGGCTGACGTGTTATCTCAAGAAGGATCCTACGCGGCTTCCCCAAGTTTTTTTTTTCCCACAGATGCATATCATACTGGACCTCATTTCTATTGAAAACGAACTTCTTATTTTTATTTTTAAACTTGTTATGAAACTTTCGAAGTGTTTATATGATAGCAGACTGGGTGACGCACAGTACAGTGGTCTATGTCACCAGAACTTGCCCCAAGAACGCCTTCAAAAGTGCTCCTTCATTTCGCAGACAACAATATGGAAATTGTATGTAAAGTATTCTACTGCGAAGTCTAAAAAATGCATTATTGAAAAAAAAAGGATTGTGGGCGCTGAAGGTAATCCGGTCTATGAGCGCCATTTTTTCTTTATGGAGCTGGATAAGAAATATTGCACTTATTATACTGTGGCATAACTAGACGACCTGACGCAAATGGCAGCCTTATTAATGCAGATCTTTCAGTCAATGTTTCGTATTGAAGATGTCTAGTTTTTCTTTTTGGTTGTTGAATGTGTAGACTGTAGACTCTAGTTTAATTTTTTTTTTACAAAAATTCTAATATTATTGCAAAGGATCTGAGGAAATGTCACACATTTTGCAATAATATCAGAAGCATTGTTAAAGAAAGAATAGTATGTAAACACTTAGAATATGTCAACGCATGCAAGGTCATTTTATAGTTAATATGTTTAAAATTCGTTTTGCTAAACAGTTTGCTTTGATCATTTATATGAGTGAAGACATAATATGTGTTTGATATGTTGCATGAACTGTACGTAACTCAGATAAACACATAATTGGCACCGGTGCTACTATTAATTTTGCATTAAACCACAGAATATAGAGTCGGTGGACATACATCTCCCACGATACAAAGGGTTTAGAAATATTATTCAATTTGCATTTATTGATTGTAAATTTTGTTCAATGATGTTCTGCTTGAACTCTCGTATTACATTATGATATGCAATAATTAGTTCCCCAACAGGAACCGGCGGGAGCATCTAGTGTTGAGACCCGTCTGCTTGTCTGTCTGTCCTTGCGCAGGGGCTAGTCTGTGCCATATTTCCTATACCTTCGGCTCATGCTAACGTAATTTCGTGTGTAGACACTTCCTTGAATAGTGGAGTGTCATGTGCCAAAACTGGGTCACTGTAATCTATTTTTCGACCTTTAACCCCACAACTAGTTTCTGCTTTTGCAAGCCATATTTCTAAAATATACTTAAAAGCCGTCTAACACACAACTTAACAACCAAATTGCATTTAGCCGGACAGAGTGACTAGGCAGCAGGCAAATTTTAATAACAAATAGTTGAACATTTGAGTAAATATGTTTGGAAAAAAAAATCTTGCCAGAAATCCTTCATCTTGCATATGTCTAAAAAAAGTAACTTTTCCCGCGCAATATACGAAAAGCATTCAACCAATCTGAAACAAACCTCACCTTTTTCGAACACAGCTTTTAATATATATATATATATATATATATTTAAAACCATGTATGTCTTGATCGAATGTATAGAAAAACAAACGTCAATAAATGTTATCCTTCATTGGTCAATGTAGCCGTCCAGGAACAACCAGAGGTAAAACGTTTAGAATTACATTATTGACCTAAAAACTATGGAAACCTGTGTTTGGTGCATGTAAGTTAACCTCAGGAGTGAGATGTCGAACTGCAACTCATATAATAATAATAATAATAATAATAATAATAATAATAATAATAATAATAATAATAATAATAATAATAATAATAATAATAAAAATAATAATAATAATAATAATAATAATAATAATAATAATAATAATAACAATAATAATAATAATAATAATAATAATGATGATGATGATAATAATACTAATAATACTAATAATAATAATATAAATAAATTAATAAAATAAATAAATAAATAAATAAACAAACAAACAAACAAAGAAATAAATAAGTAAATAAATAAATAAATAAATAAATAAATAAAAAAATAAATAAATAAACAAATAAATAATTAAATAAATAAAATTCGTTGTAGAGCCTTCCTTTAAAATTGAAGTCGTTAATAAATTTTGAGTGCATATATTGAAGGTCCGACCTGGAGTGACTGAATATCTGCACTGCAACCGTACAATAAAACCCAAACCACGTGACCATGCTTCGCATCCCTTGTACTTACTTCACCCCTTTTCAGCGACGTAGGCTACTTTATTGCGTAAAAATAATTCCCGCTGTACTTCGGAACGCGGGAGTATTTCAATCGTGTTCCATAATACCTAATCCAAGGACGTTTCGCTGCTGTACATTTCACGGGATTGGCTGTACGTGTGTCATGCACTAAAATTGGGTCACTATGACCTTTACCTTTGACCCCTCAAATGATTTAACCTTGACCAGGCCTAATATTCTACGCCCTAGCCCAAACTAACCATCATTTTGTGTAAACACTTCATAGAATAGCCGAGTGTTATGCGCCCAAATTGGGTCACTGTGACTGAGTTCTTGCCTTTTTACCCCACAACGTTTCACCTTGTCCTATGCTAGCCATGTTCCCTGCTCCATAAGAATAGATTCTACCACATTTGGTGGTTGGACACTTCATGGCATAGGTATGTGTCGCACGCTGAATTGTGTCACTGTGACTTTGATCTTTGACAACCTATATTGTTTTAGTTTTTCCAGGCCCTACTTCATATATGGCAACGTGTACATCAAATATGGTGTGTTGACACATTATAGGTTGGGGGTGTGTTGCACACTAAAATGGGATCAACTGTATTAACTATTCCCAAGTGTGGGATTATGCATTGGTTTACAATACTTGATTTTGTATAAAGTGCCCTAAACTGCGACATTATTCGGTGACTTGTGACTTTGATTAAATGATATTCTTTCAAAGAATGTTGCATATCGTATAAATATTTATACTTTCAATTAAATTTGTTATGTTAAGCAAAACATGGTGCTAAAAAGTTGAATAGATCACTTTGTTCTTTGCAGTGAATTGAACAAGTAACTGGTCAGGTATTTTAACAGTTACATGATATTTATAATGTCTTTCAAAAGTTAGATAAGGCCAAGTTAAAATATAGTTTGAATATATTTCCATTTCAAGCAATTTTTCAATGAAAGTGAAAGAATTGAGCCTTCACATATGCCTTGATCAGCACAAAGAACAATTTTGCAATAAAATATTTAGTTTCAAGCAAACTGTCATTGATTTTCATACTAGAAATGGATTCAGTGTGAAGTTCTGTAATTACAGTATTTTCATGTGTCGATTTGCAGTAGAGCAAACACATTGATATTCACATATTACGTACATTTGGCATGTTTGACTAATGTACACACAGTACAATTTTGTTAATTAATTGTAACAGCACAAGGCATGTGAAATGAAACTGATCTTTCGTACTGTTGGTATCACTATTTTACATTTTACCATATATGAACATTCACTTAGTGCACAGTGTTATGGTTATTTACTTCACATATCATAAGCCCTGGTGGTTGCACGTATCGCCTACAACTTACAGGAACGAAGTGACCTATGCATCTGCATGTATTGTGGACCTATTATTTTGACTTTGCGGTGTTATTGGTTTACTAACGTGGATTAAGCCTATCGTCAGTGTGCCATCTTATGAAAAATTAAACACAGTGAGGGTCGATACATTATAATGGATATTACAATCGGAGGAAAAAGATATACTTTAGGAAATGTTTACGGTCCAAATGAAGATAAAGGCAAATTTTATCAAGACTTTATTGAAAAGATAGACAGCCTACCAAACGATAATAGAATAATTGCAGGGGATCATAATTTTGTTCTAGACGTAAATATTGATAAGCAAGGAGGGAATCCAGTTGAACATAATAAGATACAGGGATTAGTTAAAAATTGGATTGAAGAAACCGATTTAGATGATATTTGGAGGAGAAGTAACTCTGACATTTTTTTTTTATTTGGCGAAGGAAAAATCCAACATTCATACAATGTAGATTAGATTGTTTTCTAGTTTCGTTTGGCCTGTCTAATCTAATTAGAGAAGAGAAAATTAATCCGGGATTCCGAACCGATCATTCTGCTATAACATTAATAATAGATGCACAAACAAATAACAGAGGACCTGAATTCTGGAAACTAAACACTTCCCTATTGCGTGAATAAGATTATGGTAATTATATTAAAGATAAAATTCAAAACGCATGCGGGTCAAGTGAAAACCTAGACAGTATCATGTTGTGGGAAATGATAAAAATGGAAGTTCGAACTGCAACAAGTCAATACTCGGCACGTAAGAAAAAACAAAGAAAAAGAAAAGTAGATTCTCTAGAAAAAGATTGAAAAGAATCAGAAAACGAGTTTATAGTAAATAGTAAAAAACGAAACAGAGGAAGAAATTCTCCAATTGAAAAATGATTTAGAAAAAAGAATACGAGTATATAGCTAAGGAACTATTGTCCGATGTAAGAGTAAATAGTATGAAGAGGATGAAAAACCATCGAAATACTTTTTCAATTTATAGAATAGAAATTATAACAACAAAACTCTTAACAGCTTACGAATACAAAATCAAATAGTTACTGATCTGCAAGATATTCTAAAGGAAATGAGAAACTGTTATTCATAACTACACACAAAGAGAGAAACAGACGCAACATTAATGGATCAAAACTATGTATTATTTCGAAGACGATGAAAACATTCCAAAATTGTCAGAAGAAGAGCAATCGATATGCGAGGGTAAAATCATTGATAATGGACTTTTATTAGCACTGAAAGTACACAAAATAATAAATCTCCTGGTTCTGATGTGCCTCAGGTAAAATTTAACTAGGTATTTTCCGCACATATTAAATATTTTCTTCTAAATGCCATTGACAAATCATACGATAATAAGAAACTGTCCATAGCACAAAGGCATGGCGTTATTTCTTTATTGCCAAAGAACAACCAAGATATACTGGACATTTTGAGCTGGAGACCAATCTCATTATTGAACCAAGATTATAAACTAGCAATAAAGGCTATTGCAACAAGAAAGTATTGCCAAGTATTATTCATGACGATCAAACAGGCTTTATGAAAGATAGATATATTGGGGACAATAGTAATACAATTTTGAATATAATTGATTTTGCCGAAGAAGAAAATTTATCAACCGTTATAGTTTCAAGCGATTTCGAAAAAGCGTTGACTACTTAGTGTGGGGCTTTGTAAACAAGTGTTCAGAGTTTTACAATTTTGGGTGAAACTATAACTATTAAAACATGGATAATAATTTTTCATCACGATTTAAAAAGCTGCGTAATTAATAATGGGTGGGCATTGGATGGCAAGGTCGAGTATGTCAGGGATGCTCACTGTCCCCATATATATCTATTATAGCTGAAGAAATTTTGGGAATAATTATTAGACGAGAACTTAAAATCAATACAATTGATTATGTCGAACAAAAAGAAAATATCAGTATGTGGACGACACAGCTGTAACAGTTATGGCCACAGAAGAAAACATTTCTAACCTATTTGATATGTTATAAGAATTTAAAATTATCTGAGGATTGAAGGTTTACTGCTGTAAAACTAGTATATTGAGAATTTGAAGTATACAAACTAGCAATCTTATTTTGAATAAAGATTTAAAGCTGAAGTGGACCAACGACAATTTCTATATTGGGAGTAAATATAAGTATAGACAAGGACAATTATTACACATGAAATACAGACCAAAAAATAGATAAAATGAAGACAAATTTTAAGATGTGGGACAAACGACTATTATCTTTGTTTGAAAAAGCTTTAATAATCAAAAGCTTGGGTATGTCACAACTTATTTATTTAGTATCAGTGATGCTAAACCCACCTGTAGATATGAAAATAGAACAAGTTACATCTGGGTAAAAAAACGGATAAAATCAAAAGAGGTTAGCTAAGAAAATCAAACAAACTAAATGGACTAGGTATGCCACAATTTACAGCACAGATCGCAGCTTTAAAGTGTGCATGGGTGAAACGACCGTGTACTAAATCAAATGCAGCATGGAAAACTCTTGCATATAAAGAGATGGATTTTTTAATTAACAACCATTTGGTATGGCATTGTAATGTAGATGAAGTAGACGTAGAAAGTTTAAGTGGAAGGATAAGGAGTGAGTTTTGGAAAGATGTATTACTAAGTTGCGCTAAATATAACAAATTAAGGGAGAAATTTTAGGGTATAATTCACATGTTAAAATAAATGACAAATTCATTTTCTATAGGGAATGGTACAATAAAGGAATAATGAAAGTGAAACATTTGATGAGATCAGCTTGAAATTTTTATAGTTTTGATGAATTTAAAAACAGATATGATTTGAATGTTAACTTTCTAGTCTACTGTGGAGTACTTTCCGCTATACCAAGCCAATGGAAAATGTATTAAAAAATAACGGAGACAGTAATGATTTCTTTAAAACAAATTTGGATAAAGTATTGGGGGCAGAGAAGGTACCAAAGTTTTCATATTCTCGATTGGTACAAAGTTAAAGCGCTTTGTCCCATACCTTTAATCCTTAAATGGGAAAGGGATCTGAATATAAAAATGGATCTTACTGAACGGGAAGAAGCATTTACAAACCTGTACAAACCATAAATATCATCTGATCTCTTAAGTTTTCAGTTTAAATTTATGTATAGATTAATATATAGTAACGAAAGAATATATACCTGGAAATTAACAGACAGTAACGTATGTTCTATCTCTAGAAAAGAGGTATAAACTATTGTGCGTTTATTTTGGGATTGTGGTGTTGTCCAAGCCTTTTGGAACTACGTATTTGCTAAATGTGAAATGAGAAATGTCCCAATAGTTCGATTTTCCGCAAGGAAGCACTATTATGTTAAAGTGACGTAGGAGAACTTTATAATTTGATTTTTATTTTCGAAAAACTACATCTACAGGTGTAAATATTATCAATATTAACATGATTATAATACATTCATGACAAATTTGTTAAAGCTTAAAAAGATATAACAAGGAATTGTTGAGAAAGGAAACAAAGTAACCACACATGATAAAAATGGAGTAATCTTATTTAATAATTTGTTATTCCTCTCCCTAAGACTGATGTACTTTATCCTCCTTGATTAAATATATATGTAGCCACAAATCTAGATGTACTGCACATGTATGTACAATAAAAAAAGTAACATATGATACATCACTCGATGATTACCTTCTTCTATGATATCACATTATTTTTATGTTTCCTTCCAAATATGGAAGATTAATTCAAGGAGTATCCAGATAACTCAAAAACATTACCCACATTCACAAATTTCAACTTAACAATGACAGCAAAGAGATTCATTCAAGAGTTACCAAGACATCACCATTCCTCTTGCAATACCAATGTGGAGAAAGAAATTTTACTCTTGACATGAGACAAGCAGTCAGCCATGAAAGACAACTGCTGCTTTAATCCGGTCTTCTCAGCCTTTGAAATGTTCTTCATTAACTACAGACTTTAGTATTTCCAAAACATATAGGCCCCACCGTTTGTAATCCAAATTTCATCACTAATGCTGAAGAGAAAAAGATACATGGTAGGCTTGTCAGTTTTCTGTTCTACTGACTTTTAAGTATGCTGAGTTTTCATCAAAAGAAAAATCTTTCAAATGCATTTAGTCAATGGAAACTGCAATACATAATGTGTTAATTTTTAATTGAACATAGTGATCAGTTTAAAACTCCACTGGAATAACTGATCACCAATGCCTTAACGTATAGTTTTACGAGGATTTAAATTAATAAAAAGCAAAAGAAACACCATTAAAAATTTTGACAGCATTCCGTCAAATACAAAGGAGTTTAAAAATTGAACCTAAAAGAATTCCAGCAACGGTACATTAGTATACAGTTGCGCCCGGCTAAAAGTTAACAGCCAAACTTTTTTTTTTCGCGTTTTGCTGGAGTTTGGCTTGTGTTTGGAAACGTTTGAAAACGTTTGGTATGTGTTTGGAAAGTGTTTGGAATGTGTTTGGAAAGCGTTTGGAAAGCGTTTGGGAAATATCTAAAACACTTTTACAATATGTTCCAAAACTTTCACAAAGCTACTGAACACTTCTCCAAACGCGTTCAAACACTTTCCAAACGCGTTGAACAATTACCCGAACGATTTCAAACACTTTCACAAACGCATTCAAACACTATGCATTTCAAACACTTCCATTTAAATGATGAAGAATCTCCAAACGTATTTTCAACAGGTCCAGCAATATATGGTGTACCTATATGTAAATGTGCACTTAAGCAGCATTATAGGTTGTATATATTTTTATAAAACACGATCCAAATACGTTTACCCAAGTGTCTAATTCAACTAAAATTAATTAAAGACTTAATTCTTCATGTAAGATGTCATGAATACTTCATCTTTCAAAAAGTGTTTCGGAGTAAAAATTGTACCAGTTGTTAAAAAGTATTACTGTCATTGAAATAAGATTACCAAGTGTTCATGTATCAAATATGTTTGGCGCAAAGTGTGAAGTGTTTGAAAGCGCTTGGAAAAGTGTTTGAAAGCGTTTGGCAAAGTGTTTGTAAAGCGTTTGGAAAGTGTTTGCAAAGTGTTTGACTTTCACTGAAAGTGTTTCGGAAACGTTTGGGAAATGTTGGTGCGTTTGGCGTTTGTTAACTTGAACGCGAGCGTAACTGTAGCTTTGCCAAGATTAAGCAGACATTTTAAATTTCCCTAAAAGTAACGAAATCTGAACTGAATTTCATTAACAGATAAATCTTATTTGAATAATTTTCATAGTGTAAACCACATTGGCGTTGCTGCCGTATTCCTCTCATTGCTTACAGAAATAATGGATATCTTTTTTTCAACATATTTACGTATCTTATGTCCACATCCTATTGCGATCCCAATGCCGGGACATAATGGAATACTATCACAAGGATTTACTTAGCAAGCCATTTCGTGCTTCACAGTGCTCAGGCAGTAAACAAGATCCTCACAAAATTCTTGGGGATTGATCCAGTTAATCCCACATTCACATCGGAACATGTCGCCACAAAACCTGAAATAACATATTTGTTCAATCTGACCACAAGAAGGGTCCCATTTGTGTTCATATACCAGCCTCAGTGGAAAGCAGCACTGTGGAATGAACTTAAACTTATCAGAACAATTTGCATTTGCACAATTTCGTTAATGTGTGTCATTTGCCACTATGTTAAATCACCACAGGCGTCCATATCATAATTGCCAAGATCAATGTCAAAGGAAGAATGGGGCTTTGTCCAAAGGGAGTGCAAGAGACATAGAATGGTCCGGAGCAATGAGCCACTGCTTTTCCATCATTGTGTCCCACATATTGTAGTTTGTTTTCACCAGATGCCAATGAAAAGACTAAAATTACAATAATATTCCTCAGATATACTCTTCTAGTCAGATATATGCCATTACAATACTCCAAAAATTGAACCCATACCTCCACAAGGTATTCCAAATAAAGTGAATTACAGTGGCAATGTGGCCGAGGGCACTCATGACATCAATCAGCTTTAACTGGCCCATAAGACATAAACAAGAAACAATCTAAAAGACAAATATGTGGCCAGTTGGACTCATCATTTCTGTCATGGCGTTGCCTCACTCCATCTCATAAATATATTTCTGCCCTGATTTTGCATAATGGACCTTTTTCAATAAAAGGATATTGTTAGGTAACCAGTTGCCAACACCTTTTTCAATAAAAGGACATTGTTAGGTAACCAGTTGCCAACACTGTAAAGTTTGTATAAATATGTATTATATTTGGTAACCAAAGCTGTAAAAAAAAATTCGTTCCATTTAAATGATGTTAAATGGATTTTTTTTATTTGTCACATCATTAACACTTGCAGTGGTACATGGAATTCGCAACACACCCAACACAGAAAGGAAGTTATGATCTTTCTGTGTAAAAGGGGATACAAAACCCCTGCCGCATGGATATAGCGAAAATGAAACCTCCTTGAAGCAAATGTGCAGAATTGGCATGGAACCTGAGGACCAGACTTCTTCCTCGTAAAATTGAATGACACACTTGCCTGTTTCCCAAAATCATTTTGCAATTGAACAATGCAAATAAACTTGCTTTGCTACAGTTTGTTTTTATCCAGCCCATTTGGGAAATAAGAAACAATGCCCAAAACCTGCTCTGGGTGTTTATATATATATATATATATATATATATATATATATATATATATATATATATATATATATATATATATATATATATATATATATATATATATAATCATCACTATAACCGGATTTAAAATACACTCTTTCCGAAATAGAGTTGTAATCATTTGAAAGAGGACTGAGAAACCTAGTGATGATGGGCACCTTATATACAGAGAGTGTCATTACCATATCCAAACGGTAGTCCTACATAAGATCCTATAGTTACAATGGGAGAGAGATGGAGAGATGTGTAAAGTGTGCTTATTACGGGAATTCGGAGGATGTGAGTGCAGCATAATTAAGTCAGATTCCAGTGTCTGTCTCATCAAAGACTCCATTTGTCCTGTTTATGATGCCTTAGACTGAGACCTTCGAAAACATCTTAAAGGGTATCTTCAGCTCAGGCACGGCAATGCACATGGACAAAATAGTATTACTTCCATTGTTCCCAAAGTCAGCATAATAACTGGTCTTTATGGATACAAGGATGGATCAATAAAACCAGATGTATCATTCACCAACACAGGGCATTTATGCAGGCGTAGCGTCTCGGAAAATAGCAAGTAATTCTTTTGTGTTTAGAAGCCTTTTCATACCGTGTTTGTGGAAAATCTCCAAATTGTCATCAAGTATAGAAGGTGCTGATATGCGGTAAAAATATCTGTTAAGATCTTTCGGAGAATCACGAAACATTTATATGTACATGGTGATTTACAAAAATACTGTTTCAAACAAACTGCTTCTTTAAAGGTACAACTTTTTGTGTTTCTATTGGGTAACCAAGAACGCAAAATTGTATACCACACAGAATTCTGCACCCATGTGTGCAAAGTCATTGATCCGCCCTATGGTAATTGCTTACCCACCTAAAAATATTGAGATGGACAGTGAGCAATTGGTAGATTTAAAAGGATGAACACTGAATTATGTAGAATGTACTCAGTGAATATATTTCCTATTCAAAACTATTGATTGTCGTTTACAGGTCGGTTGTCAACGAGTTAGGTCGTATATATTTCTTTATTCATAAGATTTTGGTGTATGAACTGTGCTCTTGCTGTGATCTATATGACACCATGGTATGATAACCAAACGGACCCGTTTCCTCTTTATCAGCCTAAATTTTTCACGTGTATTGGAACCTAAATGAAAATGAAATCTTAAAGGCTTGAATTTTGTCATTATCAAAAGTACACACAGAGCTAGTGTTTGAAATTAAATGTAATTGTAATACCATATGTCCGAAATGTTTCTGTAGCAGATGCAGATACCAGGGCCTTTTATTTTTCAAAAAAGTCAGATTAAAATCTGGTATGTTTGAAATGTTTTATTGCCATATACATATAATGCAGAACTTGTATTGTAATTAAATCTGATTAAAATCTGATGCCTGGAATGTCTTATTACCGTAAACATACACATAACTTGTGTTGTAACTAAATCTGATTATATATCTGATATGTTTCAAATTTTTTATTGCAATATACGCATACACAGCTTGTATTTGTACCTACATATAACCGGAATCTGACACGTTTCAAACGTTGTATTGCCATATACATATAATACAGAACTTGTATTGTAATTAAATCTGATTAACATCTGATGCCTGGGATGTCTTATTACCGTAAACATACACATAACTTGCGTTGTAACTTAATCTGATTACATACCTGATATGTTTTAAATGTTTTATTGCAATATACGCATACACAGCTTGTATTTGTACCTACATATAACCGGAATGCAACACGTTTAAAACGTTGTATTGCCATATACATATACAGAAGTTGTATTGTAATTAAATCTGATGCCTGGGATGTCTTATTACCGTAAACATATATATAACTTGTGTTGTAACTAAATCTGATTACATGTCCGATATGTTTCGAATATTTATTGCAATATACGCATAAAAAGCTTGTATTTGTACCTACATATAACCAGAATCTGACACGTTTGAAACGTTGTATTGTCAGATACATATACAGAACTTGTATCGTAACTTAATCTGATTGAAATCTGTTAAGTTTTAGAGATTTCATTACTTGTATTTGTGCCAAAATATATCTGAAATCCAATATGTCTGAAATGTGTTATTACCGCATGGAGAGACACAACCTGCATTTAAAATGCTATATTACCGTGTACGCAAACAGAACTTGTGATGTTGTTACTCTTTTGTAAGTACAATTTGAGAGACTAGTTGTTGACTTGGACCAATTGTATGGTGTCTGGGCGTATAGGGTGACGTTACTTGAATAAATGGCGGTTTTACAAAGAATGTGAATCAAGTATCGTTATGTCAATCCAATGCTCATCGACTTTGTCTGAATTGGCAATGAAAAAGATAATGGTAGTTATACAGCTGCAACATCTTAAAAGTTACACTTTTGTTTCAGCCACCAGTTTTCCAGTACACCATCGTGTTAGGCCTGTCCAAACAACAATAGTTCTGAAAATGTCGTTTGGTGTTCGTGTGTGCTATGGATGCCAGTGTCTTTCTCTGCTCTGAAAAACACTTTACTTCCTTTGTTTACGTGGACTATAGCTGACCTACTCACAACATCATGCCCATTGCGATTGCGGGATGTGTTAACACCGCTTGCCTTCTCCTCTTCATCAACCATCAACGTGATGTTAACGGACGTTGACACCGGTGCCCCTACAACAACGTTTATGTAGAAGATGCCACATACGGACACTGAGTAAAAGTTCCCGGCTCTGTTCCACTCATTCTGCAAATCAATCAGTATTTTTCTGAAAGGCACAGGCGACAAAGCGTCAGTTCCTGTCCAGCTCCTATTTTGGCAACAGACCATGCTCGCTGTTGTGCATGTTTTGGTTCATAAAGGAAGCCAGAAAACGCAGTATCACGAAACTTACTTGAAGAGCGAAGTCTATTTGCTACATTGGACAGAATGTATGCAGGTTCACCTTTCTTTAAATGATAAAGCCCACCTCTGCTTATCAAATCCGAGCCATCGGCATATGTTGTGGTACGTTCAAGTATCCCGAGTGTTGAAACCCCGTTTCGCAATGAAACGTCGTATCTGTGGCTCCCGCTTTGCATACCGATATTAAAGTTGAGAAAATAGAAACCGTTCTTAGGAGCTCTAAAATAGGTTCCACTGAAGCCATTGCCCTCATTTACTAAAGTTGCGTCAAATCAGATAGTCTGCCCTGAAGATACATCCAAGTCAGAAGTGTGATATGCATAAAATGAAAAACTTGTATCCATTATATCTGTTAATCTGAATATGGCAAGTGAACTCTGTGAGCCTTGGTCACTAAACAGCTGCTGCTGATTGGAAATGGAAAGTGCTTGCCCTTGTGACATCTTGATAACATGGTCTGTGCTGGTTTTTTCATTACCCAAATGAGTCTCTACGTCTCTGTATATACTAGATTCTAAACTGGACCCCTTGTACAGGTGATATGCTACACGCTGTTTAGGCTTTGCACCAGCGCTAATTGACCCCAATAATGCCCTGCAGTTTCGCTATAGAACAACCCAGCTCTTCTGTCGAGACTACCTTGGACATCTATTGGCACACGATCAAATTTAATGGGGTGTTGAAGCTGTATCCATGTCTTGTCTGGGTGCAACAAACACTGCATTCTCATATGCTAAAATAAAATAGAATCATTCGTTAATTGTCTCTCTAAAGTTACTGCAATTGAACGAATGAGTTACATAATGAAACGTACTTTCTGGTACATTGATAAAGAAACCTGCATGAACAGTGCGTTCTCAGCTGACATTCAACGCAAAATATGTCTCAGCCTTCTCTGGTATCCAGAAGTGCTTCTATCCAATTTTGAAGCAATTGGCGAAGTAGTTGTTGAGACAAAAAGCACTGAAGCATTACCATTTGAACGAACTCAGCAGAAACTAACACAAGGTAAAGCACCATCAAGTTTGAAGTAAATCTGCCTGACGGTTTTGGAGAATTCGAGCATGTGAATCAGGTTTGCAATTGTCCTTGACTTACAGTGAATTTAGTATATAAGAATATCAGCATTCACTGATAAGACCCCCCCCCCCCCAAAAAAAAAAAAGAAAAAGAAAATCGTTACCAATCAAAGAACCAAAGCATTAGGGCCTGGTAAACAAGTTCGTTTGACACTTACACAATATACAGTTTCGCGAAATTTCAGAACATTCTGAGCAATGGTTTTCGAAAAAGAAGTCCAAGACAATGGAATGACACATTTTTCAATTGTAGAAAAGCCAAAGCGGCACATAAAATCTATGGATCCCAGGATGTGTCTGTGTGCAATTTTGAAGCAATTGGTCAAGTAGTTTCGGATGAGATGACTCTGTAAATATCCATGCATTTCTGGATGATGAACACGCTATTTTGTGTGTTTTCTCTGCATGCTGTTCACGTTTAGGTTTATTTCGATGTGTTTATTTGTACTTTTATTTTTTCATCCCTGGGTTTCGATAAAATATTATTATGTACGTGGGTATTGTTGATTAAGGTGCCCGTTTTTTCCCCACCTGTCTTTGGTGTGAAGGACCACTTAACAATCTTCTTAATGGCGGAAATACTGTCCCATTCTGTACATATCTTTGCAGGTATTAAAATAAATCCCAATTAAGAAATGCTTGTGAGCTATCAGAACATAAAAGTAAAACTGAATAGGGTATACTTATTGGAAAATGCGAAATACTCCTAATGACTTTACAGATGTGCCGCGCATGTACCGCTTCATTTACAGCAGGCCATGCCCTAGAGGATACGTGGATACAGTTAAAAAAAGTGGTGTCTTTATTCAGATATATTTGAAATCACATTATCTGAATGAAAACCTCTGCATTGCTCAAAGCAATAATAGAGCCACTGGATTACATGAACTGTTAGCAAGCGGTTTCAGAATAATAACATGACCCTAGAGACCTTTGATAAGTTTAGATAAGATCAGATAAGATTAGATGAATAGATAGATAGATAGCAAAAGAGGCTGTGAGAGATTTTATTAGCTGTGACTATTTGTTGTGCTTGCCATCTGGTGGCTGATTTATCTTCAAAAGAGAGCAGGAATGTATTCGCGTCCCTATTTGTCAATTAACATTTTGTAAATAATCATCTGATGTGATAAGGCTAGCGGTATATACGAAAAATAATACATTTGAGCCTGATGTACTATTTAATATATAAAAATTAGAAAGAAGTATAAAAGACCTAGAAAAGATAAGAACATCTACGTTTTTGCTTTTTTTTTTTTCAAAATTGGTCGAGCTTGATGCAAGTATACAGTTTTAAGGCCAAGTAAGACACCAACAACCTTTGCATGGCCGAATTTAAGATTTTAACGGTTTCTACAAGATGAATGTCCTTTCTACTAGTTGTCAAAATTTCAAGCTTTTAACTAAAGTAGAAATATGAGGAAAACGCCAAAAACCACATAGGTATGTGGACATCGAACGTCCATATGTCATTCTTTTGGTTTTGAGCCGCCAAAAAGAACAATGCCACCCGTCAATCATACTTAACAGCCTGTCACGTAGCTGCAGGTAGCAACGGCCCATGGCAAAAGGACAGTGGTATGAGGGCGGCAATGCAAAATAAGGCGGCATGCCGAAAGTATGTTTGTGGGCAGGGAAAAGATGCAAGCATGCTAACATATCATGGCCTTGGTGGTTTACTTGATAGTTATCTTGCTTGTTTTGCGTTCTACTGAAGGGGGACTTTCAATGTTGAAGAGAGCAGGAATCGTCAGACGATGTCCCTTCAAAATTCAAACCCATCTTTGTACCTGTCTCCTTTTGAGGGGGGGGGGGGCATAATGAAAAATGTTGCTACTACCATGTGCCCAATAGAAGAGGTCACCATTAGCAATTGTATGTGTATATGGTTGAATAAACAACCCAATACACAATATTCTTGGGGGCTACAAGTGTATATTACCATTAGATTCTATGTTAATGTAGCATTCAATTCATTGAACAGTTTTGCAGCAAACCTTACCAAATTTATACAAGTATTTTAACTATGTACAACCATTTACCACAGGAAATTTGGTGTTGCTAGGTAGAGTGGTTTTAAAGTTACATAGGTGCAAATTACAATGGAAACTAATGGAAATACACATACCTAGCCCACCTGCCTACAGAGCCCTCTCTTGGGAACCCACATGAACCAGCTGGTCTTGACCTTACTCATTGCAAGTTAACTCTTTCCCCCTTGAATTCACACTTGAGTCAACAACTTTCCTTGGCATGAGTTGGGCACTAAGTGCCATGGAAAGTTGCTGACCTGGGGTATATGATCTTGATAGGGCTCATCTACAATTCTAAGTCAAAATTGTTTTTCATCCTGTTGAAATCAGTTGACATTGGCGCAGACGACATTGGACAACCTGCCGGTTTTGGCCTGCTTAAGGGGGAAAGGGTTAACCCTTAAAGTGCTAATCACTGCTATAGTCGTTTTCTCACTATTGTTAAGCATAGAATGGTTAAAAGATTTCAATCCCTCATGAAGATACATTTCATTCAAATACTAGCAAGCCTGGTCTAAAGCAAAAAGTTGTCTTAGTCAACAGCTTTCCTGGGGGCACTTTGCACGCAATGCGTGCAAAGTGACCCCCAGGAAAGCTGTTGACTCAATCTTAATTCAGCACTTTAAGGGTTAATATATGCATGGCCAGTGTACATAATCGCTTGTGAGCCCAAGTAGTGGGCAACACTTCAACCAACTGTCCTTGGGCGGACAGGCCTGGCTCACAAACAGAGAAGAAAGAAAAGCTCATGATCACATGACCATTCCAGAATGACATCACAGCTTGACCTTCTCTCCCTTAAACTGGCTTCTGGTCAAATGTTGTCTGCTTCCATGTTTTCAGATAATTTCAACAGTAGTGAAAAGCGACAGGACTGAGAATTGAAAATGAGACCTATCAAGATAACATCCCCCAGGTCCACAGCTTCCCTTGGCATATGTTGGGCACTTAGTGCCCAACCAATGCCAGGGTGCAAGCATAGTTGACTCAGTCTTAATTCAAGCAGGAAAGGGTTAAAAGGCCACCCAGGAAGTAAAAAGTGGCCCACTTTTCCTGCCCAGTTCCTATTACCTTTAAGATAGGGCATGCTGGTGTTTGAATGAAATGCATTTTTTTTATATTATTAATACTTGGACTCTGGCATCATTGTAACCACAACTTTAATAAGCATTTTTCTCAGGGTAACTACGCAATGGGCTAACAAAAGTGAAGGTTTCTTTGAAGGAAGTGTGAACCTCTTCACGTTACCAGGAGGTGTGGGCTCTTTAATTTACCAGGATGTTTGAACACCTTTATTTACCAGGAAGTGTGAACTCTTTATTTTACCAGGAGGTGCAAACTCTTTAATTTACCAGGAAGTGTGAACTCTTTAACTTACCAGGAAGTGTGAACTCTTTAATTTACAAGAGGTTTGAACACCTTAATTTACCACAAAGTGTGAATTCTTTAAGTTACCAGGAAGTGTGAACTCTTTTGATTCACCAGGAAGTGCGAACTCTTTCATTTACCTAATTCCATGCTTGGTGGTCACTGCTTTTCACGGTCAGTGTCTTTGCACTGACTATCAAATCAATCCACTGGCTTTAGACAAAGTGCCTTGGCACTTGAAAGGAAGATGATGTTATGAAGAATTTGAACACAATTTTCAACTTAACCCTTGCCACCTTAAACCAGCCAAAACAGGCTGATGATCAAATGTTGTCTGTTTCAATGCTTTTGGCTAAGTTAAACAGTAATGCAAAAAAAAAAAAAATTCAGATGAGACCAATCATTAAAACACACTGCAGTTTAACAGCTTTCTCTGGCAAGGGTTGGGCACTTAGCACCCAGTCCATGCCAAGGAAAGTTGTTAACTCTTGTCTTAATTCAACAAGGAAAATGTTCACTCATTCCATACTATGGTGACAGGCCTTGGTCAGTGGTTCTGGCACTGCCTGGCAAGTCATGCTGCTGCTGCCCGTGCGCACGCTGCAGCATGACTTGCCAGGCAGTACCAGAACCACTCACTTAAGACTACATGCTGGTACTTGAACGAAAGCTCTTTTCATGAAGTATTTAAATATGCAATTGTAATCTTAAATCTAGGTAAATTTACGGAAAAATCGGGGACTGGTATGGAATGAGTTAAGGGATAAAACCTATGGTAGCAAAATATACACAAATATGAGGAAATTGCGATGAAACAGTCAAAACCCATTGACATATTGCCCCATGATTTACACAATTAAAGGGCCAATAAACAAACAGTATGATGGGACAGCCCCGTGTCTGTGCAAACAGTTTGTATAAATGAAAGTACAAATTCGAAGGAAGTTATGAATGTCTGTCTCAAATTTGAACAACAATGCGGACACATTTATCAAATCATAACACCACATCATGTACAGTCACATACATACACATGTAAAAACTAAAACAAATAGTGGATTTATGTATCTCTACACCTCATTGAACAGGAAGTTAAACCTTATCACATCTGTTGTTACACACTTTTCTTGGTACACGTAGTCTAATTACACTGGAGAGATTTTCTCTAATTTACCATCACCATGTATTCAGTGCACAACAGAGTAGCAATAGTTCTTAATATGTGTAATACACAGTTGCATATAGTGGATTACAAGCAGAAATGGACACTTTAACCTGGAACATCACAAAGTAACTCTCTAAAACAGATCACACAGTTACTGCAATTGAGGATTCTGGGGGTATACGCAGAAAAGCCAGTTTTGTTCGTACTTGGATCTCCTGCCAAAACTATCAATCTGTTGTAGATGATGGATGGCTGCTTTTAACAGCAGAACCACACACAAGAAATACTGTGACAAATGTGTATGCTACGCATGCTCCAGACTGTGGCTATTAAGACAACCCATCAAGGATCTGTGTACACTGTATCACTGATATATAGGATATATATGTTACTGCGACAGTTTACATAGCAGCACCAACATGGAAGGTCAGAAGACGGGATACGCTCAGCTACCTCTGGCACTATTTGGACTCCTGCTCTACGTTCTCGTTGTTGGGTCTGGCATTTACTTTGCTTTTCTGTATGCACAACAGGCTGAATACGTGTGGATGTCTCTCACGCTCCTCTGTATGTATCTTCCCCGTGCGATATTCTTTCTAGATATTTTAACAGAGGACATAAGGAGAGCATACTTGGTAAGCCAAGTGAGGGCCAAACAGAAGGGCGTATGTCACCCCTGTCTATCCCGCATCCATGGCATTGCCAGCATCCCACCAGTGGAGTTTTTAATTTTGTTGCCTGGTTCTTTTAAAGTTTTAATGCTTGTTGGACACTTTAGTTACATCATCTTTATCTGTAAGCACTTGAGGAAAAAACAGTCAGGGGACCACGGTGCCAAGACTGAAGTATTCCAAATGATGCTTGTGACTGTGACCGTGTTACAAGCCGCCTTTGCGGCAGCCCCTCAGTTCATATTACAGCTATACGTTATATTCAGGTTTGGACTCAGCTTCAGGGGATTGCGTGAATCTACGAACATGCCTGGTCCTATTTTTTACAGAACTACTCCACCAAGTGTTAAAATATCAGAAGGAACAAACATTTCAAAATACGGATCTGTACAGCCAACTGTGAGCAAGCAAACACCAACTGATCAGACCTTTGGAATAATGAAAAGAAACACGACACGGTGTCAACAAACAGCACAACATTCGGGATATTGAACAAAACTCTCTCCATAAACAGAACGATTCATCAAAGTGTTACTCCATTTGGAATAATGAACAAAACCACTTCAGCACAAGGAACCATTCCACTGAGCGCAACTACACTTGGAATAACTGACCAAAATATTTCGTTAATCAAACTGTTCTCCACAGCTGTGGAATCTCAGGTACGGCAGAAATGATTCGAGTTTTGGAAATAACTGCGTCCATACTGTTCATTGCTTGGGCAGTCTCCAAGATATATTTCTACAATGCACAGTTCAACATCGCAGAGAAATGCATGTACGAAGTTCTCCCATACACAGCACCAAGTAGAGCTACCCAGATGTTGTGGAGAACATTTATGGTTACACCAAGGCTTTTAGCACTTGCCCTTTTTGCCAGTTGCTATGGTTTACTATTCCTTTGCTTTCCCATATTTCATTCAGCAGTCATATACATTATTCAGACAATTGTACATGCCGAGGAAAGTCTGTCTCTGCCTAGATGTACACGAATCAAAAGTACGCTCATTTCTAATCTGGATTTAATATTTGGCTACATACTAAACACTCAAACTTCAAAACCAGACACAATATAATATCTAGCTGGAACAGTCATGTATGTGGTGATGGGCTCACAATATGTTTTACTATACCTTGAAAATATGACCATGGTACTCTTGGTTTGTACCAAAAGCTGTCCATATTTGTGTCAGTTTGGACAGGGCTGGCATTGTCAGGCTGCTCTGGCTGCCATTCTCGGGATGCCTCTATTCGGCAGCATTTTTTTCTCCCTTTTTCAGTATCAAGTCAAAAAAAAAAAAAACACTTAAAAAAGGGCAAGAAGGTCAGCGTAACGGACACTCTCATTGAGCTCAAAGTTGTGTACCCCCAGTTTTAAATGTAAAACCACAGATCCTCAAGCATTATAATGATCTGTGATAAATAAAGAGGACCAAACCTGACAATAATTTGACAGCTATGAAGCAGTATCGACTGTACAACTTTTTCATCCTCAAAACATTTTGTTTCTATTACGTCAGTACACATGGCAACTAAATAAAAGCATGTACATGTATACTCTTCCATGATGGGTTTGTTTTCAAGCACTATGGTCCCCTTAATAAGTATATTGCTTTAATGTTCTTCCCTTGTTCACTTGTCTTTGTATTCTATGGTTGCAGAACTTATCAGTGGTGTTTACCTTGCAGGCAAGCCGTGCTCCGTTTTCTGTTCTCCGCTTTATTTGCCCCTTGGCTTAAGGATCACTCTTTTAACTATTCCTGTGCCAAGCATGACTAAAGTGGATCTACTTAAGTCACACTTGTCTGAATTATCATAAGGATCCCAGATCCGTATTCCTCGTAAAAGGACCTTTCATTAAATTACCAGCATATCAATACTTCCAGAGAGAATGTCCCAGGTCAACAGCTTTCTTGGCGCACATTGGGAACAATGTGCTCAATGTGCGCTGAGAAAAGCTGTTGACTCAAAAATATGGCACTGAATGAGTTTATCCTGAAAAAGTAACTTAATTTCTAATCGGTCTATTTTGGTTATCATGGTAACAGACTACAATGCAACAAAACGCACACATCGTCAAAGCCCAAGATGATACTGATTAACTTCCTGATTGGTATCTCAGTCAAGGAGAAAGGTGACACTGCTTTTTGTTACCCTGACTCTAAATGAAATCTTGCCGTCCTGGAGCAAACCAATTACACATGTGTTAAGTGAATATGCTGAATGTGTGAGTGCCATTATTATTATAAGGTTTCAGTGTACAGTGGTACCTCTTTTGAGAGACCGCCCCTACAGAGGGTCAAAATGTGGTCTCTCAAAACAGGTGGTCTTTCATTAGAGGTACAACATGGAAAAGATAGTGCAGTGTTCTGAGAGAGCGGTCTTAAAAAGATATGCGGTCTGTCATTAGAGTGGTCTGTCAAGAGAGGGACCACTGTATATGGAAATACCAGGAACCTGCAGAGACTGAGTTACATGTACCAGCACATGTATTTAACACAGGACATCTCCTTTTGAACCTCTCAATTGGGGCCACCGTGTGCTTCTCTATTTATATTTTTTCTGTTTTTTAAATATTTTCTGTTGCTCACTTTAGATTTTTCATGGTATATTATGCAAACCATGAGAAGTCTGGCCTGTCAAGAGTGTGCTCCCCGGACAGAGTACAAACTTTTAAACCTTGAAAACTTGCAGCTTCAATTTGCAAACCTTTAAGACTTGTTGCTTTACTGTAATAAAAGATACACATGTATGTACACTACTAGGCAAATGCCCACCCCACAGCACCTTCCCTGTCGTGTACTTACTTGGACCATTGGTACTGATGGCTGGAATATGACTATTCCTGGCGGCCAGGCGACTACGTCGCCGTGCCATCTGCTTCCTTCTGGTCAGGCAGCTGACCACGATGCACACAATGATGGCAAGCAAGATACTAATGAGGCCCACGGGGATGTATATCCCCCAGTTGTCCAGGTAATGCTCCACTGTCCTCGCAGTTGGTGAGAAGGTGGGTTTAGCTACAAAAATAGGCACATTAAATTCAAACAATTTGTGAATCCACTAAGAAGACGTAAAGCATTGACCAGAGTTATCAACTTTTCTCAACAAACATTAAATATGTAGCTGTGGTGGTATGGCAGGCAAAAAGACAAGTGATGGGATGGGCTTGGGATGGACTAGCTAATAGTCAACATTTATTATTTGGCGCATTTTCAAAATTTACTTCAGGTCAGTGCAACCATGTTCTTTTTTAATTTGAAATCATATCCACTCTGATGAATTCAAATTTTCAGTGACACACACACACACACACACACACACACACACACACAAAATGATTTTACTGCATCACACCCTCCAATATTCACTTTCCCATACATACCCAAACTAAAAAGAACATCACAAACAACCATGATCTGCAAAACACCATCTCAACTTCTTGAACCATCACATTTCTTGATTAAAAAGACGGCAAAGCATCAGAGCTGGGTGCAATTCTTACACATTGGCCAAACCAGCACCATGGAAATGGGTAACTTAATCTTTTCACTTGATCAAAAAATCATAATTATTACACAGACAAATTACATGTAAAAGTAGACTGTCAGTCAAGGCCTGTCTCACTATAGGGCACCTTCTAATGAGACAAGTGTGCCAGTCATCAGACTCACATTCCCCTCCTTCCAGGCAAGCCACCTATAAAATGGGGCTCTTTTTTGTCTCTAGAGGCAGTCACTGTGCAGTAATTTTGTCAACTTACTGATGCCACAGTTCTGTTCATCTGATCCATCCCTGCAGTCCTTCTTTCCATCACAGCGCCAGGATTGACAGAACCAGTCTGTGCCAGTAGCACACAGGTGATGGGTCTGGCACAAAAGCTTTGTTGTGGTTGGCACAGCTGTAACATAGGGGGAAATATAATATGTAAATATATATTTACATATATGTATATATATATATATATATATATATATATATATATATATATATATATATATATATATATATATATATATATATATATATATATGTCACTTATATAGCCTCTAAAGTCATGATACTTGCCTTTAGAAATGTCCATGTAAATTTTGGAGAATGCACGAACAGATATACTGTCAGGAATACAATATTGAATTGCAACTGAATGAGATGGTGTGGGGCCAACATGACACTTGCAAGACACTGCTGCCGCCTGGTGGGCCATAAATAAAACTGTGTAACTTTGAGTCCGGCCAAGATTGCATCATATTTTTTAAGCATTGTTTGCCAGGTTTTTTTGCATTTTTTTTAAGTAAAGTATTTCTGCATTTTGAAATGATTTCTTTTTTTTTTTCGAAATAAAGTATTTTAGCCCTATTATCTGTAAATTAACCCTTGCCCACTCAAACCACCCAAAGGGCCTGGATGTAAATTGTCATCCGCCTCAACATTTTTCCTAAAGTGTCTCATTACTAGAAAACATTTTGTGCAGATTTGTATGTAAATCTATTCATGATGCCACATCCCAGGTCAATAGCTTTCCTTAATGTGGGTTGGGAGTAATGGCTCAACCTGCATCAAGGAAAGCTATTCACTCGGTCCTACTCTGACCAGGAATGGGTTAATGCACAAATAATCTAGAAATTTTCTTTGCACCCACATGTAAACAATACATTTCATAAATAAACAAATAAAAATGTAATAGTATCATCTCAAAGCTGAATGCTTGTAAAACTTTTAGGACTTTATAAGATCATTTCTCATAAAAATAACAGCATTTTGACAATCAAACAATAACACCAACTTTGTGAATTGGATAACAATAAAGTACTAAAATGGTTCTTCTCGAGGTCTGCGAAGATTCATTTATGCATTCAGATAAGATGCCAATTTTCTTTGCAAATGTTTTTTGTTCTTTTGAGGGAATTTTTCAGATGCACATGGGAAGCTCATATCACTTTGCTGCTCCTACTTCATGAAGTAACGCATATTATGTGTCCCACCACGCAAAAGAAAGATAGTCATTACCAAGTAACTTTGGGCACTGTTAGGACAACTTAAATGTGTAACACGTCTGGCAAAATGCCATAATGTGAACTGTATCCATGCAAAGCATCATATCTTTTAAAATTTTGAGATAAAGCTAAACTTACTGGACTGATATTGAAAATGGGTAAAATATGTGAAAGTACACTAGTCCACATATCTCCTATGTAAGACCACATATAGTACCAGTCAAAGTGCTCCAAAATGGCACATAGTTTTGAAATGGAAAGAACAAAACAAAAACAAAATCAGAAAAAAATGCCCCCCCACCTCCCACCGCCAAAAAAACAAAATAACAACATAAGGGTTAATTGAATTATGGCATGGAAACAGTGATCTTCATAAAAAGTTAAACAGTCTTTCATGAGGATCGAGATATTTGCAGTTGGTACCATGGATAACTGCTACCACCTGGTCAGATATGGAACTAATGCCTCATACCTTGGATTATGACCTGAAAGAATGGTCATGGTATTATGGATGGCTGCTGCTATCTGTCCACTTGGAACTCCTGTTTATTTTACAGTAATGTATGTGGAAAATTTCTTACTTGAACACTGCTGTTCATCAGTACTATCCCCACAGTGATCTACATAATCACAAATGAGACTCTGTGTGATGCAGCGACGATTACCACATCTGAAGTGGTAATAGTACTGGCAAGTGTCACCTGCAATACCAACTCAAGGTTACCATGGCACTATTTGACAGACGCTGTAAAGTAACCATAGCATTAAACATATATGCTGCCCCCCCCCCATTACAATGTATCTTTTTCCTATGGCATATCAATCCCATTATAATGTATCTTTTTCATATGGCAAATCAATCACATTACAATGTGTCTATTTCATATGGCATATCAATCCCATTACAATGTGTCTTTTTCATATGGCATATCGATCTCATTAAAATATATCTTTTTCATATGGCTTAGCCTCAAGAGGGGTTAATATAGGGTGCTTCCCTCCTCCCTGATTGCTTTCTCCAGAATAAAATATATTTAAAACAAAGAAATACATTGCATATATCAATCTCATTATAATGCATCTCTTTCATATGACATATCAATCTCATTACAATGTAAATTTTTTATATGGCATCATCATTCTCTTTACAATGTATGTTTTCCAGAGGGCATTACAATTTAGTTACATATTATATTATTTCAGAGTTCACAAGTTTTATAACAAAGATTTCATATTTGGTATATATATCAATCTCATTACAATGTAAATTTTTTATATGGCATCATCATTCTCTTTACAATGTATGTTTTCCAGAGGGCATTACAATTTAGTTACATATTATATTATTTCAGAGTTCACAAGTTTTATAACAAAGATTTCATATTTGGTATAACCATCTCAATACTGTGGGTTTTTTCAAATGTAGATGACCTACAGGGCAGGTCCGACAAAGACATTCACAACAGATGGTCTCTGAAGAAGGAATACCATGGCAAACATAGTCCTGAACAAGGAATACCATGGCAAACATAGTGCTGAACAAGGAATACCATGGCAAACATAGTCTTGAACAAAGAATACCATGGCAAACATAGTCCTGAGAACCTCATGACCATTATGTCATTTTTACTTCACTCAGTCTTTTACATCGCCAGTCTTTCTGCCTACTACAAAGAATAGATCTGCATGAACAAAATTACTCCCAAAATTTTTCCAGGTATTTCTTTCCCATCATTTTTGTATATACATTCACAATATTCATGATTGTAATGCTTGCTTGCTCCCCCAAATTTGAAAAGTTTGGAAATAATTGTGTGCTTCAAGTGTCACAATTTTCCAACTCAGCTAAAGTGTCACAGGTTAGGAATGTATTTCTATTGAGTATGCCTACTTTTTAAAAGTGGAAAACAACATTTTACATGTCCATCATCATTTCCTCAACATATGGGACGTAAAAATTTAATGCAAGTCTAATAACCTACTTGCCTGAGGAAACCTCTGAACAAGAAATGAATGCTCATCAAGCAAATGATCCCTTTTAGGATTTCCTTATCAATGTTGCCAGAGGCAATTATATGACATTCAGCTGTGCAGACATTTTAAACCTCTTTCATTCCCTGTATAAAATGAAAATAAAGAGATTTATGCTGTTAATTTGTGGCAGATATGGATTGAACAATTTAACTTATTCCATACCAGTCCCCCATATTTCCATATATTTACCTAGATTTAAGATGACAATTGCGCATATTTAAATTCTTCATGAAAGAGCTTTCATTCAAGTACCAATATGCCTATAGTCTTAAGTCAGTGGTTCTGTTACTGTCGGGCAATTCATGCCGCAGCTGCCGCAAGGGCAGCTGCAGCATGACTTGCCAGGCAGTGCCAAAACCACTGACCTAGGCCTGTGACCATAGTATGGAATGAGTTAAATGGTCTTGCTCTCTGCATGTGTTATTGTAGACAAGTTAATGAAAGGACAACAGAAATCACATTTACTTCACCCCGTCATTTTTCTTCCTGAGGGCAGCAATCATTGAATGCTATTGTCCACTCACCTAAAGTAGGCTTGGCAAAAGAAACAAAAACAGCTTTGAACTTCCGGGCATATGAACATCTGATGCGTAACCTCACATATAGGCCATGATTGTTGATGAATTCCTTGCCATTGATATTACTTTGACGATATATTCCCATTAATGAAGCCTCTGATGTGTTTCCTGCCCTCACTTCTAAACTCTCAAAGTCTGCAAAGAAAGTACAACAAATTAACCCTTAAAGTGCTAATCACCGCTATAGTTGTTTTCTCATCACTTTTAAACATATAAAGGTTAAAAGATTCCAATTCCTTATAAAAATACCTCTCATTGTTATACCAGCAAGCCAAGTCTAAAACAAAAAGTAGTCACTAGCTTTACTCGGGACACTTTGCGCAATGCGCTCAAAGTGTCCATAGGAAAACTGTGTGATTCAGTCTTAAATCTGCACTTTAAGGGTTAATATGATGTTTTCTGTATATAAAATGCTAACATTTCACCCTTGAGGTCCTGGTTTCATTTTTCAAATAGAGTTACCCATGCTGCAAACTGACAGCATGAAGAGATTTCAAACAGGCGAGGCGACAACATACAGTACAAAAAATAATTGGCAATTCCCAATAAGATGTGGGTAAAGCATGAAAATGTTACGGTTAGCATATAAATGAAAAGGTGAAAGTGTAAATAGTGTTGGGTCAGAGAAACATGTAAAATAAGGTGAGGCTTAGTATATAAACAGGGTGAGGATAGACCACATAAATAGGTAGGTGAAGCATGTAATTGGGTGAGGGTAAATCATATACATGGGGTGAGTAGAGCATGTGAATAGCGAGGGTACACTATATAAATAGGGTAAGAGCAGCATGTAAATGGGGGATGATCGAGCATGTAAAGAGGGTAAGGTTGCAGCATGTTAATAGGGTGAAGGTAGAGCACGTAAAAAAGGACACAGGACATAAATGGGGTGATGATGCATGATGTAAACAGGGTGAGGATACAGCATTTAGATAGGGTGAAGGTAGCGCATGTAAACAAGGACACAGGACATAAATAGGGTGTTGATGCAAGATGTAAACAGGGGGAGGATGCAGCATTTAGATAGGGTGAAGGTAGAGCATGTAAACAAGGACACAGGACATAAATGGGGTGAGGATGCACGATGTAAACAGGGAGAGGATAAAGGTTTAAAAAAACTGAGGGTAGAGAACGCTATATCTTTTGTTTTCCTTTCCTGGTAGGCAGTTGGACCTTCCAACAAATTTTTTTTTCGCCAGGTAAACAGCTCCGTATTTTCACACTGGATGACCCCAAACCAGTATTTGTATTTTCCTTATTAGCAATATGAACAGTTCAAACATTTGTTTGAAATTCGGAGTTACGTGGTAACAAAATTGAAACTAGGCTTTAAGTCTAGAATGTGCATGTGCATAGACATGCACAACAGAGCAATGCAATTGTTATCCCTCATTACAGATATGGAAGCATTTTCAAATCCCTGCCAGTGCTTGATGAGACCTATCCATGGAAATGCGTCGCACATTTCCTGTTAGCACCTTGGTTACTTGCCTTGTCATATTTGCCTTCCAACAAATTTGTTCAAGTATGAATCCAAAATACGAAGTCTTATTACACACAGGTAAAGGCAGCCAAGTACGCAATTACAGTCACTTTTGTTTACCATAGTTACACAACCAACATTACATATCCTCCAACCTTCAAGCTTATAACCAGCAAGCCCCACATATGAGGAGCCCCTGGTCCCATCCAAAGTTAAAATATAATTCTATACCACAAACAGTTGGCATGACCATGGCTTTATTGCCATAGCCTACAACCCAAGTTATTTTCTGATTTACAATATTTCTGTATTGACATGGTTCTGGGCAAAAAGACACAAATACAATTCTGTTCGCTTTGAACCATTGATGCTTGGTGGATAGGTCTGTACAGGCTGGTCCCCGACCTATGATTTTCAATGCATACTGGAATTCCAGGTAACGTCTTTAGTCTAGCACCCATTTGGACTTGTTATTGTTATTGTTATTGTTAATTTTGTTACTCGGTGGACTTAACAACGACGAACCAGGATAAGGTTTAGGGACATGACTACAGATAAACGGCATGATGGGCTTTCAAAATTATGTTTAAAATTTAATACAATCATGAACAGTCAGATAAACAATGAAAACGGTTCAGCGTTAGCCTCGAGCGCTGATTTTGGAATATGTTTTGATGGAAATTGTAACTGTCTATTCTGCAAGTCAAATTTCACAAAGAACAAAGAGTTTCACAGTAACGTTACAAACAAAAAATTCAAATTAAGGAACCCCCGATTGGAAAATTTGGTATTATCTTGTGAATCTACCAATATCATTTATTTGTTATCCTGCATCAAATGTAAAGCACAATATGTGGGCCTAACTACTCAATCAAATAAAAAGAGAATCAGTGGTCATAAAACTACAATTAAAAATCACAAGTTAAACACTTTTTTGTGTAACCATTTCAATTCTGCAGAACATTCACATTTGGATTGCCGGATACAAATTATTGATTACATAGAGCCAAATTTGTTAGACCAAGACAGTTATGTTAACACAAGGAAATTATTACAAATGGAAGATTTTTGGATCAAAACACTTAATTCAGCTTTTCCTTATGGACTCAATGACAGAATTTTAGGCTTCGGTGATGTTAGGAATTTGGACTTTACAACTCTTGACAGAAATCACACACCTTTTCATAACAATCAGGCTGGTATTCAAAGAAGAAGAAGAAGTCATGGACAAAGAAAATCACGGAAAAACAGGAAATGCAGGAACATGGATACAAAAGACCTTGTCCAAAATTTACTACAGGCTTTCTCCAATGGTATTGATCAATAACATAGAGCTCTTAAAGCACTATCATTTCGAGACATAACAAGAATTAATGAATATTTGGGTCTTACTGATTCAGAACACACATTTCCGCAAAATTTTTGTGAAATTGTGTATGCTTACACAACAACTATTCGGAAACCAGATTCTAATAAGAAAAAATTAGATCAAATGTTTTGCAGCATTCCTTTCAAACACAAAATCATTGACTCACTAAACATTCAGTCCCTTTTCAAATTGAAATTTGTTCGTAACATGATTCCCAAGGAATGCAAAATAAAAGATCCCCCTATCATTTCCTATAAATATGGCAACAATATTGGACAAAGTATTATGAATTACAAAAAATTTCTGGCTTCAATTACTCTTGAGGATATCGCAGCAAATCAAAATTGTGACTGTATGTCTAATAGTAAATATTCTAATTTTGTTGATGCACACCACAAACATGTATTTACAGGTAACTTGGATATAATACAAAATTCAGGTTTAAAAGAAATAATGAAAAAAGGTACTAAATTTCGGATATGTCCCAAGTTGAATATTGACAGTATTTTTCAGGATACATGTGATGCACTCGACTCCTACTGTATGAAATGGGCAAAGAAAGAAAAAATGGAATTTCAGAAATTTGAAGGATGGTTATCAAACTTGAAAAGAGTCTTTAGAAATAGAATTTATCGTTACAAATCCCACATTAAGAATTTCAATACGGTTAATCTAAAACAGCCTAAAGTTTCTAAAGCAGTCAAAGAACTACAAGATAGATTTGTAGTCACTTACATAGATAAGGCAGGTAACAATTTTGGGATCATTTGCAAAAAATATTGTCTGGATGTTTTGAAAAAGGAACTTGGTATAAACAATATTTCAGACATAAGAGGAAATGACGTTTATAAATTACACAAACAATCCATTGATAATTTGATTGATGCACATAAAGATGAGATGAAAAGGAATTTCAATATCAAAATTTCTGAAGAGGACTCCTCTATTCCACTTTTGTTCTGGATACCCAAATTACATAAAAACCCTTTTAAATCTAGATTCATAGCTGGTGCTTCAAAATGTACTACAAAGCAATTATCAAAAGAAGTAACATTGTGTTTGACTGCAATTAGGAATCATTTTCGTAAATACTGTAATGCAATTTCTAGAAACTGTGAAATAAATTGTTTTTGGAGTATTAACAATTCTTCCGAGTTTGTATCTAAAATCAAAGATGTAAAGGCAAAAAATATCAAATGTTTTGATTTTTCTACACTGTACACAAATTTACCCATAGATGAAGTCAAAAGTTCACTTTCAGAATTAATTAGCAAAATGTTTAAACATAATGGTAAACCATACATAAATATAAATTCATATACAAAGAAAGCATACTGGTCACACAATAAATATTCAAAAAGTAACATTAAATCTTACACTGTTGAAACTTTGATAGATGCTATAAAATTTCTCTTGGATAATACTTTTGTTCAATGCGGACCACTGGTTTTTCAACAAATAAAAGGCATTCCAATGGGTAGCAACTGCTCCCCTTTACTGGCAGATTTATATTTAACCTGGCTTGAATTTAAGTATATGAATAAATTGATGAAAAAGGACTTTCAAATGGCTACAAAATTATCAAACAACGCAAGATATATTGATGACATTGCTTGTGTAAATGTACAAAATTTCAATGAAATTGCTAAAGAAATTTACCCAAAAGATATCCCTTTGGATGGTAACAATTCAGATGGTTTCAGAGATGTATTTTTGGACTTGGATATTCAGGTCACTAATGACAGGTTTTGTATTAAAGTCTATCACAAAATAGATGAGTTTAACTTTGAAGTAGTTAATTATCCTTTCCCGGACAGTAATATTTCCGATACTATTGTATATAATACATTTTTGTCACAAATTTTGAGATTTGGTCGTATTTGTTCTAAATTTCAGGACTTTGCATCAAGAACCAAATTTATTTACAATAAACTTGAGTCAAGAGGATTCAAAGGTGTACTTTTGATCAAATATTTCTACAAATTTTGCTGTAAATATCCCGAGATGGTTAGAAAGTTTGGCTTCAATAATTTTAGAGATTTTAGACTTGCCTGTTTTGCTACTTAATTTCATCTTTTGACACCATTATGTTTAAACGTTCACCTTTCGGACATTTTAGGCTAGCTTGTTTTCTGTTAGGTAAACCCCCAGGGGCTACAGGTAGCAAGAAGCGGCCTCCGACAGTTACAAGCTTGCCTAATTGTACTTGATATCTGGTTAATATTTTCATTGCATTCTTTTGACATAAATACAAAAGACTTCCATTCTTTTCTGACTTGCCCTATAATTCTACTGTTAACATCCAAAGATTATTAGAAAGTCTGGCTGCAATAATCTACAGTTTTTAGACTTGTCTGTTTTGCTACTTAACTTTATCTTTTGGCATCTTTCTGTTTTAATATTCACTATCAGACATTTTAGGCTTACATGTTTTCTGTTAGGTAAACCCCCAGGGGCTACAGGTAGCAAGAAGCGGCCTACGACAGTTGCATGTTTGCCTAATTGTACTTAAAAATGTTTTGATAGCATGTTTTTGGCATAAATGCTAATGACTTCCATTCTTTTCTGACATGCCTAAATGCACATTTACTCACTATTAAAAAATTACTCAAAATTGACAGTATTTTTCTCAAGTGTCACAAACCTGACACATTAAGTTGACACATTGACTCAGGGTTGGCAGTTAAATAGAGCTTAATTGTTTGAGGAGTAGGTGTCATCATGGAGTTTGTTTTACATCTGTGGTACAGGATGTACATTGTTGCAGTCCTTGTTAGGATTTTCCTTGGTTTGTACAGGTGGTCTAGCTGCAACTGTTTATTTTACAATCACTGGGACTGAATATAATGCCCCAGCTTGTTTCCACTTCAGTTAAACATTGGCGGATGGTTTAACTAGGAAAAGCTGTCCAGCTAAAGAGGGTACATTTTGGTTCAGGGGTAAGTCAAATTGTTCTTATCTGAACCTGTACTATGAAAATTTGGTAATTATGGTTTGTTTGACAGGTATTCTTCTTTGATATGAAGCTCTGCATTTATAAGCAAAACTTCACATATTTAGCTAATTCATCAATTGCCACGTTCATATTTATTCATTATTATGTGGGTTGTCTTTGCTGAATATTTAGCTTAGGCAAGGAGCCGCTACTCAGAGAGACGTGTACGGGTAAAAGGCTCCGAAACATGTTGAGTAGTTACCCGCTGAAGACCCTTTAATTTATTTGGGCTGATACAGCCTATGTCAAAATTTTACAGAGGAACGTGTGCAATATAGACAATAGTAATTCCATATATATACAGGTTAAACAGGGACAGGTTAGCTTATGGAGAGTAAAGAGTTCGAACTGCGGAATAGGATATTGACTACTAGGAAGTGGCTCTGGGCAAAAAGACACAAATACAATAAAAGTATATTGTATAAATAACACATGAATTTCTCAGGTGATACTTGCATCAGTTTAGAGCCTGCCTCAACCCCTTTTTCACATACAATTTCTTGGTGTAATTGTGGTATATTTTATGCCATTTAGACCTTAGTTTGGCCCTTTTTTGACATATGTAAGTAATAATTTTGAAAAAAGCCTACCCTCAGATAAATTGTGTAAAATGTACCCAAGAAACTCAACCACCATTCAAAAATCTTACTTGTTTGGGTTTGGTGCTTTATTATTACAGTGCTGCTACCCCCTCCCCCAAGGGTGACCACCCTCTCTACAAAGGCTACTTCTCCATTCCACACATGGTATTTTAATTAACTCATTCCATACTATGGTCACAGGCATTGGTCAGTGGTTCTGGCACTGCCTGGCAAATCATGCTGCAGTTACCTTTGCGGCAGCTGCAGCATCACTTGCCAGACAGTGTCATAACCACTGACTTAAGACTATAGGTATGTTGGTACTTGAACGAAAGCTCTT
Organism: Hermodice carunculata; assembly: GCA_964020975.1. Taxonomy (NCBI): domain Eukaryota; kingdom Metazoa; phylum Annelida; class Polychaeta; order Eunicida; family Amphinomidae; genus Hermodice; species Hermodice carunculata. Next base: position 78,081,211 of record OZ026624.1, read on the forward strand.
TTCATGAAGAATTTAAATATGTAATTATTGTCTTTAATCTAGGTAAGTGTACTAAAAAATCAGAGACCGGTATGGAATCAGTTAATATTGTATTGTCCCTCTCAAGACAGGCCAACCCTCTAATGTGGCCACTTTTTTGTTGCATTTGGGTGGCCTTATTAGAGGGGGACCACTGTATGAATATGACATCTTCGATGCCAAGCCCAACCAAACTGGGGAGTATTTTGTTTTGTGTTTGGTTTTGGTTTGCTTTTGTTTTGTTGTTGTTTTTCTCATTTTGATAATTTCAAAGACTTAGTGGCACCTTATTTAACTGAAGCCCCCCAAGGTAAGCAAAATGCAGTTAATTAATGAGTTATCTTTTCCTTTTTCTCTCAGCTATAGCAGATTCAAAAGTATGTGAAACAGCTTTAATCAGTACAAATTCTTACCCATATCTTTTTTTGTTGTTGTTGTTGTTGTTGTTCAAAAATCATGCAAAGGTAGGAAAATTCAACTTGTTACAGACACCAAGGAACATCTAAAATGTGTTTCCTCAAGCAAGACAAGTCTTAAATATTTCCATTTGGCTTGGGGTCATGAAGCAGTCTCCACTTAGCTGACCTGACTGTCATTTATGTATTGTTGTTTGTGTCCTCATGGTTGCCCTCAGGCAGACAAACCTCTTCCAACAAATATTGACAAGCATTCTCCTGTGCTCATATTTAATAATAACACAAGTTTCTAGGTCAGATGTCTGAAAACATTTCAAATTCATGTTTACTGGTTGTTGATTTCCTATGTATGGAATGTTCTGCATAGAAATTAACATCCAGTGAGACCGGTCTGTCTCATCACAGCAAGTTGGCTTCATACATATATGCATGTACATGAGAGGGAGGGGATCACTCCTAGCAGTGTGTACACAAAGGATGGACCTCCTGTTTTCGGCGCTGAAATGCATCATGGGATGCCACACTTGCCTTCTTCCACTGTGAAGTTCTCGACCCGGACAGAGATGTAGGAGTGGTGTATGTCTTTATACTTCATGATCACCCATATACAGTCCATGTGCTCCTGTCTCAGGCACCGGTATGGCTTGAATCTGAAGCTGCCTCCAAACAAGGAATAGTAGTACTCTCCACAGTCTGAAATACAGCATATTGTTACAATGTATCATTCATGTGGCACATTCACTGTTGCCTTATCCATATTTTAACCCTGTGGATCCTAAGAGCTCATACACAGTGGCGCTCACAAGTCTTTTAACTAGACTCGCGGGACACGCTCCAGTGCCGCCCGGATGCCGCGCATAAAAAAAGTCCGCTCGGGGACCTTTTTCCTGCGTGGCCATGCGGGTCACTCCCGCGTTTTAGTACATGGTTGCGCGGGACTAACTCTGAGCCCCGTGCGTACCCGGGGGACATGTCCCATTGTCCACGCGGCATTTTACCTTTCACTCTCTCTCATTCAATGATTACCGCAGGTAAATAGTATTATTTAATTTGATAGTTTGAAAAAAATGTAGAGATTCTTCGTGTGCATATCCCAAATAAAGTCTGGCTACAAGGAAACCAACGTTAATAAAGATCCATGAAGCGAAAATGAAAATTTTGCGGATGGTTCTTTGAAGTTTTGTTCCGGTCGCTTTAATGAGGCGCAAATCAATTTTTGGCTTCCACCCCCTCCCTTTTTTTTAACAGATACATGTAGTATTCCCCCGAGTATTCCATGCAACAGCAAAACGAACGATAACAAAGGCCTATAGACCTAGATCTATTCACGTCCTATGCTGACCACATAACCCTGTACATGCAGTAATCTTTATTTGCCGTAAGTTTTGCCAGGTTTTCAATCTGTTAACATTATCAAGGTCAAAGACTCATCAAACTTTTGGGACTTTCAAAGGTGACACCGGAACGAAAAAATTGTAAGCCTACCTCATTATTAAATAATACCACGGAAAGATCTTTATAATATGGTGTAAAACATTGAGTGAACAAAAACAAAAAACAGAAACAAACAAAAAACAAAACAAAACAAAAAAAGAAATAAATCACTTCTGGCCTGGATTCTCATTCCTGTCGGATGCGGGATGATCAATCGAACTTTATCTGTTGCCAACGAAAAATATCGTAATTCTGTGTTGTGACCTGGTTGACAAAATAAACAAACCTTACGCTGGTGCAACATCGACGATATAGATCTTGTACTTTCAGTCTCTTCTGTCAAATCATAGCGCAAAGATTTGGACTAAATCGGCCATCCAGAGTTACCCAAATGCAAGGCCCGGGCACATGGCAATTAAAACTAGGTCATAAAGTATTTATATACCTGGTCCCATGATCGACAAAATGGCGCTGCTATGAGACGTTCATCGTGTTGCTGCTTGCAACGCATAAATGAGACGCATTAGCTTGCAAATTGGGTATATCGGAACGTAATTTTGATGTTGAAGGGGATGCAGGCCTACATTGAGTTGAATAATTTCGGTCTTCTTGTTCGTGAAAGTTCACAGGTAGGAAAAGACAGATGTTGCATATCATCATGCCCGATCAGCTTTTAATTCAATGTTACAAACTAGTGTACTTGCTGCACCATGGCATGAGTGCACGGACCGGGCAATGCAAGGGAGTTTGTTTTGCCATTATGTGAACAATATAGTCGAGTAGCATCATGACTGGACGAGGTACCTCATGATTGTCCCACTAATTGGATAATAGAATTCGTCACGCACAGTTAACTTTGGCCGCATGTTACTGTGTTCGCGGGGGTGGGAAGTCGGGGACAAGCTATTGAACGCTGGTCACACCATCCGTCCCTCCTCCTCCTCCTCCCCCCCCCCCCGATTTTTTTTTTCTGTTCACTTTTTACCTTGTTTTATTCTTAAAACAATTTTCTTTTTATTTATACATACGACGGTCTGCTATTGGCCTACAGCCTACATCTTCAATATTAGAAATTTACGGCTGTCCTCACCGTGTGTTGATCAATGTAGGAGGACCAACCCAGACATACCCTTCTGTTATCACTGATAATGATATTTCTTTTAAATATAAACTTTTAAATAAAGATTATACACACAATTTGTGCAAATAGGTGTTATATACTTAAGGACAAAATTTTACACTAACAAACTGTAGTTAAGTTTACCCAGTTGGCATTCGCCATGTTTTGCACTTGTAATTCATTTGTTGTCTTTGACTGACTCCACTTACGTTCTTGTTCAGAACTATTTCACTTAATACAACGTGTCATGCCAATGATGAATATTTTATGTCATGATATTTTACGAGGAAGGGGATGGCAGTTGCAAGGTCTTTTCTCTCTCCTCATAAAATGGCCTCATTGGTATCTTTTGACTTTTGGAACTTAATTTGGATTCAATGGGATTTCAATTTCAAAAAACCTGCCTTGAAGTAGGCGACATTTTCTCTCTCCTCATAAAATGGCCTCATTGGTATCTTTTGACTTTTGGAACTTAACTTGGATTTAATGGGATTTCAATTTGAAAAAAAAAAAACTGCCTTGAAGTAGGCGACATTGAGTTGGTTGGCACCGATGACACCCCCACCATTGAGTGGCCAATACAGATATACGTACTTGCATGTTCAGCTCCAAGAATATCTGGGGGACCTGCAGCCAAAGACAACTGATTTAATCGCACTTGCATAATAATGGCAAATACATCAGTAAAAAGTTACATGAATGAGACATACTCAGCGTATTTTGTTTTGTTTCTTTTTTTTGGGGGGGGGGGGGCGCCCAAAGGAAAGCTGACGTCTTGGATCAATCATTCTCTCTCTCACTCGAAATATAGACCTGTTGGTATAATAATCATCCTTTATTGCTGTGTGTCAGGAACAAACTTGTGTGCTTGCAAGCTTGTCCCCTCCGAAAAAGTAAGTGAGCATGATGATCCTTTAATGAAAAGCTCTTTTCATAAGAAATTTGAATGCAGGATAATAATAAATTATCGCCACTCTTACAAGTGATGAACTACAAAACACACATGTACGTATAAAAGGTCTGGGGGCCTATTTGCTGCTTATGCTGAAGTTTGTAATCGTCAACAATACTACTAACAGTTGACTGTGTATTGTGGGGGGGGGGGGGGGAACTAACAAAAAGCAAAGAACCCGGCAAAACTTGTGCACCACGACTGTACTACTCTTTGATGTAGGGAAACATGTATCTGAAGTGTAGATGGGATGGCATCGTAATAAATACAGATTGATGCAAAGGTCACTTTCCCTTACACAGTCATTACTCAATAGCGATAGTGCAAGGGTCAGTCTTGCGTTTTCTCGGTCCGGGGTTATTATTTTTTTTTCAACAAAACAAAAGGCAAAGCGATTTCGTTTCATTTCTATCAGTGTTTATCTACTCGATTTCCCCGAGTATATTTCGTGTAGTTCATGAAATATAGCTGTGCAGTTGACAGATGCTAATTATCTCACCTATGACACAACACAAATTACTTTTCACTTTTTATTAACATTATATACACTGCCCCCCCCCCCCATGTCAGCAGAATACAGCTTCAAGTACTGGCTAATTTTTTTTTTCATTTTCAACTGTTAGGGGCACAATTCACTCATTAGCTGGCTGTCTCGCTTGTAGACTTTGAGGACTTTGGTTTCCTTCTGCAGACTTCATTTATAGCATCAGTATATCCCTTTCAGGCAGACTCCTGCAGCAGCTGGAGAACGCCGTACATCCTCATGGTGGTTGTCCTGATGTTTTGCAGTTTGCTGGTGTCCAATTGTCTTTTGGCCCCCTCCAAAGACCCGATCTTGCCGCTGCAATTTGACGTGGCGATTTCCTCTTTGTGTTCAAACCTTATCTGATATTAGAATCTGTTCATTATCAAGCCGCTGTTAGAATCTGTATATTACCAAGCCGCAAGAATGTGTACAGGTACTTCACGTCACATTAATTGGCCTTAACTGGTCATTAACGCTGGCCATGCATCTGATGGAAAGGTTTCAATTTTTTTATAAAATGTGTAACGAAGCTGTTCCGCATTACTTAGTTTCCCCGTATTCTGAAACATCCACTGATAGCCAATTAAGAAATTCCAAAACTCTATTACAAATCAAGTTGAACGCGACGTTTCAGGGAAATGTTTCTTTCATCCACAATTAATCAACTTCCGTTTGACATCTATCTCCTCTTGCCCTTTTCAAAACCAAACTTTGGTCAATACACTTTATTTCTTTCAAGAGGATTAGAAAACTAGCTAAAGGCTAATGCAAATTCTTCTCCTCCTGCACATACAAATAACATACAACATGATCCTTACAGAGCGCAGGTTGAAAAAAGAAAAAGGTAAAATGATTATAATGAAAGCAGTGAGGGATACCACATTGCTGTAATTATACGAACACACAAAATGTAACACCAGTATTTAACAAGAACCTTGAGCAAGCTGTCAGAGAAGGACTGACCTGCTATAGGTTACTACACATGATACAGATACATCGGTACGTAAAAAACATCCCCTCTAAGAAACTTTTTAAATCTTAAGGTATTGGTGATGTAATGCCCTACCGCATCCATTATAGAGCAGTTAATGGCCAAAAACCAAACCAAAATTCCCAATGATTGAAACAGCCTCCCCCCTTCCCACTCATGACATTATGTCTTGCGAGCCACAAGATTAGTATCTACATGTAGATGTCAAGTTATTCTTGACTCATAGCGCTCAGTGGAATGCTGTTGATGTGGAGCAGTCCTTTTTTCAAGAAAAATAGGCCACTTTGTTCACATGAAAGCATCAGTATATTTAATTTGATAAACTGTTATGGTGTTTTAATGTTAGACATGTTTTAATATAACAGCAAATATATTGGGTCACCGCTCTCGAATAGATCCATATTCCTGTTTATTTGCGCCTGTACTTCCACCATGTCTTGACTTTGGGAAATAATGCCTTATTTAATCTCAATCTTTCTTGCTTTTTTTTTGGGGGGGGGGGGGGGGAGCTTAACAACATAAAGCAGGCGACATTTGAAGCCTACCAGTCGTTGATAACCCGAAAGCTTTACAAAATACTACAATGTTTTTCATAACTGTGAGCTGCTGAAGCTTTATGACAATCATCAAACGAACTCATATATAAAAGAATTCATAACTGTGATATATTTTTGTCTCCCATCCGCCAGTTTATATAGGGGCTTCTTCATTTTAATCTCGGGTTTCTGAGACATTTCAAGACAATGGGTTTCATAACTGCCAGCGCCTTTTCTCAACACAGGCCATTGGGTCCGGGCTTTGTTATGATCATCAAAGTAATTCATATATAACGGAAATAACAAGTGCGATGCATAGCGCCTTGTCGCTCAAGAAGGGTCTCATACTCATCTGTTAATCTCGGATATTTAAGATAATGGTTATCATAACTGCGAGCTTCTGTATTGTCTCTAAAGCCTTTGTGCCGCTTCTCTCGGAAGATCATCAAACTTTCTGGAATTCGGGAAACAATCCCCATTCAACTTAACACTTTGAAGTCTGAGTCAACAGCTTTCCTCGACGCATTTAAATTTGGGAAAATAGTAGGTCTAACCCTTACACCCGGGCAACAGCTGAGCACATACAGCGTGCCGCTTAAAGATGTTGACTGTCAATCATGAGGTCCATCTTTCATGCTCTTGTTCAGTTCATTTTATTGTTGAAAGCGTAAAACAACATAACGATAAGGCTGGTGATATTTTACATTAATTTAATTGAAACATATTTATTTCATCTGGATCGCCCTATAGTACATCGAAATCATGCTAATAAGTTGGGTTCTTCAGAACATGGAGATAAACACACCATATGTACAAAACACACAGGACAAACAATGTTACCAATTCTTTGTAGATAAACAACTGTTGGGATACAAAGTACATTGTTTTGGACTCACATACCCATAACGAGAAATTGCATATATATTATATTGCATGAATAGTGAATAAACAATCATTTATCATTATAATAAAGCTGAACAGCCACACGAGGTCATTTTTTTCAGTATAGAAACCTTCTGGTGTCCACAATGTATTTTTGGAAGGCTTCACAGATTTGAAAGTTTAAGGGATCTGACAGTTCCTTGCTGCCAAAAAGGAGAATTTTGATAAATCTGTTACTTGCAAGGTGCACAATCAAATTTGGGTGGATACCTGGAGCTAAGATTGGAAAAATAGAGGCAAAGAGATTGTTTCTAGGTATGGAATACTCAGGGCAGAAAAATAAAAAAGTGTTCAAGATCTTCAGTTGGGTAAGTACAAGAGCAGGTAGGGTTTGGGATAATGTGGACTTTAAAAAGATATAAGTTAAGCCTAGAGTAGCCCAGTCTTAGTTGGGTATGACAGATATTGGCAAATCTATTACCATGGGAATAGTAATCAGGAACGTCATCCACGGCAAGCAAGGAAGCTTTCAGTTTAGATTTGAATATTTGAAGGGAGATAGAATCGCGAATATCAGAAGGAAGGTTATTCCATTGCTTGATGGTGTCAGGAAGGAAAAAATTTCCAAGGCGATTAGTTCGGCATTTAATAGAGCTTACAGTGGAACTGGGTTGTCGAAGGTTACGACCATGGAAAGAAGGAGAAACAAGATTGGAAAGATATGGAGGAGTTAATTTATGGTACATTTTGTAAAAGAGGATCAATTTAAAGTACTTGCGCCCGGTGGCGAGGGTTGACCAACCAAGTTCATGTAGAGGAGTAACATGTGAGGTATGTCTAAGAGCACCAGTGCAAATTTTTGCAGCCTCGAACTGGATTGATTCGAGGAAGTCGGACAAGCCTTGACCACAATTGTCGAACAAGACACAGCCATATTCGAGAATTGGTCGAATCATAGATAAATACAATTTGGAAAGTGCCTTACGGGAAAGTTTATATTTAAACCTACGAAAGAGTGCAATCCGCTGACCAGCTTTATTTGTTATCCGGGTAATATGTGCACGCTAAGATAAGTTATGACTCAGAGTGAACCCTAGGTGGGTGTGTGTATCTTCCTCAGGTATTTCTGACTCTCCTGGGCGCACAGGTGGGTGGCCAGGTTTATTAAATTTGGCGGTAAAGATAAGGGAAATAGACTTTAATGCATTAAAGATGACTCGCCATGACTTCCCCCACTTCTGTATGATAGAGAGATTATTGTTCAAGTGATTGGAGGATTCAATGGCATTGTTAACGATTTCAAAAAGACTAGTGTCGTCAGCGAAGAGTCTGACTTCACAAGTAAGATCATCGACTATATCATTAACATAAATTAGGAATAGAAGTGGGCCCAATATACATCCTTGAGGTACTTCAGCTTCAAGAGGTAACCAGGAAGACGATTGTCCATGAATAATGACTCGTTGGAAGCGGTTGGATAGGTAGCTATCGATCCATGTTACGATATCATCAAAGATGCCTACTTGTCGCAATTTAAAAAGGAGGCCAGGATGCCAAACCTTGTCAAAGGCTGTAGATACATCTAGGAAGACCATCCTGACTTCCTTGGGATGTTCGAGGCCATTATAGATATTATGGAGGATATACACGAGTTGGTTAATGGTAGAGTCTCCGGCCTTGAAACCCGAGTTTTTAGAGGTGAGGTGATTATTCCGCATTAAGTATTCATAAATAGCATTAAAAATAATTTGTTCAAACACTTTGGATACATTACATAACAAGGAGATCGGACGGTAGTTACTTTTGATCTGTCTGTTTGATTTCTTAAATACCGGACATGTGTTGGATCTCTTCCAAGAATCAGGGAAACAAGACAGGCTTAAGGAGATTTGAAGATTTTAGTGAGAGGTTTACAGATTGAGTCGGCTGTGTTTTTTAGCAAGATATTTCCTATGTTATCTGGGCCAGAAGCAGAGGTTAATCTTAAGAAGTCAAGACTCTCCTGACACACTCTTCTTCTACACTAATGTCGTGTAAGTGTGCATCCGTTCGAAATGCAAACTCTGGCAATGTAGGGGCGTCGACATCAGGAAGTGTTTTACATTGACTGGCAAAATATGTCTTGAAAATTTCACATTTTTCAGTTATGCAAGATACAATTTTATCGCCTTCTAAAATAGGGGGTATATCCGGGTGTATTTTACACCCCAAAACAGTCTTTGATAGATTCCACCACTTTTTGGGGTTAAAGTCCTTTTCATCAAGTTGCTGACGCAAACAAGAGAAATAGGTGCGGACGGAGTTTCTAATCAAGTTAACTACTTTATTGCGGTACCTTTTGTAAAATTGAAAAAACTTCTCGATCTTAATGTAGACGTCATAAGTATGGGGGCGTGGGTTGTTAGACACACGCTTAAAACGTTTATTCTAGTGGGCTCATCTATAAGCTGAAAGAGATTATGCTGTGATACGAGGTTGGCAAGAGATAAACCAAGTTCAATGTCAGCATGAGAGGATTCCCAAGTGAAGCACCTGTCGTTAAGATCCCCAGTGATTATTAATATATGAGGGCTGCACTCAATGGCTAAGGAGATAGAATTAGATAGAGATCTGGGTCTCGGCGGGCTGACCCAGAGGCCGATAGTAGTTTCCAACCAAGACTTTACCACACACAGTAGAAATTTCCAACCAGACACATTTGCAGTCCTGACATTCAAGGTCAGAACGTCTAACACATGGTAAGGAAGAATGAACATAGGTTAATACTCTACCGCCCCTCCTAGCGATACGATCTTTACGAAATGAAGGTTGAAAATTATCAATCAGGAGGAGCTGATTGGGATAATTCTCGTCAAGCCAGGTTTCAGATAGTGTAAGTATGTTAAAATTTTCAGATTCGGCTAAGAGTTGAATTTCGTCAAGTTTACTTGGCCTTTTTAGGCTGCGAATATTTGAGTGACATAACTTCAGCGGGTTGTTTGCGTTATTGTTGGGGCCAGGATTTGTATATACATCGATAGCTAATATGAAGAAAGTATGTAGGAACATAAAGACATGTCGAAGACAAGATAAACCAATGGAAATTATATTTAAAGCTAATAGTGCCAGTAAACTGAAAGACCAATTTATCTGGTTGCCAACAGAAGGGCAGGAATAGGTGACAACTATGAATACAATAAATTTATTCACGAACAGACCAATGGTCACTCTGTATTCGTTAACGCTGATACCCATTAACCATAGCAAGGAAAAAAAATGTTCCCCTGATGAGAAAGTCAACATAATGTGCCAGTAACAGAAGTACATTAGAGGACATCATCCCAAAAAAGATCTTGATGACTATCACGGTAACATAACACTTAACAAGTATAGGAAACAGGTATTGGAAACAATAAGCGCATGGAAAATAGAAAACGAACATGAGATGTGAAAAATAAAAGTTATTTGGACCAAGACTGAGCCTAATACGTCTACACATTTTATTGTAGGACAGACGACTGATGTTGTACAGTTTTGAGTATACACAATGAGCTGTTGGAAGTATCATTACATCACCTATGTGATATGTACGAAAGTGACTAATAAAGGGGACCTTTTCTGAGAAGTACACCTTATTCAAACCATGTAGCTACTAATAGTAGCTCCATGCTGAAACGTTCAACATAAATTAAGTACAAGTGAATGAGCACCGAAGTGTATGTACGTCTAGAAACAAGACAAAACAAAAAAGACAAAAATGAAATTGCATGTTTCGCAGTATCATACAACTAAGACATCAATTTAGCTACATGTGAGAGTCTTCAAAAGCCGAATGTGTAGCAGGCATTTGATTGTAAGACAAACAAAAACGTATTTAGCAACACCTGAGTGATCACCAATAATCGACCTTCAATACTGTCTGCCATTGCCCTGCCTGAGCGACCCTCTGTGAGCTATTATACCTGTGGCTTGGCGCCTATATAATTGTCACGGTCCTCAGGGTTGTTTATCTCACCATCACCGGTACCCCAGGAATGGAATACACGCACATACATGTAACCGTTTTTCGGGTAGCATGACTTAATTCTTTTTCTCACTTAGGACAGGTATGGTATAAACAATAAGCTAATGGATATATTATACCTCGCACGTGTGACATGTGCGAACGCAACTGATAATGTGGACCTTCTTTGAGAAGTATACCTGGAGTGAAAAATTCGACACATGTAGAATGAAAGCAATTGAGCACAGATTATTGGTCGTTGATAACCGCTTTGTACGGGAAAGTTAAAAATAAAAAAACAAGAAAAAAAAACCTGCAATGGTTTTCATAACTGTGAGCTGCGGCAACGAAAATGTTTCGATGGGCTTTACTGTTGGGACTTGATGACAATCATCAAGCAAACTCATATATAAAAGAATTCATAAAGGATTTATTTTTGTCTCCCATCCAGTTTATATGGGCCTACTTCATTTTAATCGCGGGTTTCTGAGACATTTCAAGACAATGGGTTTCATAACTGCCAGCGCTTTTTTCCTCAACACAGGCCATTGGGTCCGGGCTTTGTTATGATCATCAAAGTAATTCATATCTAAGGGAAATAATAAGTGCGATGTATAGCGCCTTGTCGCTCAAGAAGGGTGTCATACTCAGCTGTTTATCCCGGACATTTAAGACAATGGTTATCATAACTGCGAGCTTCAGTATTGTCTCTAAATAATAATAATAATAATAATAATAATAATAATAATAATAATAATAATTTTATTAACCCCCGCGAACGAGGAATTTAAAATGTCGTGTGTACATCGGATGGTCACATAAAACTTAAAGTATAAAGTCAGCACCTCATTCATCTATACAACATGGCAAAGATGACTAAAATAAATAAAATGAAGAAAACTGAACCTCATTAGGTAGGGCCTCCCCCGATGGGCTGGGCCGACCCGAGAGCCCAGGAAAGATTATATAGTGCCCTCGCTTCGACCCCCCCCCCCACCTTATGAGAGGCCCACGAAATGCACTAAGTACTAAGTTAATTTACACAAGTCAAAAGGCCATGGTTAGAAGCTGTTTCTTGTATTATAAGATGGATGGTACAAAAGATATTTCAATGAATCTACAACTCCAGGAGAATTACTGCTAGGAATGTTTACATTGAGATCTGTCTTGTTAAAAAAAGACCTTACTATAGGTATCTTAGACATAGAGACTCGATTAACAAGAGAGTATTTATGATTATCACCATTTACAATGTAATTAGATAAGAAATGAGCACACAGATATCTATACGGAGAGTCGGTTTTAAAAACCCTGTGTAAAAGTGAAACTTTATTTCGTTCTACCAGACAAGAAATAGGAGAGATATCCAATGCATGTAGAGAACAACTATGGTGGGATCGCTTAGCAATACCCAGTACATATGTCATGATACAGCCTTGAGTAGAATTGAACGAGCAAGCATGCTTTTTGACAAATGCACACTGTCCATACCATATAACAAACATTTAAGACCTGTTGTGTTCCACAAATGAACTTTGGCTGCGGTATCTAGGCCAGGATATGTGAAACCACTTGTACTTAAGCCATACATGGCACGTCGGGTTGAAGATATGCGATTTAATACATGTTTCTCATATGAATTATCACTAGTAAAAATAACACCAAGTGTATTCAACAGACGTTCTTCCTTAATAACATTATCGCCCAGCTTCCAGGTCGGGCTACGTTGAAATACTGGCTTACAAATGGACATGCACTTAGTTTTACTTGCACTAAAGTTAAAGCGCCATCTCGAGGCGTAACTATGACAAACATCAATCAAAGACTGTAAACCCGTTGCACTCGAAGCAAAAACGGTTATATCACCTGCATAAGCACATACCTTATGCTTATTGTTACCTATTCTGACTCCTTGCTCTGTAGCTTGAAGTTCAAGAAGCAAGTCATTTATAAAAATATTGAATAATTTTGGAGAAAGGCAATTGCCTTGCCTGGTGCCTCTTGTTACGTGAAATATATTACTAAATTGACCTTGCCACTTGACAACAGCTTGTAGTTTCGAACACCATGTGTACAAGAACATCCAATTGGAAATGGGTATAACATGTAAGAGTTTGTAAAATAAACCAGGGTGCCAGATGGTATCAAAGCATTTTTCAGCATCGAGTGAACATATATACATAGGTGATTTCGCTTGATGAAAATAAGAAATTACGTCATGAAGATAGGCACATGCCATGGAGGTGTCCATGTGCTTCCTAAATCCAAACTGAGTAGGAGCAGCATTTTCATCCAGTAGCATACATAGTTCAATGATTTTAGAATGAACTGAGCTGACCGTTATAGACGTATAATTTGCAGCTTCATTCGGATTAAGACTGGGCTTTTTCAACACTGGGGCAATAACACCATTTTGACACTCGTCTGGTACAACACCCCAAGAAATCATAGCGGAATACAATTTGGCTAAATGTGATCTTAAAATAGGAGTATTGCTATATTTTAGGTGTTCAGAAAAGATGCCGTCAACACCTGCTGCACAATCACTTTTAAGAGAAAGGATAAATTTGTTAATTGTGTCAGGATTGACCTCAACATCGTCAAAAATATCTTGTGAATGAGTATTATAGAACTCTGTGACATAAGATTTAATATTAGATTGCTCAGCTGTCAGGGGACCTGAGTTTTGCATGATATTACTATAATATTTGGCGAACTGGTCACCTCTCAGAACCGAGTGCAGTTTAGTTTTCTTGCTCAGTTTAATTAAGTTCGAGAATGATGACATTTTGCGTTGGTGAAAATAAGAATTAAGCCGCCCGAAATTACGATCTATGTGCCCTTTCATGTAATAACGACTGTGACGCCTGAACTCTTTCTTAATGTATTTCCATGTATCATAAACTGCAACCGACTTGGGTCGAACGTTGGATGTCCATAGATAATACCAAAATTTCTTTTTACCATGTAAAAGACTGAAATGAGAGCACCAATAATGTTTAGGTTTATTTTGACTATTTCTAAAACAGCCAGCTTCCTTACATGCTTCGTGCATTGCTGTATTAATATCATGGAGATGCCTTTTAATGACGTCATCAGCAACATTCTTATCTGTGACCCCATGTAAATTCAAAGAACCTAAGTCAGATAATTTTTCTGCAAGAATCGTTTTATATACCTCATTTTTGCTCATGTTATTCCAAACTGGGTACTGACACGACTTACTGTATGGAACAACTTTACCTTCTTGTGTTTTATCAGGTACATTCAACCTCATTTGCATATGCACTGGCAAGTGATCACTAACATTATTGTCATCCAATTGTACGACCTTGCATGAAATTATATCGTCGAGGTCTCGAGAAAAAGCTAAAATATGATCCAGCCACGTGTATGTATCGTTACTAATGCTGAAACATGTAAAACGTACTTTCTGATCAAACATCACATCTAAGGGAACCATATTGTTGTATTCAATAAAATCATAAAGTAACTTACTGTTGGCATTATAACCTTTGGCTTTATACCATTTATTACACAGTTTATCTTTTGTTGGTAATTGTGCATTTAAATCCCCCAAGATCTTAATAGGGGCTTTAGTAGCATACTGGTCAATTAATGCCAGTAAAATATTCAAAACTTCTACATACTCATCACTATTATTGGGACTGTAAAACGGCATGTACACACTAAGAAAAATTTGAATGATTTTGCCATCAGTATTACATATGGCTACTGGAATTACCCCATCACTTGGAGCATCGAGCTGAAAACATGTCATTCCAACAGAGCATTTCACCAACATAGCAACACCACCATATGGTCATCCATTATAACTAGCATCAATATCTGTCATACTAGCCTTAGCAAAGACAGCTACTTTAGAATCTGCCAAGGACGGTCTGTTTTTAATGGCAGCATCAAGTTCATGAGGCCTGAGCCAGGTCTCGTTTAGGGATAGAATGTCACAGATCTCAAAGCGATCAAGTATATATGAAAAAGTTTGTTTAAAACCTTTACAATTGAAATGCTCACAGGATAAGGGGGTATATGAGCCACCCTCATCCTGTGAACAGTTCGGAAGTCCAGTATTATGTTTATTATGTACATTAAAATTTTCCGATGGACTACTATTAAAATGATGTGCATTGTGCACTTGTCCTTTGGCATTTATACAGGTATACAAATGTTTTCAATCTCTGGGTTACCAACGCCATGGACCCTGCTGTTGTTGTGACCACCCTCCAATGGGTGGCCACTGTGGGTCCTGACCATAAGGTCGGGGCAGGTACCCAGCACTGGGTTTACATTGTTGGTACTGTCCGATTCCACTATTTATGGTATGGGTTCCTGGGTAATACACAAGTCCGTTTGTGGCACATGACACAGTGCTCCCAGGATTGGGGTCTGCTGGCCTTGGGTGGCAAGACCTGGGGGAGGGAAATTGTCCGACTTGGCTGTCGCATTGCTAATGTACTGTCTTGC
Organism: Hermodice carunculata; assembly: GCA_964020975.1. Classification (NCBI taxonomy): domain Eukaryota; kingdom Metazoa; phylum Annelida; class Polychaeta; order Eunicida; family Amphinomidae; genus Hermodice; species Hermodice carunculata. Next base: position 78,096,553 of record OZ026624.1, read on the forward strand.
ATGTTGTGGGGTAGGGTGGGTCCCTGATGGCACATGGTTTGTCCTTTTAGGCTGCCACGCTAAAAGCCTTGTTCTAACGTTAGGGTTAACCCTTGGGGTCTTACTTTGTGCCATATATTTAAAAGGTCGTACTATAACCCCATCCGGCCACAGTTTAGAGTGGAGCACCTGAACATAGTCACTTGCAGGGACTTTAACACGGAATGACTTCCACATAGGCCGACCTTGCCTAGATGTGAGCTCTTGCACTTCATAGGGGTGTACAACAAAATGGTCTTGTAAGAAATTCACAATATCATCCCTTGTATGAGATATATCCAGCTTACCAACATAGATCTGAGATCCATGGTTACTTGTAGATCCTGTTGTGTTTTGGCCCATAGGCTTATTAGACTGACGGGGCATGTTGCTTTGGGCTGATCCTGGGGCAGCTTTTAAAGTCGCTTTTTGAAAACTATCATGTATATTCTGAGTATTTGAACGACTTTCAGGCAAAGTCGGTCGTGCTCCCCACATATTATAAGCATTGGAGCCTGCACTATCAGTTCTACCAGATTCTGTATCACTTCCACCAGTGTGATGTCTCTTACGTGCATGGGGGGATGAGGACTGCCTAGAACGCCGTTTAGAATGCTTTCTGTTAAACACTTCAGCAAATGTAGCATTATCCTCTAAGTCATCCCCCTCATCTGAATCAATGCAGGAATCAACAGATGCTAGGCCAAGCTGTATTATAGATTTCATATCTTTCTCCAGGGCAGCATTGTGGGCCGTGACTATAACTAGTTGGGCTCGAAGTTGCTCATTGTCTAGTTTAATAGCACTGATTTCCAAATTCTGTAACTTAATTTGCTCCTTCATCTCAGCAACTAATTCAATGAAACCCTGAAGTTCATTCACTGGGTCAACATCGGGACTGTCCTTGACCTTGTCATCACTTACACTCTCTGACCTGTGCGCCTCTCTAGCGAACGTCTTGTCAAGTTCTTTTAGTGGCTGCTTATTAACCAAACTGAACCCCATATAGCAAATGTCTGTTACCATCAAATGTTTTGCCTGAGGGTTAATGGGTCGCCGGTCTTTGAACGCCTCAAAAGTGGACATCACCTGATCACTCAGTGTGTTATGTAGCAAACTTAGGGACTGAGTGTCTATATTCTGTAAAGAGTCTTTTATTTCTTTATGGCTAAACAAAAATATGCTTTCCAAATTGTCCTGCACAAGAGATATAATGTTCTCTTTACTCACGTTAGACAACTTACGCAAAATAGATCCAGGTGCATTACTGTCGTCTGAGACAGTGTTGTCGGTCGACCCTTGCTGCGATACACTGCTGTTGTTTACAGCACCCTGTTCTTGTCTTTCCTGGTTCGCCATTATGGCTTGTTATGTAATCACTGTGCTCCTTGCAGGTATGGCGAATCTGAAAGCACTACCAGTGCCGGTGGCCCAATTCGGCACAAAATACAAAATATGCAGTAAACTGTCCAAAATTATAACCAAAGTAGTCTTTGTGCCTTCAGAAACCTCATGTATGAATATAGGTTGTGGTCCTCACTTTCTTCCACAGAACATGTAGCGCAAATATTGGAGCCCCAAAAGATTCACAAGTCGTATGGTTTGCAGCGCCACCTATCCTTTGTGCCGCTCCTCTCGGAAGATCATCAAACTAATTCATATCTAATTGAAACAATCTGTCACTCAGTAAGAGTCTCCTGTTCAGATTTTAATCCCTGACTTGTGAGACGATATGAAAGACAGTATTTGTTGTTCCTGGCTTAACTGTGAATGAGCTTCAGCAGGTTACACAATGTGACCAGCACCAATGAATTTACTGCGATACTGGGCCCAGGCAGTTAGATATCTTTGCTCTGCATCGATGACAAGTTCCAGTTTATGCTCAAAGTACGTTCAAGTCTTCAACATGCCTGGTTTGTCCAACTACGCCAAGGACCTCATCATTGCAATGAAGTCAGATGGAATGGGGATCATGGCCATCCACAGAGCCCTGCTCCAGGAGCATGTGGTCATGACACGGCAAACTGTTTCCAGGTTTTTGGCAGTCAACCTGGCAATGGGTAGACTGTCCGATGCTCCTTGCTCTGGTCGCCCCAATCAGATAGCACCAGTCGTCCATGAAGAGATCGACAAGGCCAACGAGGAGAACGACGAGCTCACCGCCTCCCGACTATGGAAGCTCATTCACCAGAGGCAGGCTGTCTGTACTCTGTGGCAACTTTGAAGCGGACAAGGTGAAGTTTGGGATGGGTTGCAACTGCCACGCAGTGCTGCCAGCTCATCTGTCGGGTCAATTGCGAAAAGCGACTGGAGTTCTGCAAACAGATACAGGACATGGGGGATACTTTTGAAGAGGTTGTCTTCACCGACGAGACCACCATTGAGCTTGACAGACACAGCAAGCTGACGTTCAGCGAAAATGGGAGCTTCCACAAGCACACCTGAAAGGTAGGCCTAAACATCCCCTCAGGCTACACGTGTGGGCTGGAATTTCCAAGCGGGGTGCAACCCCATGCCTGATCTTCACCAGGATTATGGATGCAGACTTCTACTGCAAGGAAGTTATTGAGGGGACACTAGTGCCATTTCTGAGGGAGGCCTTTCCTGGGGGACATCGGTTCATGCAGGAAAACAATCCCAAGCACACCGGCAGGAAGGCCCAAGAATGTTTCCAGACCAACGGCGTCAACTGGTGGCGCACACCCCCAGAGTCTCCAGATCTAAACCAGATTGAGAACTTCTGGCACGAGCTGAAGCACCACCTGCGTATTTACGTGAAGCCCAGCAACCAAGAAGAATTTGTCCCTGGCATCCAGGCGTTTTGGCGAACTGTCGATGCTGCCAAGTGCACCAAATACATCGGGCACATCAACAAGGTTGTTCTTCTCGTGATTACCAGAGAGGGCAAAGCTTCTGGCAACTAGACTCACTTTGACAAAATTGACACTTTAGTAGTACCACAACCCCAAGGTCCTTTTCAGGACCACCAAATCCTCCAAAAAGAGTGGTCAAACCTATTGGTATACATTATGCAATAAAAATAAACAAACAAACACAAAAAACCTCTGCCTCTAGGCCACCTTTCTTTCCCCTGTCTTTACCTTTCCCTAAATCAAAAATCAAAATTTTTGTTTCGATAAAAAAAAAAAGAAGAAGTTTTGATCAAAACATTTCCAAATATATGTTCTTGTAATTTTTAGAACCCTTTCAATTACTCGAATAACAAATAACTTTGGTGTTTACATTTTCAACTTTGCGTGATATAGATTGCAAATTTTGTCATAGAACACGATTTTGGTTTCGATCTACAAGTAAAATTTTTCATACCAACAATTCCAAATATATTGACTTGACACTGTTAAAAATCCTAACTCTTAAAAAAAATGTGAATATGTTTAACTCCGATATAAAATAACTCATATGTACCACTGGGTAATATAAGCAATTCTATATCAGACAAATTTTATCACAAAATATTTTTTTCGAGTTACAAACAATAAAAGAGAGAGATAAAGAGAGAGTGAAAGAGAGACAGAAAGAAATAAAGAAAGAAAGCAAAAAAGGAAGAAAGAAAGAAAGAAAGAAAGAAAGAAAGAAAGAAAGAAAGAAAAAAAGAAAGAAAGAAAGAAAGAAAACAAAAGCATCAAGGAAAGGAACAAAACAAACAAAGATTTATCCATACAATTCCAAATGTGTTTTCTTAGAATCGTTATAATGCTAGATTTCAAAACTCTGAAAGTTTGATTTTGATGTGAACATATTGAAGTCTTATATGAATTGCTTTTGTCAAGTGGTTAAATGTTATAACATGCATAATACAAATATCTTTTCCATTGATTTGTTTTAAACGTTTGGATCCAAAGACATGTATTGCCAGTCAAAATATTAAATTTAGTGTTGCATGGTATCCATGCACATCCCCTCTGAAGGACTACTCCCTTCAAATTCCTAAAATGAATCCAAATTAAGACTAAGAACAAAAACTAATATGTAACATTCAAGAGTTATGAGCCAATCATGCCAAGGTAAACCATGATCCAGAAAATACAACGCGAAACATAAATATGAAGTAACGCATGTAAGGTTATGTCCAATAGAAGTTTGGTTCAAAGTGAACACAAACTAAAACAAAGAACACAAACTTCCTTGTAAAACATTATTTTTGCTAGAAGCAGATAGTGCTGACCCCCCTTCCCCAAAAAAAAATAAAAAAAGAAAAAAGAAAAAGAAAAGAAAACAAAAACCAGGACAGTTCGAAAACAAAACAATCAACACTAACCCGCAACAAGAACTTGGTCAAAATTAAAGATTTAAGCAGAACACCCACACCCACCCCAAAATCAAAACAGAACAAGAACCAGTGTTGCTGCAGAGTGCGGTGAATATCTTACCCTCGTAACCTGCATAATGGCAAAAAAATTAAATAACATGATCATATATCAAAAATTAAACATATTTATACAAAACCAAGATTACTTGATATGCTTGGTCAACCATAGTTTCAATGACAGTCTGTAATAAACGAACAAAAGAAAGTGACAATATTAAATTAGGCGATGTGAGGGACGTAGAATCAGTGCACAGGCTGTTAATGCCGTAAATATAACAGCACCGCAGAAACAGGGTTGAAGTTACGGCTGCCGTAACTGTACTGATTTACCGATATTTTTACGTGAAATGGCTGAAATTGTAGGCTATATCCTGGCTATACAGTTAAAATGTAGTAAAGCGTATTAAACTGCGACACATACTTTGTTCAGGTATGTTTACAACTTTGAAATTTGAAAAGAAAAATAGTGTTATTTGAACAACACGGATATTTGGTAATGTATCAATGCGCCACTGTTCTTGTTTTCAAATTTGGGATAGAAATTATGTGCATGATGCAATTTCACCAGCATCTGGACACGTGTTTCTCGCATGAGAGAATTTAACTCTGTCCTCCATTACCATAAGGTGGTCAATCTAAATGTGTTTCAGATCTGTTGGCCATGGTTCTACCATTTACGATCAAAACAAAACATATTGAAGAACGTGAATACAGCCTGGGGGATCTAATTTCGAACGGCCAAGACTTTGATCCTATCCTTTGTAAAATCTGTTAAATATTTTAAGTGTTCAAGCAATTTTCAAACTGGAATGGTTGTGTATTACAAAAAGTTACTATGAAGGAAAGATTACTGCGTCTGTGACGGGAACGCACTCCCACTAGGTTAGCAATGTCCGCTGTGAGCTGTTTCTTCTAAGTGGGATCTAATTTCGAACGCGAAAGTTTTCAGCGTTTGAAACACAGTTGTCAATGGCCCAGGGTCAAGGGTACTGGTGTCTATACAGTGGTACCTCTTTTGAGAGGCCGCCCCTACAGCGGGTCAAAATGAAACTGACGACAGGAAAGTAGAAATTAACGTTTATCTTGGCTAAATACACGGTAACTCCAACAATGAGTTACAGTTGCCGTAACTTTATAGTCTGACTGATAAAGTTATGGCATGAGTTATATGGTACGTATATGTATATAACTCTTATGGCTTCCCAATCTTTTTTCTGTTTCTCATAGGCATATTTTATATCCACTTAATGTATATAGACTGAAACCAATGGCAGGAAAGAAGAGATAGAGCGTGCATCTTGGTTTAATATACCGTAACTATTACAATGAGTAACGGCTGCCGTAATTCTAGAGTCTCACTTATATAGTTACGGCATCGGTTATATAGTACATATATAGCTTTCATGGCTGCTGAATCTTTTTTCCCATGTTACATAGGCCTACGTGACATGCATATAATGTATACAGAATGAAATTTGAAAATAAACGTCAATCTTGGTGAAATATACCGTAACCATAACAATGAGTTATGGTTGCCGTAATATTAGAGTCTGACTGATATAGTTACGGCCTCTGTCATATACTGTATAGCTTTTATGGTTCCATTTTCTGTTTCACATTGGCCTAATAACATACATTTTATGTATATAGAATGAAATTGATGACAGGAAATTAGAAATTAAACGTCCATCTTAGCTAAATATACCGTAATTATAACTATGAGTTACGGCTGCCCTAACTCTAGAGTCTGAGTGATATAGTTACGGCATCGGTTAAAAAGTACATATATAGCTTTTATGGCTTCCCAATCTTTTTATCTCGATCTCATAGGCATATTTTCTATCCATTTTATGTATATAGAACGAACCTTATGGTGGAATAGAAGAAATTAAGCGTTTGTCTCGGTTAGATATGTTGTAACTATTGCAATGAGTAACCGATGCCGTATCTCTAAAGTCTGACTGATATAGTTACGGCATCGGTCACACATATATATAGCTTTTATGGCCCCTGAGTTGTTTTTTCTCCGTTTTACATAAAGGCCTTCTTAACATCCATATAATTTAGACAAATTTAAATTGATGGCAGAAAATTACAAAATAAATTGGATAAATATACCGTAATGATAACTATGAGTTACAGCTGCCGTAACTCTGGTGTCTGAATGATATAGTTACGGCATCTGTTGAATGATATATATATATATATATATATATATATATATAGCTTTTGTGGCTTCCAAATCTTTGTTGTGTGTGTCAAATGGGCTTTTTTCCAACCATACGATGTACATAGAGTGAAACTGATGGCAGGAAAGTAGAAATTAAACATTCATCTTGGTTAAATAAACCATAACTATAACAGCGAATCACGGCTGCAGTAACTCTGTAAGTCTGACTTCTGACTGATATAGTTACGGCGTCGTTTCTGTACTTTATAAAGAGACATATTATGGCTTCCTAATCTTTGCTGTTTTACATAGGTCTTCTTTACATCTCATTATCTGCGAAGAATGAAACTGATGGCAAGAAATTAGAAATTAAACGTCCACGTGATTAATTACACAACCAATGAATTAAGGCTGCCGCAAGTATAGAGTCGGACTGATGCGCTATATTTACAGCATAGGCGTATATACCCTAAAGCTATTCTGGATGCTTCAACCGACAGATCACTACAGAAACTTATTTAGGGGCAGGGGCAACTTGATCAAGATTTATCACCTTTTCTAGTGGAGAAAGAAAGGATCAAGAGAGGAAGAAGTAGTTCAACGGCAGGACACACATATATAAATGAAGTTTTAAATTTGTCATGACACTGAACTTTCAATATGTAATACCAAAAACAGTTTAAACACCTGATCCATATATCTACATCTTTTACTTCAATTAGTCCATATTTTCGTTCTAAATTCTTAAAAAATGTCATGCCCTGAATATTTTTTTGAACAATGTCAATGAAAAGTTAAGCTGGTGTCATCACTTTATTTCGATAATCTCTACTAATCTAAAATGAAATGATCATGTCAAACATGTATCATACCACATTACTCGGTCACCTCAAATTCACAAAACATAATCAATTTATCAACTCTTGCTTTTCTTATCACATATTACAAAGTAAATTGATTCATTCAGAATACTACATATGCAAATTAAAATACCAGTTGTCAGATTGTTTCAGCTGTTCCATTAAACAAATTAACATGGAAAGTATATTCTAGCAAGTACATGACTTCACTGAAAAAAAGGTACAGGCTAAGGTACTTGCTATCAATAATCATTAATGAAAAATTCATTTGCAAGTAATCACACTAGTGCTTACATCTAATAATCTGATATATGCAGCACCTTTCCTTACACATTCTAATCTATGTAAACAGCTTCAATAAAAGTTCTTACTCTGATCAACAGATATATATGTTGTATTGTAAGTATCAATTGTCCACAACAGTTGACATTTGTTCATGAATTACAACTACTGTCCATCCCATTCTATAACATAGGTAAATCATAGTGTCACCCTAAGGGTATTGAATTTACCAGTCTCTCTTAGTCTTAGTGACAAGCTGTATTGCATGCCACCCATCTTGTGTGAAATATTTTCTCACTGATTTCAGGGTCACATTGTCATCTATACTTGCACATGGGATATTTTCTGTTCTTCATCAATAAGTGTTCCATTAAGTCCTGATACCACCACTTCAGCATCCACAAACCAAGACAATATGATTTTCTCCCTTTCAAGACATTGCAATTTCACAAAAGGTACCAATTTATTGATCTTTCTGGGCTTAGCAGGGAGACCAACCACTGTTTTATCCACACCTTTGGGTCTTCCTCTGCGTGGCACCTTTGGTGGCAATCTGATGTTTTCTCCATGAGCTTCTGCTTGTACAAAGAATGTATTTGATGAACTGGCACACATACCCCCATTTGCCGCGAATTCACTTTCACTTGCATTAGTTTCTGGACCACCAGACTGCTGTACAGCAGCTTCACTTACAATTGCATTAGCCTCACCACTAGATAGCTGTATAGCAGCTTCACTTTCATTTGCATTACTTTCACCGCCAGACTGCAGTACAACAGCTTCACCTTCACTTGAATAATTTTCACTACTAGTATGCAGTCCACCAGCCATGTCCCCTGTCACTAAGTCACTTTCACTTACTACTTCAACGATGCCTGTCATGTGCCCTGCTTTCCAATGATCCAAGAGCTGTCTCAACTGATCCATTTTCAAGCTATACTCCTCGGCTGGAGACTCAGACAATACCGAAGCTAGCTGTTGAGTCAATTGGAATGATTGTCTGTATTTCTACTGCTGTGACAATGGTTGCCTTTGTCTACCTGAGACAGATACAATGTCATACTCTGATTGTCTTGAAGCCCTACTTTGCATACGACTGAGGTTGGTTTTGAAGTAGGTGGTTGTCCATCTATCTGGCACTAGTGATTCTGCATACAGTGACAGAGAGTTTTTTGGCCACACTGCAAACATGTGGAGGCATGGAAGGTGGGTGTTTGTCCGGAAAGAACATGAACAACAGGTAGCACTGGCCTTGATTGCCTCCCTGTCTTGGCTGTTGATGGTGTAGGACCCTGACTCGTGTTCTTCTGCCACAACAATTTTGGTTGACAAGTCAATCTGCTTTTTGACCAAGGAGAAAGCAAATGGCGTCAAAAGTCCTTGGTACTTGAACTCTGCTGACCTAGGAGTGAACTGTGACACTGGTTTTTTCATTGATAATGTGGCTGCTCTATGGTCACGCTCCCCTTGCATGCACTCAACAGCAGCAAAGAGCTCCTGAAAGAATTGCTCCAAATTTGCATATTTGCAGCAAACACTTTTCATTTTCTGATTAATTGACTCAACTCTGTTGGTTGTTCTTGTGCCCATAGTGAAATTTTGCTGCTTGAAACACTCCACCCATTCTTCCTTGATAGGAAGCCAACTCTTGTCGAAATAGTCAATAACTGCAAGTAACCCTGTTGCATTCAAAGTGGACAGATGGTCTTCAAATTCTCTCTCACTCCTACTGTAAGCCAGCTTCTGTAGTAGGTCTAAGCAAATTTCTTTCTCAGCTGCACGGATGCCCATGCGTTCACAGGTGACCCCCCTCCCAAATGAACCCAAGACATGAAACAAGCATAACAACAGGGAGGCATTGGGAAATTCAGAGTTGAACACTTTACGCTCACCAAAGTTCTTGTCTGTGAAGATCGCTGTGGTGTCATTCCACTTAGAGTTGAACTTTTTGAACGCTTGCACCATGCTTTTGATCACATGTTCCTCTTCACTGGTAACAACAAACATAGCAACAATTTCACTTTCACTATTGCCATCTATAGTCAGCATAAGATATAACGGCATCCGTAGTTCATTTAACTTAGGGGTGGCATCCACCAATAATACCTCTGGATACGAACTGAACTGGCTCTTCATCTCGCAGTCGTGGTAAAAGATGCCTAGCAAAACACCATCATCGCTACACACCACTTCAACTGTTCTACCATCTCTTGACTTCAAATACCGTAAAACTGGTTCAACATCTGCACATGCAAGGTCACTTGATGAATTTTTTTAATGTTTCTCAGGTCACGCAAGGTTACAACTTTACCAGCTCGCTCTTGTATATGCTGCTGGACAAGCTTCTTGTTTGTCTTCAACTGCATCAGATTCTTGGCTTCCTCCTGAGCCTCTGTGTCAAGCCTTCTCTCATGTGGCAAATGTCTAAACAGTTCATCACTTGTGTCGTGATTATGCTCTTCGTTGAACTTTTCAAGCACAAGCCTCTTTGGTTCACCACTTAACTTGAACCTAAGTTCAGCTTTACACCCTTGTTTGAAGGTACTGAAAACAGAAAAGTACATCATTAATTTGCTTGTCAAATGAACTGTACCAAAGTGCAACGATGTAAAAGAATTAACTTAAGCTTACAAAATTAAACAATATTTCAAATCTTTTAAAAATCATAAGTTCAAATTTCACCTTTTAAAAATTTCAGAAAAAATTATAAAGTTTGATTTAAATTTCTAATGACAGTAAAATTTTAACAATACATGGTTTATGCTGTCATTTGCGTTTTTTTTCACCATTTGAAGTTTCCATGCAACACAAGTTTCATATTTAAGATGTGGAATGGAAAAGCAAGACAACTTAGGGTGGTGGGGGACCAAACTGACCTCAGTTATATTCTGTCAGTCACCTAATGACCTCCCAAAGCTTACTTAGTTTGTTAAATATTAAAAGCCTGAACTCCAAAGCAGTGGTGTATATAATAATCAGTATGAATTACATCATTAATATAGTTCCCATTGTATTCACTATCTAATATGGCTTGTTGTATGCTGATTTAACCTGTCATTACACCTTATTCATGTGAACAGTACACATGATTTTGGGTCCCAAACAACAGATTTACCTGTAATTAATGAACTAAGGTAACTATGTACACATATTTTCAAAATTAAAAACAAAAACAAAACAAACAAACAAAAAAACAAAAAAAAAAACAAAAAAAAACAAGAAAAAACCCAACCATATATTATAGGCCTATAGCCCCAAACCCTTGATACTCTCTTTACTCATACGAAAATGTTTGAAAAATAAATTGACCCTCCCCCCCCCCGAAAAATTTGTTCCAGCTAAAAAGATTTATATTTCATATTAGGCCTAGCAGAAAAGGTTGTGTGTCGTTTGGGTCAACTGACCTAACTGAGTGTTAATTTTCAGTTTTATTCTAAAATTTTATGCATATCTACCTAGCATGATTTCAGTCACAGTTGACCCTTATGTCAGGTAAATTTCTGATTCCACGGCAATTGTTTGAAACTGGGTTGGTAAGATTATCTGAAAGTATTTTTACAAGGAATAATTATAGGGATGCTAGTGAAATTGAAAAAAAAATACTGAACTATGAGAAAAATGCCTGAATCAATGCGCCACCCCATTTTTTTCTTCAGATTTTCACCTTCTTTGTCAAAATGGACTTTATAATTTTTTGAAAAATGTAAAGACAACTAATTCTCAAGGTAAATCTAGGTAATCTATATAGTTTAAACCCTGATCAATATAAATTGTAGTGCAATCTCCTGATCTCAAGCTATCACTATTCAGGGCATTGTTCAATATAAAACCAGATTCCTAAATTTCTTGCATTATTTCAATAATCTCAATGTACTGTTTCATGATTGAATAAGCAGTTCTGAATGAAAAGTCACATCAACTCAATAATTATACGTGTGGGCTGTGTAACCCATAACGAATCACAACTTGGAAACTATTGCATTCAGAAATATATATGTATACCCAGTGTTTTTTCTAGGGAGGGCTCCTGGTCGATTTTCCCAATATATATATATCTATACATATATATATATATATATATATATATATATATATATATATATATATATATATATATATATATATATATATATATATATATATATATATATATATATATATAGATGGAGAGAGAGAGAGAGAGAGAGAGAGAGAGAGAGACAGAGAAATAAGGTGCCCATTCAATACAAGGTCAATGAGCACCATGTTCCCCAAAATATGTTGAAGCTTTCTAGTATTACAACAGGGTTGGGCCTACTGTAATTGTAGAGTTCATTAAAAGATCTGCGGTAGTGCACTTTGGGGCCCATGAATTTCAGTCCCAGAATGGAAACTGATTATAAAGGTAAATTTAGGTAACCTATATTGCTAATACCCTGATTAATATAAATTGCAATGCAAAAACTTTCTAATAAAATAAGCAATTTTTGTCAACATTCTGTTAATGTGTAATTTAATGGGAATACACCGCTCTAGCCCTGCAGAATTTTTGTGTATTCACGTGTATTGGGTTGTGTATTCAGATGAAAACCTGAATTTTGATAATTCTAATCTTTCATATTCCTGAAAATTCTTCTTCACTTAATAAATAAACAAACTTCATTGTCATTGTTTTCATGAGCGTGTGAGGAAAACTTTATGGCTGGTATTTTTGGGATGAACCGCTATCGCGCTTCATCCAAAATACCAGCCATAAAGTTTTCCTCACATGCTCATGAAAACAATGACAATGAAGTTTATTTATTATATTTACATTTTTCCTATTTTTGATAATAATTACAAGTGATGCACGATCGCCAAAGAACGTTTTTTCCACATAAATTGCCTTGGTTAAAGGGGGGTGTGATCAATAGAAAGATAAGCGCTAACCACGCCCCCGTTACCTGTCAACCAGTCTATCCCAAAAGCAACAAACAGGAAAGAAAAATAGTTCCTTTGTAAATGTTCATTTATTTGAACAGATAGCTTTACAAAATACAAGATTTTTTTATCCCAAAAAATAACTTAGTTGTATACTTTTTCCCTAATGTGAACGAATCTAGAATTTTGTATTTGGATTTATGAATGAAAAGAAAAGTAGTGCCCAATGTACTGGCGTATAAAATTGTGAAGGGGCTGCATAGCTGGCGCGTGCAGACTCGCGTGTAGACGATGTCTTCATGAGATGGTGAGGAAAACAACAGTTCCTATTCTTTCAACGTTAAACAATAAAGGGAATGTAAATATTAAAACATAGACAGTCGAGGGCTCGACTGTCTATGACTTCAGACACACACAAGAAAATCAGTAAACACTTTTTGTACCAGGCCAACAGACATATGTCATATTTAGCATTATCTAAGTCTGACAACAACCTTGTACTTAAATCAGAGTAATCATCATTTGTGCAAGTCAACTGTTTACAATCCTTTGCAAATTTCTTGCATAACACACCATATGATACATGTATTCCAGTAAAATTACACCGTAATATTAATCCTGGCCCTAATATAGGGCCCAAGATCTAGCTACATTCTTCATGCTTCAAGTTCATATTTAAATCTGACAAAAAAACACACAACGAGTATACCATGTTCGAAGATGCCCACACGGACGAGAAACAGGACTCCTGATTTGGAAAAATCATGCCCTCATTACTGCTAGGAAAAGAGCTCCCTAGTAGAATCAAAATGGCTTCACAGAAAAGAAGTTTGGCGAAGACGTTATTTACCCTAGTGACAAACTACTCAAAGGTAGGCCTACATTAGACTAGTGCTAAGTCTAACGATTTAGGGGCAAGCAGTGCCACAATCTCATTCCTCAAAGCTATCTGTATATGGCTACAACATGGTGTCATTTGGTTACTTACGTACGTTTGAAGATTGTACCATTGAGGAGGACCATATCAGTGGTAGGCCTTAATGGTTCAGATAACTACTCAACATGGAAAGGCGATGTATCGTATACGTGGTGTTCCTTTTTGTGCATTGATTTCGTCCTTTGATTTGTGCATCCACAGTTACCAACGGTCCATTACCAACGTAGTCGTCGCCTCACAATAAACTGAAGAGGACGAGAAAATGATAGAATCAGAATTCAGCTGATTTTAATGCGGTGTAAAGTGCATATAATAGAAAGAGAAAAACTGATATTCTTACCTCTGGTTTGGCCGTAGACCGGAACCTCTCAGTGTGAATTTTCTTCCACCCTGAATGCAACGGAAGGATATCGTGTGGTAGACCAGCTCTGACCTGGCACCTTCTACTTGCTTTGGCACACGTTTCTTTGCCCCCTCAAGGGTCCTGGAATCCGATTTGTAGAATTTCACTTTATGTTCCATTTCGTAACGCCTGAGGGCCTCCTCCAACTCTTTGAAAGAGTTGAACTCGACCCCCAGGTCAATACGTGCGCTCTCTTCAGTCATCGCTGCGAGAATGAATTTGAGCAGGGTAGTGTAGTCGCGGGCTTGAACTGAGCTGCGATCTGATTAGCTATTAAGTATATTACGTCATAGCGGATAAATAACCATTGCGGCCGGAGTATGTTATTATCACGGTTACCGTAACTTTAGCTGGTGGAATAAGGTTTACGGCTACCGTAAGGGTAACCACTTCATATAAAATTAACTGCATGTGAATAATCAGGAAGTTGAACCTACCTTCAGAATTCATCTTGCAAGATCTCGTCCGCCGAGTCACCCCACGCCTTAGTGTGTCTCAGCCATGACTTCTTGTCTACTGGTGCAGGTAGATTCAGGTGGCTGGCAAAAGTAGCAGCACCTCGTCTTCCTTTCCCGATAGCCCTCGTGGCAATCACACTTAGCTTGTTGACTATCCTTGCTCCAGAATCACAAGCTTTACTTGTCCATTTCCATTGCAGGGAAACACTACAGGCAATGTTCGTGCACTCCAGCGCAAGGCACGATGCCCATCTGCGACGGCGGCTCGAGTCCTCCTTCAGCTGAAGGTCTCCCCCACAGCCCCTACACACTGCCGCAGCGTTCACTAAATCACTCAACTCTTCCATATCGATCAATCTGAAACCTGTCGGCCGTTCAATTCCACACACCAAGTCTTCTGGTTCTGAGTCTGCGAGCGTTTCGGTATCCAATGTAGCATTACTGTCCATCCATGCCAAGCCACTAAACTCAAAATCCGACGGATCTGGTCGCCCCTCGGTATGCTACTCACCTTCTCCGGGAACGTCTACCTGGTCACTGACAACTGTCCTGGTCGAAACGTCCGCAAACTTGCGTTCCATTGCACATGATGTTCTCCTTGCAGTATAGCTAGCATCACTATCAATGTCCCTCTTGTTCTGAACCCGCGATCTTGCAATTCTGTCCAGTGAAGTGGTATCCCATTTTTTTTCTCCTTCCTTGACCGTCCCATAGTTTTCGCCTTGAATTTTGCTCAGGTCGTACTTGTATGAAACTTTCCGAAACACTGTGCAAAGTGAAGCATTGCCATCGTGCTCATAAAGCCATTCGCTTCTTTGATCTGTCGTATGAGTCGTGAGCGATGCCAAATTTGCTGGACTCAAATGTTTGATCTGACATATGAGCAGTGAGCGATGTCATAATTGTAAACTTGACAAACAAACTGTAAAACCGCGTGTTGTTGTTTGTCGTCACCGCCGCCATTTTGAACACAGGGGTTAAAGTTGGTTGCCCAGGGTGATAATGCGATTATTGTTATCCCCCTCTCTCATTGTCTTTGTAGCGGGCCACATGAGAAACCATTACAAGGAAACCACAGCATAGTTCAAGTTTTAGTGGAACGACATCAAAGATTGGGATTTATCGACGGCTTTTAATATTCAATTTTTTATGACAATGTATGAAACGTATAGTAGCGCATGGTTTCTTTTCACACAATAACAGTCGTAACCATGGAGTGAATACAGCTCAAGTGACAGCCGAAAATGCCACCAAACGCGGCAAGATTTCCTTTTGGGGCCATTTTATGCGGTTTAGATTTGGTGACGACTTTCCTAATTTTGGTTTTTATTTAAAATGAAAAGATAACAATATAACTTAGGTGCGGCATCCTGCATTTGGATATATTTTGATTATTTGTGTGGTTTTCGGAATTCTAAATTCAGAGAAGTGGTCAATTGAGAAGATACCCTTTCTACAGCTGATAAAATGATAACTATTCCTTTTAGAGAAAAAACAAAAATGCCGAACCTGAACACCTATATAAAGTTTCATTTCACAAAATTCCAAGGTTGTAGGGAAATTTGTATTCATTTGTGCCTCAAAAAATCTTGAAAACAGACCCTCATGCAATAGCCAGGCTCCTGTCTCACGGGTGCGCTTTTTCCGAATTTTTATTGCACATATGAAATCTCGAGATTATGGCAAAAGTAAATATATATAGTTTCATGGGTGAAAATATATAATCCTTGACAGACAAGCGGGTTAAAGACCGCAGCGGCATACACGCGGAGCTTTACCTACGCTGACTTAAGAGTCCAGAATGTTAAGTTGATTAGTTTCTGACAAATGGAACCAAATTAATCATTTTTCTTCATCAACCATTTCCTGATCAGAATAAGAACAGAGTCATCGGATTTCCTTGGCAGAGGTTGAGCACAACTTGTCCAACCTGTGCGAAGGAAAGCTTTTGACCTGGGGCATTCCACCATAATACATGTAGGTCTTAACTAATAATACTAAAAAAAAATCCATTTACTGTAATTCCCCGTAGATAACGCACATTTTTATTGCCTAATTTATTTTTCTGAAGTCCTAGTGCACGTTACATACAGATACAGAAGTCAGGACCTTTTTTCTGGCCCCGTGTTTGTACGTTTTGAACCAAGTTCTCGATGATGGAATGCACGGGAGATTGTTGGCAGAATTCATATATGGCGATAATACAAGCAATCATCGAAACACGCTTTAAAAAACTCTCTAAAGTCCCATATTTCTTCAAAAATCGTATATGTCTGCTTTACTTACTCTCTTATTAAGCAAATCTTTGCAAAAGAGCAACTTTTCTCGGATCGTCTCTGTGTTTTAATACCTCCAACTTGAGATTGTTGTTGAAAGTCGATGTACCGAATTGAAATTGATCACCGCTCGATGTCGCTGCGACGGATATTAAAAGATCGCAGATAAACATATCCACCATTTACAAGTTTACCTCTACTTCACAAGCTCGCTATTGTGACCCACCTGCTCATTGAACTGATCGAGCTGGGATTTCCAAATGATGCGATATTTATTTTCCAACAAATTACCGATGCATGGACAAAATCTAGAGATATGTAGGAGAATGGATGCAGTGTGAGTTAAAGGTGCGTGCATGCAATGACTGACGGTCACACACACGGCCGAGTGTACCGATAGTAACTGCTGTAGTGCATGATTCAGATTAGAAGTCTTGGACATTTAGATAATTGGAAATTTTGGACAAAAATTGAATGATTTAATTGAATAAATATACATGTAGTACAGAGGAGAAAACGCAGTGGACAACCTAGTCATTTTGAACTGCTGGTTACTCCCGTTGATGTGTGGGTTTGTTTTGGTACTTTTACATGCGCCTTATACACAGGTATATGGCTTTTTATATGGTTTCACAAGGCAAAATCGTACCTGCGCGTTATACATGACTGCGCGTTAACTTTGGGGAGTTACGGTACACAGAATTTATTGAAAACATTCAGCTCATGACGCTTTAGACCTGGGGACTTTTGGACAATTTGAGCAGGAAAGGGTTTCATGGGTCGAGTGTGTTCACCTGTAGTTCAACAGGTCACATCACTCTTGTCACATGTACATCTATGTTCGTGACAGCCACCGAAGAACATGAAATAGACAAGTATAAATATGGTTTAACATTTTGAGTCTAAAGATGAGCTCCTGAACTGTGATTTTGATAAAGTATGAAGAATGAGAGTTAATCATAAGAAATTTAATCTGTCATTTATCCAAAGTGTATTTACAAATACAGATGTACATGAACATATAAAAAAATTCAATAAACCAACAAATGCAAAATACATGCTACAGGTATTTACAAAGTGTCATTATTTTTAAGTATCTGCTCATTATGTAAATACCCTACAAGTGTATATCCTCACATATTTTCTGACTTCCTAACAAGTCTGTGGATACTGATAACTAATAACACAATATCCTACTTGAACCTGGTACAAAGTGGACAATCTCTGTCTACATGTTTTATATTATCAGGTAAGAGATTAGCTGGAGATTTGTCACATGCTGAAAAAAACAAACACTGTATATGTGCAAGCATGCACATCTGCCGAAGAAATATGCCACAGTTTTCAGACTTCCCCAAAGCCTTTCAAATGCCTGTAGGTCATTTGGATGACATTTCAAAATCCCAACATACTTACAAATTTCAACCTACATGTACATTTTCTTTTGGTCTCTGAGTCATTGCATCAGTGAAAAAATAAATACCACTTTTTTTTCCGACGTTTTTCTCTACTGCCAAAGTGATGTATGATTTACTCCGGGCCTTCTTGTAACCCTGAATATATGCAGGCCTGCATTTTACTTTTGTATGTAATCCACTGAATGTATGATTCATACGGGAATGCACCTGCATTTTTTTATTTCTGTGCACAAACATTATTTTCTTCACTTTCTTTTCTGTGACCATTGTACATACATTTATGTGTACCCAATGTGTGTACAAAACGAAGATAAATATATTCAGAAGGACTTGAAACTTACAATAGATATATAATCAATAGTATCGTAATGATCAAGATATTTGGCACTGATGCTCAATATACATCAAATTCAGTGACTGCCTCAGCTACAAAGAAAACAACATATACCAGTTTACTCACTGTACTTACTCTTGTTGACATACAATCTGCATTAAGTATAGAATCTAATATAAGACCACTTCCATAAAAAGACCATTTCTATATTAACACTACCAATATACAGACCTGTCTTTGTTCACCCTTAAATTATATATCCCACTTAGAACACTCCTCTATTGAGACCACTTTTTCAGTCCCTTAGGTGGTCTTAATAGGGAGGTTCCACTGTACATATATGCAGCTCTACACCACCAGAATGTGTGTGTTTTGGGTCTTGCACTAAGCTGTGTACATGTACACTGTGTCTACTTAGTGGGGCCCGGTAGGTTTTCTGGATTAATTGTACATGATTGCATTCTCTGTAGGGCCTGTATTTTTCCATTTTTAACGGAAACGGAACGGAATAAGGAATTTTTGTCACCTCTGAAACGGAATTTGCTGTTTTCCTTTAATGTGTTTTACATACAAAGAGAACTACTGAAACGGAATTTGGAAATTTCTGGCTGGTGAAACGGAATTTCTAGTTTTTGGAAACAGGAAAAATACAGGCCCTAGCTGTGCAGAGTGAAATACAGTGAAACCTGTCTTCAGAGACCATCCTCTTATTTCTACCTCCTACGAAAGACTATCTCTCTTGAAGCACCACAATCGGGTTATTCCTAGAAGTGTCATTCATTTCAAGAGAGGTTTCACTGTATGACAAAGAGTACTTACCTGTGTGTGGTTTGTCTGGCCAGGTGGGCTCTGCAAAATATAAAAGAGGAGTAGATTCAGTGGGGAATATAAACCTTGGCCAGACTGATGTGATACAACTACATGCACTGCCTAACCCTCAGGCTTAGAATAAGATGGAGTCGAACAACTTTAATAACATATACAAAAAGGTAGTCTCTGATGACTGGTAAAATTACAATAGTACTTGCTGTATGTGACCACTGCCGTGACACACCACCTGGCATTTGTGACCATATGTTGTGTGATACTGTAGTCTTTATTCTTTGTATCTTTACCTGTGATGAAAGACCACCTGTTGTATGTGACCACTTTTAGCTGGCCAAAGAGGCAGTCACAAACAGCAGGGACTACTGTATCATGCGAAGAATTAGTAGCTCGATAAGGAGTAGTCTCCTGAGAAAAAGGTCTGTAAATAAAGGGATAACTGCAGCCAAAGTCAACTATTTCCACCCCACAATGTCCAGACGAGCCTGTGTATGATTAATACATGTATCATCTTCTTGAATAATAAGCAGAATTTTATTTCAATATCAAATGGTCTTCGAGGGGTCATAATGAAAATACACATGTATGAGTAAGCCTATGGCCAGTGTCCTCCAGATGCACACTTATAAATATACATTGCTCATCTTAGATGAGCAGTGTATATTTATAAGTGTGCATTTGTCTGACTTTTTTGTTCTTCAGAAATGTGTCAAAAAGAAGCAGAAAATCATGTCACCATAAATCAATTTGTGTTCCTTATCTCATTCATTATTACAGTGATCTGAACCTGTAATTTTTGCATTGCCATATGACACACGTAAACTTTAATACAAAGCAGTTTTTGTGAAGAATTTTAACTCTAAATTTTCATCTTAAATCTTAAACCGACCTACCTACAGAGACTCGCGAACATATTAAGCTTTGTTACTGGAAGAAATGGACACATACAGTCATAGGACAGGTTGCGGTAAGCAATTGTATGTGTATTTGGCTAATACACAAACCAATAGACAACATTCTTTTGGGCTAAAGGTGCGTATTCCCGTAAGATTCTATGTTAAAGTAATAATTTTGCAGCAAATCTTACCAGGAATATTTTAACTATACACAACCTTTACCAGAAGAAATTTGGTGTTTCTATGTAGAGTGGTTTTAAAGTTACATAGGTGCAAATTACAATAGAATCTAAAGGAAATACACAAACCAAGCCCGCCTGCCTACAGAGCACTTCTAGTAAGAACCCACATGAATCAGCTGATTTTCACCTTACCATTTCCAATTTTTAATGCCTTCCTTTGACATCACTTTGGACACTTACATCATATGAGAATTTTAATGACGATTTTCTTTAACAGAAACTTTTTGTTATAAATCCCACTAATAAATTGTAAATTACAAAGTAAAAGAAAGTTTATAGCATTTTCAATTTTTTTTAAGATTTGGCATGGCAAAAAATTAATAAATAAATAAACAAAAAGATAAACAAACAAAATCCCAATGCAATGTTGCCATTTGAACAAACTAAATACAGACCCACCCATTGTACGTGCCTACCATGTATAAAGTGGATCTGGCCAACAATTTTTTGTTGAAAACCTGAAATTGCGGAAGGGAAACAGATGACTATAGACAGAGATCCATACTATAAGCTCAGCTGACTGACATGTAAGTTCACATAAAAATGATGAAGTAGACATAGAGGAAAGAGATAACTCTTTCAGTGCCATATGCAACTATATTCACATGTCTTAACCCTTAAAGTCCTGATTTAAGATTAAGTCAACAGCTTTCATGAGGACACTTTGCGCGCATTGTGCGCAAAGTGTCCGGAGGAAAGCTGTGGACTAAGACTACTTTTTGCTTCAGACAAGGCTTGCTGGTATTTGAATGAAAAGTATCTTCATGAGGACTATGACTCTTTTAACCATACTATGTTTAATGGTAATTAAAAAGCAGCTATAGCAGTGACTAGCACACTAAGGATTCAGATGAATTGTTCTCAATTACAGTAAAAACTCATTACAACAACACTCAGATATGTGACAAATTCACTTAACCATGCCCATTTTAAGGAACAAAAAGTACATTCTCTATGTTATGTGATTCATTTATCTGACATATTCAGTTGTCTGACATAATTTCAGGGAACAGATGATGTCATTATAATGAGGTTTCACTGTATAATAAAGATGCTGGATTCATATTCCTTGTGAATAGACCTTACTCTCGAGTACTTGTGCACGCTTATAGTTCCAGAAAATATAACCCCACAGGTAAACACTTTTCTTTGGCGCAATTTGGGCGCACTGCACCCAAGCGGTGTCAAGGAAAGCTGCTGACTCAGTCTAAAACTTGGCACAGAAAGAGTTGAATCAACCTGCCTTGATGGTACCCACCTGTTACAAACTCAAACCTGGCCTTAAAGCCCATGTATGTGGTAGCGTAAAGGTCATGTCCTGTCTCAAGGGTCATATACAGCGACGGGCCTCGAGATATCACAGTGGGTCGACTGGCGGTCCCTTTACGACGGAGGTATTCCGTCGGGTGTGTGTCATTATGGTAATATATCTAAGAATGAAAGCAGTAAATACATCTAGAAAAACCTGCCTCAAAAGACAAGCACTGGGCATCATCAAGTTGTATGTGACCTATTCTCTTTGTGAAACTGAATGAAACATTCATTTTCTGAAATTTGTGACTTAAAGCCATCTGATTGTGGAAGATTACCTGTTACCTATTATGAAAACCCTCTTTTGGTCATTGACAAAGTTACCTGTCATCATAGATGATCTTTTTAAATAACAGTTATAGCATGGATAAAGTTAACATGGGTTTCTATGGTCATGGCAAGTTTTTCGTGCATTTTATAGTCAGAACAGTCTCAGTGATGACCTCAAGTCCAAATTCTCGTTTTTAGCATCTTTAATGGAAGGGCTAAGCCAGGCGTGCAAGTCACCACAGGAAATATGACAGGAAACACATATATTCTTCCACAGAAAGTACACATACATGTACTTACATATAAAGTACATATGCTCAATTTAAAGTACAATAGTTACATATAAAGTACCTATATTTACATATAATGCACATAAACTTGTATGCATAACACATATATCTGCATGTAATACACATACATGTATATACTAACATAATATACATATACTTACATATAATACATATATACTCACGTATATTGTACTGACAGGGGACAAGTTCCAGTCATCAAAGGTCAGTCGAATTAAACCTTTTGGGTCATTGTTTTGGATGAGGTAAAAATAAAGTTCATTTTGTCTTGCGTATCCCAGAGGGAAGTTGGGGCTTTTGATGAAACCATGAGCTGAAGCACTATATGCATCCCCACGGAATATTTCCTTCTTCTCTGTTAAAAGAGAACGGATTGACAATGTTGCATTGTTCCAAAACATTGAATACAGTGCTTCCTCTTTATAATGCTGGTGTTGGGGTCCACAGGGTATACCGTGTTATAGCAAAACCGCCTTATAACAGAGGGACTTTTAACATAGAAGTAATGGGAAAACTATTTCAGTGGGAGCCACGGTACCCACCATGTTATATCAGAAACCGCCTTGTAATGAGGGGTGTTATAAAAAGAGGGAGCACTGCAGTTATTGATCATAATATACCAGTTTCTATTTTCTTTCAGCATTGTGAACAACATTTAAAAATAGACTACAGCATGTACATGGAAATGTGGGATTTTTTATCATTAGACATAAAAGGCAGGGTTCCATCTTAATCTTAAGCATTTCTAGTCAGATTAAGAGCGAGTCAATGGCTGTTTTAGGTTTGGGTTCAGGTGCAAGGTACCCATAAGTGCCACGCCATATGCAATTCTCACGAAAAAAATATCCATATAAAATGCTCTGGAAAAATATATTCACATACTGTGATACAATTCCTAGCAAAAATATTTATGTACAATTCTCAGCAAAAAAGATCAGTATCCAAATGAAATATAAGTAAAAACACTAAAATACACCACAAATTAAAATTACAACACTTTTTTTTTTTTTTTTTTTTTTTTTACCAAGAATATGTTAATAACATGATTTGATGAACCTATATGCATATATATATATGCATATATATATATATATATATATATATATATATATATATATATATATATATATATATATATATATATATATATATATATATATATATATATATATATACACAAATATGCCTGTCAATTACTGTAAATAGCTTTAATTTTGCTGTATTTTTATTTTCGCTTATTTCGCTAATGGCACAAAACAGTGAAAATTAAAATACAGTGAAATAGTATTTTAACATTGATTTGACAGGAATTTTGTGCAAAATAGAGAAATTAAAAATTCATTGAAATGCCTGAAATGCAAAAACCGTGAAAATTTATACACGCGAAAATAAGTACATTTACAGTATTCAAACTTACCCAGCAGTTGGTACTCGATGCGGAACCGCCTGTGGGAAGCAGTGCTGGTGTGTGAGTGGCAGTAGATGAGGTAGAAGGAGTTGGACAAGGTTGTATAGACTGTACCCTCATTGTTGTTAAAAAAGTATTTGGTGGTATGTTCCGGGTACATGGTCTCATGCATGTATAGGTGGTCACATCTGAAGAGATACAATCAAATATGCTTACATTTATAAATACGTGTATAAGGAAAAACAGGCAAGGGCCTGACAGCTTCCGAAGTTAGGAATACTATATGTAAAGCAGTAGTAATAGTACGACCGGTTTCGCCTCCCGTGGGGCTCATCAGGTACTGGTCATGATAGTTGAGACTTGCGTTTTTATACTCGGGTATAATTTTTGACGTTGCTAACGAAAAGTGAGCAACATCAAACGCAGGGAGAAAGTTTCTCTGCGTGGAAGAAAAAATGGTCCACCCGTTGAGTGATGTGGTGAGAGAAGCTCAAGTACCAGTATGTCTTTAGCTCCAGATAGAATATCCCAGGTTAACAGCTTTTCTCTGCACACATTGGGCATTGGGTGCATGCTGAGAAAAGCTGTTGACTCAGTCCAAAATTTGGCACCGAAAGAGTTAAATATGACAACATTGTAATGACATAGTGAAAGATTCTGAACTTGCTTGACAAACTTCCTTGCCTCAGTGACTGTACATGTAAGTTGCTCATGTCCAAGACGAGAGATTTTTGCAATTCAGCTTTGTGTCAGCTACAGAGCTTCTTGTATGTTTTTCTACAACTGAACCTGAATCACGAATGTTTGAATTATCATCACTTTTACTCAAGTACTAAGATGATCAGGTGGAAGTCGGCTGTTTTGGCAGTGCATGACAAGTCATGCTGCAGCTATCACAGCGGCACCTGCAGCAAAGACTTGGCAGGCAATGCAAAAACCACTGACCAAGGCCTTTACTTCCATCGCAGGGAAGCTGTTAACCTCTTCCTGCTCAAATTGCCTTAACTCTTTCTTTGCCACATTTTGGACATGGTGACCTGTGTCAACAATTTGCCATGGTGCACTTTGGGCGCATTGGGCCCAAATCGCGCCGAAGAAAGCTGTTAGCCTGGACTCTTATATTCGATGTAATTACAGGCATGCTTGTGCTTGAATAAAAGGTCTTTTTACAAAAAACATGAATCTAGCATCGTTATTATGATTTAGAACAGTTCTCTTTTAGTAGTTCGACTTCAGTTGCAGTTGGCAATGAAAGAGTTAAAGTGTCCAGATGTAAATTGTCCTCTGCATTAATGTCTTAACTTGCATTTCCTGTTAATGGAAAACACTTTTGCTGAGATTTGTATGTAAGACCATTCATAATGGCCTACCCCAGGTCAACAGCTTTCCTTGGTGTGGGTTAGAGGCTATGCATCCAATCCACACCAAGGAAAGCTACTGACTCAGTCATAATCTGACCAGGAATGGGGTAAACAAAATTAATTTTTCTTATAAAGGCAGTGTTGCCAACCCTCCCGGATTACCCGTGAGACTTCCGAAGTTTGTGCTGGAAATTCTTGAAAAATTGTGGATTTTTGACAATTTTTAGCCACCTCCCTGAATGTCATCAGTATTTTCCTTCCATGATTCATACTAATTTATCAATCTCCCAGAATTTTACTTTCCATCTTCTGGATTTTAAATTAAGTGGGTTGGCAACACTTTAAAGGTACAGAGATGTATACCATTTACTCAATATAGGGACAGTATTCAAGGAAAATTATTTCGCACTTCAGTTGAAAAATGAAACTGGAGCTTTCTCACAGGTTTATTTTGTGTCCAAGTTCAATTTTAAGCTTCACTTCACAATGAAACTTTCTTGGATACCACCTCAGGACTCTTCAGAGACAGAGACCTTTAACTCATTTCATACTATGGTAACTTGCCAGGCAGTGTCAGAACCAATGACTTAAGACTATAGGCATGTTGGTACTTGAATGAAAGCTCTTTTCATGAAGAATTTAAATATGCAATTGTCCTCTTAAATCCAAGTAAATATATGAAAAAATCAGGGACTGGACATGGAATGAGTTAAACAATTGAGGGAGACTTACTGGTAGATACAGCCTGCTCCATGGACTGGCAGTGGCGTCCTACAGTTAGGCAGTGAAATCTCCACAAACCGCAACCTGATTTTGCATTCCTTGCATACTGTCATGTACATACGACAGGGAAGTTTCAGATTGCCTGGTCCCACAGAATCGTCGGAGGGCAGCAGCATGGGGTATTGGGGTGATGTGATGTTACCCTCGTCACCCACACTACCACCATTTACATGGGCATTTTCACAAATTTCATAGTTACCTGCAAGTAAATATATATACTTTTATAAGCTTATCAGTTATAGCTATAACACATGCTGTCAAGGCAGCCCCTCATATCCATTCAGGCAATTTTAATATACAAAGTATAATCCTAGACACTGTGCAGTATCACAGTGAGGACACCTGAACACACAGCTACTTGTTCCACATTCTAAGGGAGAGTTTCTAGCATGATGCGTCTGGTGCATATAATCTATTTTATCATGTTTACACATGGTTTCCATGTCACTGATTTGCCAGACCAGCCACTTCACAGGATTCCACAAAGCTAGTGATTTAACTCATTCCATACTATGGTCACGAGCCTTGGTCAGTGGTTCTGGCACTACCTGGCAAGTCAGCTGCAGCATGACTTGCCAGGCAGTGCCAGAACCACTGACTTAAGACTATAGGCACACTTGAATGAAAGCTCTTTTCATGAAGAATTTAAATATGCAATTGTCATCTTAAATCTAGATTAAATGTACGGAAAAATCAGGGACTGCTATGGAATGAGTTAATTTGTTCAATCCAAATCTGCCACAAATTAACAGCATCTCTCTCTCTCTCTCTCTCTCTCTCTCTCTCTCTCTCTCTCTCTCTCTCTCTCTCTCTCTCTCTCTCTCTCTCTCTCTCTCTCTCTCTCCCTCTCTGTCACTGTGCTTTTGAAAGCACCAAAAATTATCATTCTGTGTGCAAGATGGTGCCCCCCCCCCCAAAAAAAAAATGCTGAAAACACATTTTAGCACATGCTACATAGATGCATAATATACATATAAAAACTTCATTTAATTCCTTTCCACATGTGTTCCACAGAACAAACAAAATTTAAGTGCACTACGACCATGAAAAAATTCCTGTACATATACAGTGTCAGCATGAGGGGAGTCTTTTTGGATGGCAAATCATAAATCTGCATGTAGAATGATTTTTACCACAGAGTTAACAATAAGTGAACTCCCGGATCACTTAAAATCTTAACAAAATTAGCATTTTGGATATATAGGTTCCAAATCCTGCCTAACAGCTGTGTGCACAGAAATTAAAATGCTTTCACCATGATCTATATGCAGATTGCAAAATTGCATAAAATTCATGAGGAAGATGGATCTATAAACTGAGACTCATCTAGGTTGCAGGGAGCTGTGATATATAAACATGTGCAACCAATACATATATAGGTACCAGATTTCCACATCATGCAATTCCAGAAAGCAGACAGGAAGTGCAAAGTCAACCACCATGACCACGTAACCCTTCTGTCACACCTGGTGGCACACGTGTCATGAAGGGAGTGGGAGTGGGAGAGTCTGGGAACAGCACCTACCTGTGACAGCAGGCAGGAGTGAGTACACATGCAGCAACAGCAACAGGTGTTCCATCCAGACACCTACAAGACAGGAAACAGACAGCACTTGAGGACACTCGCAGCTTTCACATCTATTTCACACACAACATGTACACTGTACAAAAAAATGCAGAAATGAAGCTAATGCAAGACAAACTCTATAATAAAGGAATTATTCTTTAATCTTTATTTCACACAGGTGTGTGTGCCATAACACGGGGGGGGGGGGGTGACATAACCCCAGTGGTGAGACAGCACCAGGTGAATGAGATCCAGTAACTGGGGCAGGGTTTCTGTCAGAAATAAATTTCAGAGTATGTAAAGGTTTAAAAATAAATTTACAAGAAAAAGAACACTGTTCAAATGGGGATACTGCCCAAGATAATTTGACATGCTCTGAAGTCACACTTTTAGGGTACAAAAGCATATTCAAGAAGATTTTACATTGCACAATTTTATCCTATGGTGTAAATCCTGAAGTTTATGTGGCATAACACTTGGCAACAACTGGGGTGAGACATTAGACAAAAAAAATGTATATATATAATACACATAAGTGTGTTTCCTCTAACAGACCAAACTTTTCGGGGTAGGTGGGTATAAAGGCAGATTTTTGTTTTGTTTTGGTAGTTTTGTTTGACACATTTGGGTGGGTCGGAGTGTTTTCTTTGTTATACATTCCCCAATTTTGGGCAGGTAGGTGTTTTAATATATATATATATACAGTGCTCCCTCTTTATAACTCTGGTGTGGGTCCACAGGCTATACCGTGTTATAGCAAAACTGCCTTATAACAGAGGGACTTTTAATATGGTAGTAAAAGGAAAACTTATTTCAATGGGAATCATATTACCTACCGTGTTATATCAGAAACCGCCTTGTAATGAGGGGTGTTATAAAGAGGGAGCATTGTATATATTTTGGGGGGTTGGAATAAAGTTAACAGAGGGTCTGCGAGGGTTTAGAGATGAGTCGGCCGGGTTAGGGGAAACAACCATTTTTTTTGGGGGGGGGGGGGGGTTTAACACCAGGGGTGTGATAAATGTGTATCACCGTATCATTGCACCATTTTACTCTACGGTGGTTACCTGGAGGTGTATGTGACATAACATCAGGAATGTGTGATATACATGTAACACTGGGGGTGACGTTAACATGATTAACAGTGTGACACCAGGGGTGTGTGACAAATGTCTATCACCATATCATTGTATCTTGTGTCCATAATTACACACTATCTTGCTGTGAAGTATTAACATTTGCTTGGTTGACACCAGGAATGTTACCAATGTAGGCAATTTGGTTAAAGAAACATGAATCTCTTTAGTCAAATGCTGATTATGCAAGCTAAAACGAAGAGCAAAATTCTTACTTTGAAATTATGCTGAATCAGTCTAAATAATTAAATAAAATATACCATGAATATTTTCATTAAAAGTTAAATAAATTATGAAATATCCTCAGCCAATTTGACTTAACCTTACCAATTTTTGTCAGTCAAATCAAACCCTTTTTAGCCACTGGCTAATAGACAGTGCTAGTGTAGATTCATGACCCTTGTGCTTGAGCTACCAGCTACCTTACGAGCAAATATAAAATCTTGCAAGATACCAACCCTCTGGAAGTTAAGAGCTGGTCTGCTTTATTTCAAACAAAAGGACTGTGACAGTCCTGTGTTTAGCTGACGTAACTTACATGTACATACACAGTTGAAGTGGTCCTGTGAGTTTCAAAATGATATCAAGGTCACCTTTTAGACCATTATGACTGCTGCTGACATGAACATATAAATAAAGGTCAAGAAGGCTCCAAAAGTGTCCCTTGGCGATTTCAAACAAATTGGCTTGCTGTTTCGGAGAACATTTTAAAAGATTTTTTTTTTTAAATGAGCGAGGAAATTCCTGAAAAAAAATCTGAAAATCATTGTAGCATGGCCATTCGAAGAAACTTAGTAGAGACCCCCCTAAGGTACATCTCCACCAAGTTTGAAGAGAATTTTGTTGACAGTTTCGGATAGGAATTCAGTGAAAAACTTTTCTGACTTGCAAGACATTCAAAGGGTATACATGCATTAACTGACAGGTACCCAAATGAACAAGAGAGCTGTGTGAGCAGTCCATCCTCAGCTGATCTTGACATTCAACCCGTAGCAAGTCCCAGTCTGGTCTAATGGATGAGGACTATGGAGAGAAAGAAAAAATGTGATTTTCCATTGCAATCCACCTTGACTTACATGTTATCCAATAGGAATGCATGCATTAACCGAGAGATAGCCAAACTGAAAAATTCATTAAAAATGCGGGATCCAGAGTATCACCATCTAGTGACCTTTTTGTGCAACCCTCCCACAAACTATATTTCTATCAAGTTTCTGAAAAATCTGAGTGATAGTTTTAGAGCAGAAGTCAAAACTGCAAAAACACAAATAAAAATTTGTAACAAGAGGGCTGCGTGAACAGCTCATCCTCAGCTGACCTTGACATTCAACCCATAACCATGATAATAAGTGCCACTCTAGTCTAGGGAATAAGGATTTTAAAGAGGAAGTAAAACTTTATAAGTTTCCATTGCAATCCCCATTGACTTGCATGGTAATCAATGGAAATGCATGCATCATCTGACAAGTACCCTAACTGAAAATTTCGTTAAAAATGAGGGATCCAGAGTGTCACCACCTGGTGAACAAACTTAATCAATCCTTCCACAAGCTACATTTCCACTACGCTTCAGAACAATCTAAGTGGCACTTTTTTAGGAGTCTAAAACGGAAAAAAAACACAAACACACCAAATTTTGTGAGCAGTCTCAGACAGGAATTTTGAAGATTTTGCCGTTTTTTTCTTAATTCATAAAAAATCTAAAAATCAATGGAGCATGACTATTTGAAAAAAAAATTGGTAAAGACCCATCCAAGGTATAGCCCTACCAAGTTTGAAGTGAATCTGGTTGATAGTTTTGGAGAAGTGAAAAATATGGCTTTCCACTCAATCCTCATGGATTGCGTGGTAACCAATAGGAATGCATGAATTATCTGACAGATACCTTCAAACTTGAAAAAATAAATCATTAACAATTATTATTCAGAGTATCACTACCTAGTGAACAACTTTGTTTAACCTTAGTTGGCACAATCTGCATTTCCAACAAGTTTCAGAACAATCTAAGGGATACTTTTGGAGAAGTAAAACAGTGTGAAAATACACCAAAAAATCATAAAAAGTAACCCCCCCCCCAATAAAAATCACACTGCCGCTTGTCACACAAATTAGGGTCTGGAGGTCCCCAAAACTACTGTTCCTATGCAATTTCAAAGCAATTTGTCAAGTTGTTTCAGAGAAGATTTTTTAAGATAAAATGAAGCAAAAAAAAGAATAAAATAAAAAATTATCCATAGAAAGTCCAAAAATCATTGGAGTATGACCAATATTATTGTGCACATTTGGTAGAGACCCACCTAAGAGAGATCCCCACCAAGTTTGAAGAGGATGTGGAAAATAACTTTGCTGAAGAAGTAAAAATGGGAAATGGGAATCGATGACGACAATGACGGACGGTGGACCATCTTATAAGCTCAACTGAGCTAAAAATACTGCTCACATGCATAAGTAATCGTCAGATTGTCGTTGAAAACAAATAATTGCAGCACATTAGTCCGCCATACATGTAATGTGGGGGACAAATATTCATGGGTGGGACAGAATATTTGTTCCCCTGTGGAACACATGTACATGTATATTTGCCGAATATTTTTTCCAGGGGGAACCAATATTCTGGGGAACAAATATTCCTTTACCCTGGGTAAAAATTAATCTCACCCGGCTTCCACCTGCAAGTGAAAAATGGAATGTGCGGGTTAATATTGCAACTGTCTGGGCTAGTTTTTACAGTAAAACATCAATATTCTCTTTACACTTCCAAAATGACATCCACCATAAAGCTTGTGCTTGGAAACCACACAGTCCCACATGTCTAACTGAAGGCTACATATAGAAGCAGTGAACTCTACGGAGCCTCAGGTACTGGAATGAGGAAGTTTTCATGCAAAACATATTTGTTAAGTGCATTTTCCTGTGACATCTGTGCTCCATTTCCCCAAATGATTGGCGTAATAATACTCTACACTTCATATTTCTCATAGAAAAGCTTGAAAACTGGTTAAAAGCTGTATCTCCATGTCCATCAGGTAAATCAGTATGCAGAATGGATCAGTTTGCTGGTACTTGTATGTCAATAGACCCAATCTCAGAGTACCAAGAAGCCGCAATCTCTTCGATTTTGTGGCAGTAATGCATGCAGTGACTGGGGTCAGCCTGTGACTTTGTCAACAAATTCGGATCCCAATGTCAGTACATGTACATTCAAATTCTAAACATGTTTGTTTTTTCACGATAAACAGCATTTATTATTAAATGTGTCAACAAATGTAAAATGTGCATGACATTGTGTATTTATAAACTTGAAATCATTGGTGGGCCTAAGTTGCTGATAGACTGTGCTGAATATTTTTCACTTCTTCTTGAGAAGGGCCAACCACAGGTTCGAGCCATTGAGTCACCTTATATTTAGCAACCCAGGTTGTAATAAAATGGACGGACCTTGCCCTTATATCCTTGTAAACAATATTTATATCCATGGGGATTACATTTATGTAATGTTTATCATCGATTTTCCTTGTATTTGGGCAGCACTGAGATTGCAAGTAGCAGGTCTTTACGCTGACTGAGTATCAATAAAAAAGCTTCCTTACTCTATGCTCACATGATATCAATGTAAAAACCAGAGTCATGCCCGGGGTCATGAATGTCTCGCCAGCGTAATTCAAGCCACTCCGAAGTTTTTTGTTGACAGACGGACGGACAGACGGAAAGTGACTGCTTAGTCTCGCCAACAGCTTATGCTGTCGAGACAAAAATAACCAATGTACTGTTGTATGTACCTGCAGGTTGCACAGTTTACTGAGTTTTAACCTTCTACAATCTATCATAAGAGGTCACTTAAATCTTTCCTCCTTAAAACCCACAGGGGCAACAAGCATAATGGTTGCATGTCCACAAATTCTGCTAAATACGAACACATAGATACATACTATATCACCAAAGACACTGTCTACAGAAAATACTGATTTGGGTTAAAAGGGAAATAAGGTGCGCCGAATGCTGCTTGTGGAGCCTCTTAATTACAAATGAGCCACTCTTAGTAGAATAGAAGTGACCCCGGCGCATGGACTTTTTTCTCTCTGATTGGTCCCCAGCGATCCTGTGAATCTGAGATGGTTGTGCCCTTGGGTAAGGGTAATGGTTAGACTGATCACAGCTAAGGAAACATTTGAGTCTGTATGTTGGGGTCACTTCCGTTGAACAAAGAGTGGCTCATTTGGAATCGAGAGGCTCTGCGAGCAACTAAATGGCCAAAATGGGCTAAAATATGTCAGACAACTCAATTAGTAGGAAGGGTTTGCAAGAGTGTATTGTGACAAATCTTTTAATATATGGATTATATATGTCGAGGCAGCAGGTGTTTAATACTTGAAAGCAGCATGTGGGGTGCCTTAATTTGTTTTCTCCCTCTTGACTCGAATCAGTACTTTCAGTAGAGAGTGCCTTTGGTGATCAGTATCTATAGGTTTGTATCTGTTAGAATATGAGGACAACCATTCTGCTGGTTGCCCCTGTACTTAAACTGGCCAAAGCCAGCACACGATCAAATGTCATCTGCATCAGTTTTTTCAACAAATTTCAACAGTAATGAACTAGAAGCCAATGACCTAATGACAAAGTTGTGGTGCAAATGCAATGAGCAGAGATATCATGGCAAGGCCAT
Source organism: Hermodice carunculata (assembly GCA_964020975.1). NCBI lineage: Eukaryota > Metazoa > Annelida > Polychaeta > Eunicida > Amphinomidae > Hermodice > Hermodice carunculata. The sequence goes on from OZ026624.1 coordinate 78,129,708, forward strand.
TATTCTCAATGCAGCATTGTGTCCTTAATACGTGACCCAGTGACCTAGTTTTTACTAGGTGTCTGAGGCATCCTTAGGACCAACTGTCATAAATAATTGGTGCTGCTACAATGGGTAATTTAATATTTGAAGATATCATAGTATGACAATTTTTCTTCAATGTAGCAATGGGACCTAAATATGTGACCCAGTGACTTAGTTTTCAATATGCTTCTGAGGCATCCTTAGGACCAACTGTCACAAATAACTGATGAAGCTACATTCAATATTTTTTCAGATATTGTGTTAGCGCCGTTTTTTTCTTTAATGTAGTACTGTGACCTAGTGACCTAGTTTTAAATAGGCATTTGAAGCACCTCAATGGCCTTCTGTGATAAACACTTGGTGTCTTTAAAGTGAGTATTTTTGAGTATGGCATGAACAAGGCATGGGCAGGCAGACACCTCTAGTATGTTACACTTATGTAGAAATATATGACCAAATGACAGCAAAGAGATTCCAGAGTTTATAGCAAAAGTAGAAAGCAGCCTTTATCGTTTTGGTGATACGGACGTGTAGATGACGACAATGCTCCTCCGGCCTATATAAGGCCGACGGATAAAAACAATTTGACTAAGAATTGTAGATGAGACCTATCCAGATAACATGCCCCAGGTCAACAGCCTTCATGGGCTGGATACTGCCCAATCAATACCAAGGAAAGCTGTTGACTGAGTCTTATTCAAGAGGGAAAGGGTTAAGGTACGATGAGACTTGACGCAATAGTTATAGACCAAGGATAAACAACTATGGCCCTACAGCGGTCACCCTCTAATAACGGCACTATCTTTATGCAGGGTCTACTTGTGTTGACTTGTCCTCCTTAATAAGGCCACCTGTCCAATGTGGCCACTTTACTGTTTAAGCAGATTTAGTCCTATATACATATATGTATGGGCGGCGTCAAGTATTTTGCTGGACACACGTCTTACTTAAATTGTGATAACAAAATAAATGAATACATTTATGATGGAATGATTTAATGATTAAATGAAGGGATGGCCAGATAGTTAGTTGACAGACAGAGAATTAAAGAACCAAAAACACAACTTACTGCTTTGTCAATACACCCTGTAGAATGTAAAATTTCCTGGCACCTCAAGAGAGGGTTAAAGTTATTCTTGGGCATTCATTCCAGTTCGAGGATTATACCACATCTTTTATGAAGTGGCATGTTCCATCAATACTGCTATTCACAAAGCCCCAGTGTTATGAACTCAACTGATGTCTGAGTCTGGGCAGTTAGTCATTTATAGCTTTAACATCAGATCAGTTCAGCGATAGATATTGTTTTTACTTATAATCGACTTACAGCTATCCTGTTCTCCAACAAGCCAAAAATTATTGTGGTACATCTTACAGCCCTGCAGGGCACAGCCGGTTATAAATATCAAGACCTCACCATTCCACAGTATATATCATTTATCATCAATACAAGTCATGTAGAATTACATGACACTGGGTAAAGCACACCAGTCTCCTAACCCTTGCTACACCATAACATATATAAGCCCATACGGAGACAAAAGAGTTCCGCAAGTGTGGCCATATTGTTAACAGTCGGCTCTCCACTGGATCCTGTTTGGCGGGTCCAGTTGATGCAGCCAAATATATAATAGCGGAACAGCATGAATACTGCTATCCATACGACAAACAAAAACAAAAAACAAAAACAAAAACAACACCCCCCCAAAAAAACGACAACAAATAATTGCTGGGTTATATGCTTATACATACAAATTAAATCAACTAAATACTAGAAATGCAAGGGAATTAACTGCCAATACAAGACAACATTTCCTGTTTGTTTAATGCAAATTTGATATTCACACCAATTATAGCACAAACTTAGATGATAAGCTTTGCCTGAGATCTGGCTCTTGACGGCTGAGGGACAACAACTAGACACTGAGACTGCTTTCATACAACATACACTGCATAGGACCAACCTATGTAATACTTATACTTCAGTTTACCTTGGGGTTGGTTCAACTTTTCAATCATGTTTTAATTAGTACTTTCAAAATGCGGTGGGGGGGGGGGGTAACTGGACCTGTGCAATTTTACTAGTTGTCTACAGATAATGGAAAATGAAAATGAACCCAAATTTTGTGGTATTTTGGTCTTATTTCTTGGATGATCATCATTTTTAAGTACTAATGTGGGGGGTGGGGTGGGGTGGGGGGATGTATAACATAAAAATGTTGAGGAGTGATGCTGAAAGGGAGTCTGTAAAGACCAGTGCTTTATCTTTGGAGTAGTCTCTCAAGCCAGAGATTACTGTATATCATTAGAGTTGTCCTGAAAATAACACAAAAACTGCTACTACTCATTCCATATTATGGTCACAGCCCTTGGTCAGTGGTTCTGGCACTACCTGGCAAGTCATGCTGCACCTGCAGCATGACTTGCCAGGCACTGCCAGAACCACTGACTTTAGACAAAATGCATGTTGGTACTTGAATGAAAGCTCTTTTCATGAAAAATTTAAATATGCAATTGTCGTCTAAAATCTAGGTAAATATATGGAAAAATCAGGGACTGTATGGAATGAGTTAATTTAAGTACCAATATATGTTATTCTAAATTTGGTTGGTGGTTTCTACACTGTCTAACAAGTCATGCATGCTACAGCTGCCACTGTGGCCACTACAGTATGGCTTGTCAGGCAACTGTAAGGGCTGTGTCTAGTGGCTTTGCATTCAATTTGCCTGGCATGTCAAGAGCCGCTGTATGGCTCTCCAGGTAATGTGAAAATGTCTAGGCAAGCTGGCACCTGAAAGACAGCTCTCATCAGGGAAACTGAATATTCAATTCACATAATTTACTTTTCCAGATGTGTACACAAACATCCATATTTCACTATAGTACGAATGGGTTAATGGAATTACTGAACCTGTGCCTTTTGTGCCATAATTATATACAGGACTGCACCCCGAGGCATTTGACCTTCACCATCAAGCATATGACCCAGACTTTTTTTAACTCTGGTCTCGTTTTGTTTTGGATTGATGCAAACAATTTCAAAACACAAAATATGTTGAAATCAGAAAATGTCACGTACAAGTAAATAACGTGTTTGGTGGTAAGTGATTTAAAATTAAAATTATCATTCAGCAAACTACACACACTTTGCTGCTTTTCAACATTCCCATAATATTTTTGTAAAATTCTAATTGCAGATCTTCTGATGCTTCACCCACTATGTGTATCTGGTCTCTAATCTTTTCTGATTTTACCATACAGAATTGGTACAAGTATAAGACTATTTAGCATTTCATTGATGTAGCTAATACTGTCATTTTGATGATATCATTACCATCACGTCAGTTGACAATCAGACAATTTTAGAAATGTGTACATGATTTGGAAGCCTTACTGGCCTCTCAAACTTGTCACCAGATACTTTGGTTGACCATGACCTCGGCAGATCACAAATATGCATTTTTGCAAATGTGTTGGATGTGATCAGGCACAAAATCATTGTCCACAGAATTTTATCACATACTGACCAATCATTTTTTTCTCAAATTTGACATCAAATATCATTTATGATTGATTGTATTTATAACTCATTTCAGTCAGGGCAATACCACTTCATATACTACAGAATTAACCCTTTCCCCTTTAAACCGGCCGAAACTGGCTGGTGGTCAAATGTCGTCTGCTTCAGTGTTTTCAACTAATTTCAACAGTTATGAAAAACAATTTGACTGAAAAATGTGGCAATACCACTTCATAAACTACAGAATTAACCCTTTCCCCTTTAAACTGACCCAAAACCGGCTGGTGGTCAAATGACGTCTGCTTCAGTATTTTCAACTAATTTCAACAGTTATGAAAAACAATTTGATTGAGAAATGTAAATGAAACTTATCAATGTCACATGCCCCAGGTCAACAGCTTTCCTTGGTATGGGTTGTGCACTTAGTGCCCAACCCATGCCAAGGAAAGCTGTTGACTCAGTCTTAATTAAAGGGGGAAATGGTAAAAATCAGTTGGTGCCATTGTTCATTGGCTGATTATCATGATTATACTGTTTGCCATGTAAGTTAATTCTTTACATGTGATATGTGTGAAGAATCAGTCAAACATTTTATATTGTTCTTTTCCTGGGCCTCTGATTATGCAATGATTTAGTTCAATTAAAGTTAACATACTTTTCCCAAGTATGAAGAGTCAACGGCCTTCCTGAGCATGGTCTACTAAGCATCCATTCCGTGCCAAGGAAGGATGTTGACCTGAAGTATGATATCATAATAGGATTCATCGACAGATCTCACACAAATGTAAAATTTTAACCCTTTCCCCCTAAATCCGACCAAAACTGGCTTCTGGTCAAATGTCGTCTGCTTTCATGTTTTCAGCCAATTTCAGCAGTAATGAAAAGTAATTTGACTGAGAATTAAAGACGAGACCTATCAAGATAGCATGCCCCAGGTCAAGAGCTTTCCTTGGCATGGGTTAGGCACTTTAAATGCCCAACCCATGCCAAGGAAAGCTGTTTGGCTCAGCTGTAATTCAAGGGGGAATGGATTAGCCCTGAATTGCCCCCTTGAATCAAGAATGAGTCAACAACTTTCCTTGTCATGGAAGCCATGGCCAGGAAAGCAGTTAACCTGGAGCATGTTATTCTGACTCTTCTATCTATGATTCTCATTCATGTGAAACCAGCAAGTGCCTAACAGCAAGCGAGCCATAAAAAACTTTTTTTTTTGACAAAAGGTATGTTGACAGAGGATGACATGTTTCGCCTGGAAGAAGCCTCATCAGGTACTGAATGACAGTAACAGGTAACGCTACGTTATATAGTCCTAGTAACATTCTGTTCCATTAGGTGTGTCACATTAAGTCCGTTTACGTTCGTCTCAACTGGCCATCAACAAGATTAATCAGTGTCGGAGTCCTCATTCTGGTTGCGTGTGAACGGGATGTGTGGGCTCAGTATGAAAATAGAAAAGTGTTCAGGAGAAGGAGAGGTTTCTCCTCTTGAGAACACTCTGGGGATAAGCTATCTCTGCAGAGGAATTGTACATCCATATAAAATTAATGGATGATACAAGAGGCCCATGGGCCTAATGCTCTGCTGACCACCATCACCGAAAAGTTTTTTTCTGAAATGTATTCAATCCACGCGCTTGAAAACTTAATCCAGGTTAGCAATATTATGCTATATCAAACTTCCAAAGGATACACATTTGTGGTATATTTGGCATTATTCCCTTAATTCTTTATCAAGATGTTGAAATAAATGTCTCTTTTTTAGTGCTTAATGACCTTGAAAAATAGGTCAAGGTCACACAATCATTGGGTCTTGGGGAGCAATAAGGTAGGTCACCAAGCTGAGTTTTGTACAATGTATTCCAGTGATTTTTGGATACCGAGGCTCAATTCTCCTTCTCAGATGTCCAAACTACACTGTGCCATTATAATACCATCTCTTCCAACTTAACAGATCAGGTGACCTTACAAAAATAGGTCAAGGTCACTGATCTTACATAATATACTAGCATTGGACATGATCTATATATTCTATAAATATAGCTAGTCTAATTCAATTATTTTTTGAGACATGGAATTTTGTATCTCTCAAGACATTTTAACTTTTCATTTCCGTCAAATTATAGGTTGCACCACTTTCTAAGTATCACAACCAAGCGAGACTTGACCTCTTCTACAATCCAACTAAATTTTATGAAGATCCGTAAAAAAAGGATGCTGGACTGCTGACAAGATTTTTGCATTTTACTGTATATTACATAATACTATAGGTGGCACCAACATTGATGTCGATGAAGACTTTCAAACACCTTTCTAAGTTCTAAACTTTACATGTATATGGGCCTAACTCAAGAATTGTGGGGTGCAGAGCATTCACAAGATGACCCCTATATTCAAACTGGCCATTTGACTTTCAACTCAGATTAAACAATTGTTCATTCAAAATATGCGCACCACATCCAGCTTTCCATACATGGTCTGTTTGTTCAAAGAGGGTGGTGCCACTAGTATCAGTAACTTAAGCATCTCTGAAGTGCCAAAGCTCATTCACCCATACCAACCCAATGAACATGAATGATAACCAGGGCTGTATATAAACACCAAGTGATTATATTATATAATACTGTAGGTGGCACCACCTATACCGAAAGGGACCTAGATTTTCATACACCCTGTAAGTCCTAAAAGTTATACAGAGTTCACTTGAAAACTATGAATGGCATCGCACCAACGAGCAAAAAGTTACAGACAGACAGACATGAGCAGTTGCATAAGCTCTGAGACCTTAGATCAGCAGAGTTCAAAAGGAATTTTCACATACAAGATTGTATGAAGAAGGGAATTTTTTAAATTGACCTGCGGTCAAATTGTTGGTTACTGCCATTTATAGAATGTGTCCACTTCTGTTCTCTAATTGCATGTTTGTTGTCATAGAGAAGCAGAAAACAAAATGATTCACATTCAAGTTGCTTTTCATTACTAAACTGAATGAAACAATGGTTCAATGTACCAAGGCATGTAAAATATGACCGGTTTTGGTGCTAACGCATCTCACCACAGACTAAAGTTAACGGTCCCCGGTATGTGCTTATATATCACGGTAAACATTCACATTAGCAAAGTAAATGCCGGCGTTTTCTAACTTCGAAGAGCTTTGACGTGAGAGGGAGAGTGCCATTGGATATTGTGGCCCCTTACATGTGAATCTGGCCTGTTGCTAGGCAAGAGAAAATGAATACACCTGAGCACCAATATACTGGTTTTTGAAGAAACTGCAAAACATACCAGGCTATTTAATAAGGAGAAGATGTATCCACTTATAGCTTTTAAAACTCTCAAAACATGGTAGTCTGGGAGCTGTTGACTCATGATTCATGCTTTTCATGAGTACGTAGTCATAGGTTAGATGAACTTGGAAATAAAATCTTAGTATTATACTGACCAAGAAGTTCCAGGGTCCCTTAACAATTCAGATATGAGCTCATGGAGGTAGTAAAAATCGGGTATTGCACGTTCTTCCCTTTGATACAACCTGCTCCTTGTAATAATGTACATCAAGGCAGACATAACTCTTTAACAGTGAGCGCATGGGTACTCAACCACAGTGTGCATTGTAAATGAACTGCTGCCCATTTTTTTAACCTGCTTAAACTTGGGTGATTCATTCCTGTCAGCTTTCTGACTTTCATCCTACCTCCTTCAGAAAGCCTGCTGAGTATATTTTCTATGATTTTACATGTTTTAAACAACTTTCACGTCTTCCTATGAACTTGTTTCATCTGCAGTACAATGGTCACCTCTTATGAGCCACTCCCAAGTGCACCACAAACATGGCTTTATCAGAGGGTGCCTTCTCTTGGTGGGGGTAGGGTCGGGGAGATGGGGGCATATAAAATGAAAATTATGCAATACTTGCTGCTTGGAGAAGTCACCCTATAAAGGGCGACCACCAAAGACTTGAATTACAGTGTTCTCTCTGTGTAACACTATTGGTGGGGTCCAGTGAGCAGACTGCACTACAGTAAAACCACCTCATAGCAGAGGGATTTCTGACAGGGAAGTAAGTGAAGAGCTCTTGAGGAGGAGCCAAGGCATCACATGTACAGTGTTATATCAGAATCTGCCTTATCATGGGGGGGGGGGGGGGGGGTTATTGAGAGGCAGTGCTGCTCAGGTATGACAAGGTCAACATCCTGTTTTCAAATCCATCATGACAAATTTCTAAAAACACTTACCCGACAAACATGCATTACCAGAGACCATTTATAACCATTAGCAAGTGGAGTTAAAAGTTTGTACAACTCTGACTGTGCATGGCCTTTTTTTTCTTTGGTTTCCTCCAACACTCAAGTGGGCAGGATGCAGCACGAACTATATATCCATGCAGGATGTACAGACCTTCATGTGTGCCATGGGGTGTAACTCGGAAAGGTGCCTTCCAAAGACTGTGCAGTGAGACCTCCCAATACCGAACGCCCTTGGAACCGGACAAAAGTGTTTGGTGCAGAGAAGTGTTCAGTATTGGGAGGTTTGTTTAGGCCATAGTTAGTGAATTGACTTTGAGAAAAATATTGGAACCGGGTACCCGAGCCGGATCTTGAGTTGGAACCGGGCACCCACCAGTAAAATACCCCGCTGGGTACCCGATGTTAAGATTACAGACATAAGATTTACTGACTTACATGTAATTGACAGCATTTTAAATTTAGCAGCCTTTCTAACATTTCAAACGTGACACTACCAGACAAGAATTTTTGTTTGGCTGAAGGGTGTGAAAGAAAAAAAACTCAATGACGCTAACACTTTGCAGTCTGAGTCAACAGCTTTCCTCGACGCGCTCTGCGCGCAACACAACTCCTTCATCGGGCTGGCCTAATCTTGCCAATCCTCCATGGTGTCGGGCATGTTTTCACGTCCATCCCAGGACAGAAGTGATTAGACCCCATTCTATTCCAGTCATCGACTTTAATCTGGTGTTACAAAACAATACATAGCAAAACTGAGGAATCTTTGTGCCAAAAAAAAAAAACAAAACAAAACAAAACAAATGGCAAGCAGTTAGCTAATCTCCACACGCCTAGCCAACGATTAATTGCTGGGAATTATTTATAGAGATAAAGTAGGCAATATAAATAGATTTCTGCCTGTGTAATTTAATATTTCCATCAGTTTTATTTATGTCCTCAAGTTCCCTACATATCAGGTGCAGATTATAGAACTGTAAAGGGGTGGTGGTCTATTCCATGGATCTTCACTCTGGTCTGTAGCAATTATTAGCATTTCAAAACTGAGAAAAAGAAAAATCAGGGTCTCTTATGCGGCTACCACCACCGTGATTAATTTCAGTGAGTTTACATTTCTGGTATCCACAAAATTTTAGAACCAAACTCAAGCTGAATTTTGCATGCAGGTATATATTATCTCTATCAACATTAATGTAACGTCTTATCATATTTATGATGTTTATGTCATAGGTCATAGCATAATGGATGCAACCGTTCTCAAAGAATGTTGTTCAAATTTGAAACAATTCTCTGGGTTTTCTGCTGCCATAAAAATCAAATGGAACGTATGATATTTTTGCCCGAGGAACAGACCCAGTAGGCACCGTTCTTTCTCATGGTCCATTTTTCGGTGCGGGCATGTCAATAAATTAAATCTTACCGACATTTTTGAACATGGACAGTAATGATCAACTTAACATTATTTTTAGATGCCTTTCAGAAAATTTAGAAGTCTCACAGCATAATAGGAAATGAGTTGTATTAGACTGCATTTTATGTATCGTTTACATCAAGCAGCTAATGATGGCAAGTAATAGTATACTGTATCTTGTAGTTGTGTATGGTTTCTATATAGGCATATATTGCGTGTGTAGAGGTAATTGAGTGTATATGTTTTAATACGTTTACCCATATGATGTTCCCTATTTCTTTAAAACGATATGTATATATTGTCATATCTTATTATGTTGTGTAATAATTATGTCTGTGTGCCAACACATACATACATACTGTTTTTCTAGGAATTCTTTCTTTCTTTTTTTCTTTCTTTCTTTCTTTACCGGTAAATCTGTCCGACATTTCATTTGAAAAGTATTATACATAGAAACTCCAAACTTGGCATGATTATACTTCCATACATGAAGCCTGGACTTTTTGTAAACAGGTCCAACAGTTTTGAAAATCATACAAATTGGGGTTATTTGAAAATTTTGATCTTGAATATTTCCAAAAATATTATAGGTACAGGTAATTAATCGAACCTTGATTAATATGTTGGTAACACTGCACATATTTGTAATGATGTCACCTCTAAAGGTCAAAGGTAAATGTCATTTTCACATTTGAAATTTTCATCTAGCCATAACTCGGTGAATTTTCATCTAATTTTAACCATGTTGGACCCAACCTGTAGGTATTGCAACACTGCATATTTTTGTAATTTACATGCAATGCCCAAAGATCAATGGTCAAGGTCATTCAGGCCTTTTATAAATCTAGCCATTAGCTTAATGGAATTTGAAGTACCAAAGGCTTTGAAGATTGCATCATCAAGATTCTGGGGCCCGCCTTGGTAATTGATACTTTTAGCCAAGACAAGAGAGCCTGGGTTTGATATCAGGCTGCACGCAGCATGCTTGTCTGTATGTGTGTCCTCGAGTGGCACACAGAATACCGTGTGTAATTGCTTTTGCCATGTTTACAAAAGACAGACAAGGTATAACTTAGAAAATCATAACAACACAAAATTAATTAATAGGGTAAGACATAACAGATTCAACTGAAAGCCACAGGAAGCTGTAGTTTGCACTGCAGTGAGGTTGCCAGGTTAGGAACCGTACAAGCCACAGGCAGCCAGGTCAGTGTTCAATGTAAACAAATCATGCACAAATATGAAAAGACTGACGTCTACAAGTTGTATCATGCTTTGAAGACTGCTTGGTTGATGAGAATGAAATGGAAAAGAATGATGACATAGACTGTGGTAGTTTGTCAACACAGACACATTGTTTTTCTAGGAATTTCTTTCTTTCTTTCTTTCTTTCTTTCTTTCTTTCTTTCTTTCTTTCTTTCTTTCTTTCTTTCTTTCTTTCTTTCTTTCTTTCTTTCTTTCTTTCTTTCTTTCTTTCTTTCTTTCTTTCTTTCTTTCTTTCTTTCTTTCTTTCTTTCTTTCTTTCTTTCTTTCTTTCTTTCTTTACAGGCAAATTTGTCCGACATTTCATTTGGAAAGTATTACACATGGAAACTCCAAACTCGGCACAATTATACTCCTAGTGATAATTTTTACAAGGAGAAGTTATGCTTTTCAAAATTATGCAAATGAGGGCTAATTAAAATTTTAAATCTTCAATAACTCATATACTATAGTAGATGTGGTTCCGAGTGTATAGGAGTTTGATCAAAGCAATGTCAAGATCATCTCAAATGTTAAGGTCATGTCCAGGTCAAAGGTCAATTTTAAGCCAAAACGTCATTTTTGAGGTCAAGCTTCACTTCAGGGAGAGGTCATCTCAAGGTCAAAGGTCATTTCAAGGTTACAGGCCACTTTCGATGGTGGCCCTCTTCATGCCATAACTTAGTCAATTTTTATATTTTGCTCATGTTGGGCTCAAATTTTAGCTATTGTAACCCTGCACATTTTTTAAATTTGCATGTGACCTCTAAAGTTCAAAGATCAAGGTCACGTTGACCTTTGGAAGTTTCATCCAGTCATAACTTGGCCAATCTCCATCCAATTCTAATTATGTTGGACTCAAAGTATAGGTATTGCTACACTGGACATTTTTATAAGAACATTTAACCTCAAAAAGGCAAAAGCCAAGGTCATTTGGCCCTTTGAAAGTTTCATCTTGCCATAACTTTGTCAATTTTAGTCCAGTTTGGTTCATGTTGGACTTAAATTGTGGGTATTGTGACACTGTGCAATTTACATGTGACCTGAAATTTGGGGCATTTGAAATTTTAAATCTTGAATATCTTCAAAAGTATAATAGAGAGAGATGTCATTCCAACGTTTACTAGGGGGTTATTGACCAGTGCACATCTGACGAATTTAAAACAAAAGTTGTAGCAATTTAAATTACGCTAATTAGCAGCAATGGAAATTTTAAACTTGAATATCTTCAAAACTATTATAGAAAGAGATGTCATTCTAACTTTAATAGGGGGTAATCAGTACCCATCTAATGAATCTAAAGCAAAAGTCGTATCAATTTAAATTATGCTAATTTGCAGCATTGGAAATTTTAAGGCTTGAATATCTTCAAATCTATCAAAGATAGAGATGTGATCTCAATTTCTACTAGAGCGTTGTTGACCATTGTGCATGCAATGAATCTAAAACAAAAGTTGTTTCAATTTAAATAATGCTAATTAGCAGGATTTGAAATTTTCAATCTTGAATATCTTCAACACTATTATAGATAGGGATATCATTCCAACTTCTACCAAGGGGTTGTTGACCATTGCTCACCTAATGAATTCAAAATAAAAGTTGGAGCAATTTAAATTATGCTAAATAGCACCATTAGAAATTTTAAATCTTGAATAACTTCAAAGCTAAAGATAGAGATGCCATTCCAACTTCTACTCCTGTGTTATGGAATAGTTGTACATTGCAATAACAATATGCTTTGAAGACACACACACTGCTTTGCTAGCCGCCAAATCATCTTTCTTAGTTCCTTCTTTTCTTTTGGAGACCTTGTTAATTCATTCTTCCCCTTTCTTTTGCTATTACGCAAATTAGCATAAACCATTCCGTGGCCAAAGGGCATATGTATTGCAGCCAGCCGTATGGAGCAGGTCCATCAGTCTTCAAGTTACATTCAAAATGTCCACACAGGCATGTGGCATATGACAGTAGGTTCAGCAAATCAGAAATGATTTTGCCAGCAGGTTTTCTTAGTTCACAAATTGAAAGAGATTCGGGCAAAGGCAGAGTGACTTGCACCCAAATGCGTGTGCAACTTGCCTCTGCACGCTTAACTGCAAACAGATTCACTTTGTACATTATAATGCAGTTTACTTGTTATTTCAATTCCGCTTCGTTTTTCATAAAGTTAGTAAGAATAGCATCATTGAGCATACTGCTAAGCTCAGTATTCAAAAGAAAAAATAATAAACATGCCCTGAATGGAACAATTAGTCAAGAATCTCACCAAAACAAGAACTAGGATGATGATGATGATGATGATGATGATGATGATGATGATGATGATGATGATAATGATAATAATGATAATAAAATGATATAATAATAATTGTAATAATATAATAAGTTAACTGGTACCAATATTCTGTGTCAATTTTAGGAGGAATAGTAGTTGATTTTTTTAGTTCTTTATTTTTATTTACTGAGCTTGTATCGACAGAATAAAATTCATTTCAAAGGATAAAACCCCACTGCAGACTGCTCTAATTTTTCTTAATGTTTATCTATGTTTTGGTTTGTTTGTTTATTTTTTTTTTTTTTGACTTGTTATATTCGCGAGATGAGAAATTCTCCCAAAAATTTTCCTGACGTGCATGTGCCCATTTGTACTAAAATCAGTTGTTTTGAGAGAGAAATAACAATGAAACTGATGATCCAGAAATTTCCAGTATTTGTAAATTCAAGGATTTATTGTATCCACCAAAACGCGCGATCATAAAAATTCCATAAAGGTAAAGCATGCTTTATTTAGAACACAGTACTAGAATAAATAAACACAAAACTTCTGATTTGGCGTAGTTGAAGAGGTCAGGACACAATATATACTAGTCTAATTCCAGGAATTTAAAGAGCTACAGATCTGTTTAGGGGTATTCATTTACTTTCTTTCTGTTTTTGGTTGTTGGATGCATGATTATAATGCATATGTTACACGGGACCACTTAAATTTGTTAATCTACAGATTAACCCACGGAGATGACAAAATTAACTTTTTAAACGTCCAGAGATATAGTTGGTGATACATGTACATTGACAGGTATCATTTTGAGTAGGTCATACTGTTGACCGACTGTGCATGGCTGCAACGATGTTACATTTCACGAAAAGTTGTTAATCATATATAAATTACATAGTTGTGCATGCCCCCTCCCAAAGAGCTAACGATTTTGTTGTGTATTGAGGTTGCAACAAATGTTTGAAGGAATTTCCCCACGGAAGCTTCAGCGCCCGACCAGATAATTTCGGATACGACATGGAGGAGTGGCCAGAACGCAGTAATGAAGAACACCAGGCACATGCAAGAGATGCCAAGTTGGCCCCACATTCTAGCCTCAGAAGTGAAATAGAATCGACGTTTGGTGTTAGATATTCAGAGCTGTTCCTACTGCCGTACTATAATGCTATAAGGCACGTGATTATAGATTCAATGCATAATCTGTTCTTGGGCATTGCTAAAAACGTAATGAAGACTTGGGTTGAAAACAAAACATTGACAGACTCAGACATGGATATACTCCAGCAAAGGGTAGACAGCATGAAGGTTCCTTCTCATTTTGGGCGAATTCCCCGCAAACTTCAGACCGGATTTTCTGGCTTTACAGCAGACCAATGGAAAAACTGGGCGTGTATTTATTCCTTGTTTGCCTTGAAAGACGTAGTTTCTGAGGAACACTATAAGTGTTGGGCACTTTTTGCAGAAGCTGCTATACTTCTGTCATCGAAGGTGATTAGTTTTCAACAAGTAAATATAGCACACAATTTACTAGCCCAGTTTTGTGTGAAGTTCCAACAATTACATGGCAAGCCTTATTATACTCCAAATATGCATCTTAGTTTGCATATTAAACAATGCGTTTTGGACTATGGCCCGGTCTATCCATTCTGGTTATTCAGCTTTGAAAGGTATAATGGTTCTTTGAGTCGTCTTCCAACTAACCATCACAACATTTCAGTGCAGCTGATGCGCAAGTTCTATCGTAGTTGGCATTTGGCGTCGTCTGAATGGCCAGAGGGTACTGATCATCTTCAGCAATTATTTGGCGAAAAGTTAGAAGAAGAGGGATCGGCTAAGGAGTCAATGAGTGCTGTACAGTCGTTCATGATGCACAGAATAAATGCTGTCACTGATAATATAGTTGATTGTTGCTGGAATGTGTCTTGTCAGGATCTCTTTAGGGGATTTCAGGAGAAGAGCATTGCATTCTCAGGGACAGATATGGCATATTTGAATATATTGTTTTCCCAATTGTATCAAGAGGCTGAAGTGGTTTACGTGTTACATCTTGGTGAGAAGTTCAAGCGTGTCGAGTTTGTGGGAATGAACTTAGTAACTGCTAAAGAAAATGAAAGATGCGCTCATATTTTAGCCAAATGGTTTTGCACTGATCAAAATGGGTTGCCCGTTATAAATACAGCGGCTAGTCCAAGGACTGGGTTGATTCAAAACTTTTTTCGAGTGGATGTTATGGTGACAAAAAATGGTCGAAAGTCTAAATTGATACATTTCATTGTTAAGGTGCACTGGTTGGAGCCACATCAAGAAAAACACTTTTCCAGAAGCCAGTGACAGTGTGGTACAGTGAATTTAAACCTCCGAGTGCTGCTGATTATATGCCGATTCAGAGAATTCTGTGCCAATGTGCAACCTGCGACTGTAAAGTGCAATTTAATTCCCGGAACAATGATTATGTTCGAATTGTCGTCCCTCTTCAAACCATGGGTTGTGACCAGTGGCGTCACTGAATATTTCCAAGGACAAGAGTGGATAGTCTCCTTAAGTAGGGTACGGGGATGGTGTCAAGTGCTGATGCGCTCCGTATAATAATGATGAAACTGGCGACTGTGTCATGATACATTCTGGGGCATAAAAACATAAACTATTTTGAGGCATGTGGCAAGACTACACTCCCCTGAGTTGATAATTGGATGTGAATTCACAGGTCCCCTGAACCAGATTTTGGCAACAGAATATGATTTACAAAGGCTTAGTGGATATAGTGAACATCCGTATCAAGACTTTTGATTGATAGTGTATGGTCAATGACTATACATAATCGCACCCATTTGACCAAGTTTAACTCTGATTTTTTTTTTCAATTTATTTTTGTCGTTAATTCCACTAAAGTCTACTGTACACTTTTTACTGAGTCCTTTCGACATCACTATGGGCTAGTCCATAGGCCGGACCGTATACTGCTGAGCTAAAATTTGCAACAGAGGCACTGCTTTATAGGCATTTGGACGGGACATTTTTTCGGAGATTCACCATTTACAAAGTGGAGTGGTAGGTCATGTTTGAATCCATCTTACTTTGGCACGGAGTAGACATTTCGTCTAAAAATCAGGATCTATCTGGCTAGTGGCTACCAGTAGTCTTATAGGCCATGGAGACATGTGCACTTGCAAATTTAAGAAATATCCATTGTTATTATGTCTGTATGACAACACAGGCATATTGTTTTTCTTTCTTTCTTTCTTTCGTTCTTTCTTTCTTTCTTTCTTTCTTTCTTTCTTTCTTTTTTTCTTTCTTTCTTTACAGGCAAATATGTCCGACATTTCATTTGTAAAGTATTACACGTAGAAACACCAAACTTGGTACAATTATACTTCCATACATGAAGTCTGGCCTTTTCATAATGAGAGGTCATGCTTTTTAAAATTATGCAAATGAGGGCTAATTAAAGTTTTAAATGCTCAATATCTTTTATACAATAGTAGATGTGGTTCCGAGTGTATAGGAGCTTGATCATACCAAGGTAAGGGTCATCTCAAATGTCAAGATCATGTCAAGATTAAAGGTCATGTCAGGATTAAAGGTCAATTTTATGCCACAATGTCATTTTTGAGGTCAAGGTTCACTTCAGGTAGAGGTCATCTCAAGGTCAAAGGTCATTTCAAGGTCAATGGCCACTTTCGATGGTGGCTTTATTCTAGCCATAACTTGGTCAATTTTTATCCAAATTTGATCATGTGGGGCTCAAATTGCAGCTATTGTAACACTGCATAATTTTTTAAACTTACATGTGACCTCTGAAGGTCAAGATCATTTAGACCTTTCCAAGCTTCATCCAGTCATAACTTGGCCAATTTCCGTCCAATTCTAATCATGTTGGACTCAAAGTGTAGGTATCGCAACACTGATCATTTTTATAAGAACATGTAACCTCAAAAGGGCAAAGGTCACGGTCATTTGGCCCTTTGAAAGTTTCATCTTGCCATAACTTGGTCAATTTATATCCCATTTGGTTCATGTTCGCTTAAATTGTGGGTATTGTAAGACTGTGCAATACACATGTGACTGTAAAGGTCAAATGTCAAGGTCATTTGGACTTTGAAAGTTGCATGCAACCATAAGTTTAAAGAAACTTGAAGTACCAAAGGACAAAAGTTGTAGCATTTAATATTTACAACTTTAAAGGCACACAGACAGATTTGCTTTGAAGCAAATCTCCTTTTGTATTTATAACCTATTGTTATATTTGCCGGGGTTTAACTTGTTGCAATAAACATTTGAGTCTATTTGGAATCTCGTTCTGCCCACACACCGTCCTACCCTATTATGTCTGTGTGCCAACACAGACATTTTGTTTTTCTATAAATTCTTTCTTTCTTTCTTTCGTTGTTTCTTTCTTTCTTTCTTTACAGGCAAATTTGTCCGACAGTTCATTTGAAAAGTCTTATGCGTAGAAACTCCAAACTTGAGACAATTATACTTCTATAGATGAAGTCTTGCCTTTTTATAATGAGAGGTCATGCTTTAAGAAATTATGCAAATGAGGGGTAATTAAAGTTTTACATCTTCAATATCTTATATACCATAGTAGATGTGGTTCCGAGTGTATAGGAGTTTGATCATAGCAAGGTAAAAGTCATCTCAAATGTCAAGATCATGTCAAGGGCTCAGATCATGCCAAGGTCGAACGTCAATTTTAGGTCAAAATGTAATTTTAAAGGCCAAGGCTTACTTCAGGTAGAGGTCATCTCAAGGTCAAAAGTCATTTCAAGGTGAAGGGTCACTTCAAGGTCAAAGGCCACTTCCGATGGTGGCTTTCTTCTAGCCATAACTTGGTCAGTTTTTATCCAATTTTGATCATGTTGGACTCAAATTGTAGCTATTGTAACACTGCTAAATTTTTAAGTTACATGTGACCACTAAAGGTCATTTGGACCTTTGAAGGTTTCATCCAGCCATAACTCGGCCAATTTCTATCCAATTGTGATCATGTTGGACTCAAATTGTAGGTATTGCAACATTGCACATTTTTGTAAGAACATGAAACCTTTAAAGGACAAAAGTCAAAAGGGCATTTGGCCCTATGAAAGTTTCATCTTGCCATGACTTGGTAGATTTTCATTTGATTTGGTTCATGTTGGGCTTAAATTGTGGGTATTGTAACACTGGACATTTTTGCAATTACATGTGACATGTAAAGGTTAAGGGTCAAGGTCATTTGGACTTTGAAATTTTATCTAGCCATAAGCTAAATGGAATGTGAAGTACCAAGGACAAAAGTTGTAGCATTTAATATTTACAACTTATGACGACACACGGACAGATTTGCTATGAAGCAAATCTTCTTTTTCTAGTCTTGTTTGTCCTTTTCTTCTTAATTGTGGTCCAATTCGATATCTATCTGTAAACTGGTGTTTTGAAATATTCATTTTGTCTTGTGTATATGTACAAGAGGCCTTCATATAGGCAGACGAGCCTGTTGGCCAATTGTTTTTCTTCTGAAATAAAATATGTTGAAACCAAACATTTGGGCCTATTTGGAATCTCTAGCTAGAGGTAAGTATTTTAGTTCATGTCAGGGCAGTCAAAAAGGTAAGATAAGAAAAGATGGTACCCTAAGTAGCAAAATGTCCCGCTTACTCAATGTTATCGTGTGAATAACAGTCGCTATATAAACTAGGCAAAATTAATAACCCTCCACTAAAAGCAATTCTTATATAAAAAAAACACACACATATTTTGAATATATACTAATGTTTCTTTTATTCCGTATACACTTTAGAGTAGATCTGTAGAGGAAATTCTGATCAAATGAAGTTACGCTTCATTGCACAGTGTCAATAAGCAGACAAAGTCTGAATCACAAGTTCGCAAGAGTACCTGTAGAGCGCTCAAACATGCATATGAACTGAGTGCAGAGTCCCATCAGAAGCTATCACAGATGGTGCTTGGTTGCATCAAAGGTTATCACAGACTGTACTTAAAGTTAAGGAATTTTCTGAGTTCAATATAGCAGAAATTGACTCATCACTGTGTCACATAAAGCACCTTTAAATGTCCATTCAATAGAATGTGTAGCCGCCATGGTTGTCAATGCACTGTTGGCAATATTTTCGCATGCTGTAGACGAGCTTTCTCACAAGTATCTGAGGTATACTGTCCCACTCCTCCAGAAGATAACACCATAGATCTGCAAAGCGTGAGTTAGGACCCATCTTCTGGTACACATTTCTTTTCATATGGCTCCACAGGTGCTCAATCAGGTTGAGGTCAGGTGAGCATGCTGGCCATCCCATCACCTCAACATTCTCACTATCCAGGTAATCACGAACCACAGCTGAAACATGTGGCCTGGCATTGTCGTGCATCAGCATGAATTTGTCTCCAATGGCACCTGCATATGGAATAATATGGGGTTCCAGGACATCTGTTATGTACCGTCTGCTTGTCATTGTTTCTTCCATGATGACGAGGTCTGTCTTGCCATTAGCAGAGATGCCTGCCCACACCATGATGCTGCCCCCTCCATATGCAACTGTGGGCTGAACACAACAAGCAGCGTGTCTCTCCCCTCGCCGTCTCCATGCACAAACACGTCCATCACTTCTGTGGAGGGAAAAGTGACACTCATCAGTGAAGAGAACATTGCCCCATCCTGCATGTGTTCTACTGACATGTTCTCTTGTCCACTGCAACTGAGCAACCTTGTGACGTGGGGTAAGAAGCGGCTTTTTCACCATGCTCCAGGACCTTAAACCAGCAGCATGCAGTCTGTTACGAACAGTCTGGGTGGACATGCGTCTTTGGTGAGGATTGGCTCTCTCCAGCTGGCTCTGAATATCAGAACCTGCATGGCTCCTACTCCTCAGTGCTGCATTGACGATGAAACGGTCTTGTTGCCTGGTGGTCAGCTTTGGCCTTCCCGGGCGTGGTAAATCTGCAACATCATTTGTGTTTCGGTATTTTCTCAACAACTCATTGATGGATTTGTGGTTCACACCCATTGCCCGTGCAACAGCTCTGCAACTTTCACCGGCTTCAATGCGACCAATGGCTCTTGCCCTGTCCATTTTGGATAGCCTTGGCATGATGATGTTCACAGTTTGACCAGTGATGGCGAATCCATAACTGACAGAAAAAAAACCTATGCCTTAAAACCCATGATTGGCACAGTTTCTGGCCACATTACACAGGTATGGTGAGAAAAATCAATGATCAGGAGGGTCCTAACAGGGACAGGAAAGACCACACATGATCCTTTCTGCGAAGTGCACTTTTTGACTTTGTGTCACATTCAGCCCATGTGCAGTCAAGCATGGGCTCCAACTCTGCTCATCTTTACACATGATGCAATCAAAGGATTACGCTACACATACATGTGCGTATCTTTAAATTACCTAAAAAAAGTATGGGCACACCATTTATTTATTTAAGCGAAGGGTTATTAATTTTGCCTAGTTTATATTCTCTGGCTTTTTTTAAAAAAACCCCCAGTAAATGAATTAAGAAAACTGAAAAAAGCCTTTAAAATGTTTCTCTATTGTGATAACTACATTCAAATCAATGAAAGTTTCCACTTTGGGGAAATATTTGGTACTTTCTTTGCAGAAAATAATCTAAAACATCACATTTGAGCAACTAAAGTGCAGATTTACATTTTTATACGTTGAGGTTTGGGAAAATTACAAACTTTTCATCCGTGTAACCATTATAATATCATTGTCTATTTCAACGTTGTTAGTTGACCAGAAATAAGCCTATATCTTCAGTGACTTGTATCATTAATGCAAATCTTGTAGACACAGAAGACCCAAAATATAGTTAGATATTAAATATTGTGAATGTACTTTTTGTTGTCTTGAGTTTTCCACAGCTGAGGCATAAACTTTGGGAAATGTTATTTCATGTTTACAAGGTACTTCATTCTTTTGTGCATTACATTTAGCGACTGACTTATTTTTAACCTTTTGCTACAAATTTGATTCATTGTAATCATAATAGTTTTCAATTTAAATTCCCGCACTTCACACGACTATAAGTAGTAGAATGATTACAAAGAAAGGGCAAATAGCTTTTGTGTTAATCTATATTATTGATCTGTTTTGGTTAATATGTCAGAAGAAAATAATGTTTAGTTTTCGTTTCATTAGACATACCATTTAAAATAATAAAAGTTTAATAAGAAGTGCCATATTAAGTCTTTTTACATTATGAATGTAAAAAGACTTACTATGGCACTTCTACATTGTCATTATTTATGTGTATCAAGTTAAATCAATGCTATACGCTAACAACTGTAACACTAGTGCCATTATGTGATAAGAAGAGTATCTACTTCATGAATTGAATTTTTGTCCAGCGTTATTGAGAAGCGCCCGAACTAGTTTTTTTATACGTAATACGTAATTTGAAAGCACAAGTTAGAGGCTTGAGGTTCTCAATCCGACCAGATATTGACGGCTTTTCTGAATACATTTTGTCTACGCATTTAGTTTTCGTGTCTGAACATGCTGTGTGGTAGAAAGCCACTTCAATGTATATCCAGTCCGGATTGATGCAAAAGCAAAGGTCACAGCTACATTGGGGCGCGGTGCCATCTGAAGCCCTCGCTCCAATCATAGATGGTCGGGAGTGGTCCAATCACAAACGGCACACACACAGGGCACGGAACGCAAGGGTCATAGCTTGCATGGGGCCCGGTGCCATCTGACGCCCTCGGTCCAATCATAGATGGTCGGGAGTGGTCCAATCAGAAACGGCACACACACAGGGCGCGAAATACAAGCCGATATAACAAATGCTCGCTGCTGCACTTCCATTTGATTCTAGACTCGTGAAACACTCATCACGTGTTTTTGTGACTTGGAACATTTGCTGTCACAAAGTGACAAAATGGTACCAAGGAGGAATCGCATGTCTGCAGCTCAGGCAACCGCTTTGATCGTGAACAGTGTATCGGAATCAATCCCAACTTGAAGCTCCGAATCAACCACTGTAACGAGTCCAAGGCTAACCCCAGAACCTATTCCCAGTACCAGCACTGGGAGCCGCACTACGCCTTCCCGCCAGCCCGAATCCAGCGGGCCAGCGACGCCTGAGCCCGAAGGCACTCCTTGCGCAAGACCTCCCGAGCCACCATCAGGCCATAGATGGAATTTGTCACATTCGGCACCACCAGCGCTGGCAATAACTCCCACAGGGAATAACGCCAGGCATTTTACTACCGTCGACCGAGATCGAACACTAAGAAATATCGACAATAAAATTGAGAATTTGACAAAGGACTTAAAACTTTTAACTAGAAATTACTGGCCAAATAGAAACACTAAAAGAGACTATAAAGGCTGCACATGAGCTGATGAAGTCAGCACAGGAAAACAATGTTTTAGGGTCACGACAGAGAAATACAGGACATTCTAGAATGAGAGTTCCCCATGCATTGTCGGTAAGTTTTGGTTGTTTGGTTGATTGTTTTTAATTTCCATTTTCATTTTATTATACATCTGACATATTAGCATGGCAGCTAGTCTACTCGTTAAAAAAAATGCGCGCTAAAGTCATTCTAACTTGTTTTGTAGACTAAGGTGACGGTGGCATTCAATATTATAACTCATGTTGACAATTTTGGGGAATATTTCTCGGTTTCCGAAACACAGATACTGCAAAGACACTGACAGTCAGTGGCAAAATATGTCCGTATATAAATTAGCTTTCGTGTGATGATACTGCCTTGCGAACGTCACTGAATCAGATAAGTAACCGCAACCGCCATGTTCAAATGTACCATGCATAATAAAACTGTCCGTGTATGACATTTTGCCGGAACTTTATTTGTTTTATATATTATTCTAATATAATTGATACATATATTCATTTATTATGGCTCCGCTCTTGTAAGCACAATGATTACACCCTCCACTGGGAATGTATATGAACATGCAATGTACAGTTTATATCTTAAATTTAAAAATGTTCAATTCTGCAAATCCACATAGGAGAGTCAAATATAAATATCAGCTTATCATTTTCAACTTATGAAAACTTTCCCTAACATTATTCATACAACGTTTTACCATTTAATATTTTTACCTAAAAAGGCAACGAATAACACATTAACTTGCAACACTACAGATTACATAAAGGAAGAGAGAGAATTTTCAAATTGCAAACAAACCAAAACAAAACACACACAGAAAAGAACGCCTGCCTTGGCACGCAGACATGTGAAATCACATATTTACTAGTATATGTGATACAATAGCCAGCTGATACATAGGCTAACTATTGCTACTGTAATGTTTGTGATCTCATTTCTTAAAGATGGTATAACTGTATAGCAGGAATTGACCAGCCTGTTGTATTCTACTCTCGAAGCTTAGTATAATACGAGAAAAATGTGGCCCTGTCAAGCAATGTTTATAAAAACCCTAAGCTTACCGACCTATTGTGGAATGTAACTGTATATTGTTTTTGCATTCGATGTTGAAAATTTGAAATGCTCCTAATTTAACAAAATTGAAATTACCACAGTTGATCATTGCCCATTGTGTATAAAACAGTCTACCAAATCAGTTTAGAAACCAGAACTGCGTGTCTGTCTGTTATACTTTTGAAAATCTTACATTTGAATTAACAATCCACATCAGTTTGTTTGTCTGTATGCGAATGGCGAGAATAATAACGGCACAGACTAATAATTATATCGCACATCATTGATATTATCACATATGGTTATATTCTTTTCAATATAAAGGGGAAAAACAAATGTCATTTTTTGTTCTTTTGTGCAGGACGTCTCCAGAAAATTGCATCTTAACATGGACCAGAAATTTGATGGATCGCAAAAACTGTAAGTGTTTAAATAAACAATGTATCGTATGCACCTTGCTATATGTACTTTTCAGTCCGGAGATTAAGCGGTTGATTGATTCCATTGACTTTATATACAATAGCCTATATGCTGTAAAATTAAATAAACTGTTGTGAAATATTTTCATTGAAATTCCAATGGCTATTACCTTCAGTGTGGAGCAATGTTACCGCTTTTTACCAGATCCTTTTGTTTAATTATATCATCACCACCACCACCACCACCACCACCATCATCATCATCATCATCATCATCATCATCATCATCATCATCATCATCATCATCATCATCATCATCATCATCATCATCATCATCATTGTCGACCTCTCATTTGTCATTAGGATACGGGCTGGCCTCTGTCAAGGAAAACTTGACGTGAAAAGTGTCTGGGACTGCGCCTTCTTCGCAGGGAGCGCCCGGTCTATAATATAATGCCGATAAATATATTACAATAACAAGTATATATATATATATATATATATATATATATATATATATATATATATATATATATAGTACATTACATGCAGCCATCATCTCACAATAATAAATCGTGCAAGAGAGTGTGCCTGTATTAATTCTAAACAAAACAAAGCAAAAAAAGAAAAAGAAAGGAAAAGAAAAGAAAGAATCAGGCTAGAGCTTCACCTAGAGCCCGGCCTGACGCTGTCAAGGGTTAGGACAGAGTGACATACTACCGACTGCATGCATGTCGCACATATATGTTAACTGTATTTGCAGGGTTAGGGCAAACCTTGCTGTCCAAGGTACACTTGTGGACCAATTATCGTTAAAATGTGGCGACGAATTTAGCACTGATGAGATAAAAAGTAAGTGTCATCGTAGCGTGTATTAGTTGCTGATAAAAAAAAGGAAAATGTTAATAATGAGTAGGAAGAAATGAATATATGATCATTTTCAAAAATATTCTTTAAAGTGACTTGGAATGAAAATTTTTATATCAGAATGAAAATCATTAGCAATAAATATATTACAGGGTATTATTATCCGTTTGGCTGGTTTCACATTTCCTGTACCCCCTATCCATTAAAAGTATGTAACCTGTTTGAGAGCTGTCATTTTTTGGACGTAGCTTATTCTGCCATTATCAGCTTTCCTTGCTACAAAACAACTTAAGACATTCTTACTCTCTTGCTCTCTGTGTTAAATTTTGCCTCATGCATTTGGGGGCAATTTTGCATTGCGTACATGTATTGCCTGCTTTACATCATAAAGGCTGTTTTGTTGTTTAAGGCTGCTCTGACATAACTCTAAATAGACTGACACAATTAAACTTACCTCTAAAGGTTTGCACTGATATAACTTTGTCCTTATGATTGCTACTCGTTGCTTGCTACATTTGTATATAAATTCGAAATTGTCGACGTATGGATCGAAAATCAAAGAACATATAAATGTCTTTTTTCTACAGAAAAAAAACAAGGCATTCGTGGGTTATAAGTTGTAAGAACTGATAAAAACATAATGTATCGCCAGAGGCGTATGTTTCTGGCGATGAATAATTACCTTTTACATACTGTCAATCTGATGTCTCATGTTGAATTTACGTTGTTGTTGTTGTTTTTCCTTTTTCCAGTGGCGGCCTACACAGTATTTGACAACTGCAGACGAAAGGCAAAGCTAAGGGCCATGCCGTCTAGTTTACAAAATAAAAGAAAGAAGGACGTGCGAGAGACTTCTGCTCGACACCGAGTGAGTTTTTGTTTTTCTTTGCGGCAATGACACATGAATATAGATATACTTATTTATGATTCACGGAAAGGAGAGACGGAAAAAGCATTTTTTTTTTGCTATGGGTAGCTGCTACCTTACTGAGGCTGATATACTTAAAACTAGGGATGCAAACATATTAAAAGTGTATAGTTTTAGAAAGGGCATGGCTTTTCAAATATGGTCAGATTTGAACCTTAACAGTCAATTGGTAAGTGGACATTCAGATCTGTGACATACATGTCTGATAGTAGAAAGACGCCGACATAAATATGGGAATAAATCTTTACAATTTTGTTGAAATTTCTTTCTTCTTTTTGGCAGAAATATTGTGTACTGGTGTGACTAAAAAACGACTGAGCAATATTTTTCGTCGAGCTTAGGCAAAGTCCTTGCCTCAAATGCAGACTTTTGCTGGGGCAAAAAGACTGTTGTGTTCCCAGTGAGGGGGTAGTAGACCCCCAAGAACGGATGTTTAGCAGGCAAACGATGTCCATAATTGTCAACTTTCTCACACGTTTACACAATATAAAATGTTGGGGGGGGGGGGGGGGGGGGAGGGGCGGGTCAAGGCCAAGTGTACACTTTTCAATATGGGCACAATGTTGACTCAGGCATTCAACTTAACCAGATTGATATCTAGAGTTGTGATTGAATATTAAAAAAAAAAAAAAAAAAAAAAAAAAAAAAAGAACGTGTAGAAAAAATCCCACACAATGTAGCGTAGCTGAAAACTGTCTCAACTGCAATTGTTTTTAACGCTCATTATTGTGGAAAGAGACGGCAGCATAAACTAAGTTCCAAAGCATGCATGATGATGATGATGTTGTTCTACTCCTATCTTGAGTATTTTCACAGAATTTGTTTCATAGCAGCTTATAAACATATATTTCAAGAACATATTCTTCATTTTTGATAAACACTTTTACTCGGAATGTCATTTGCACTTTTGTCAGAAAATACAACACTACATATGTCTATCACTGTAACTGTATGTATGGACAGAATACAACAGACCCTGATTGGATTTAAGCGAACCTTGTTTTTACCGACAATAATGCTATAAAACTACTGTGTGTTTCGATATTTAATCATTTCATTTCATTTCGTTTATTTTACAGTTGTATCGAAAAAGGGCAGCCGCTTGCCGGACGGATTTCGAGAGGTCATACCGGGAAGGCGTACCTGTCGAATGCATGAGCGACGAAGAGGCAAATGAAAATGAAAAAGGGTGCAGGTTTTATCAGGTATATAAACTGGTCTGGAGGCACGAAGACCTCGATGAATTCGTTGCATCTCTGGACAGAAAACTGGTGGCAGACTATACACGTATCCATTTCCCATGGTACCAGGGACTCCATCCTCAAGGATGCCGTTCCCGAGATGTCCAG
The DNA here is from genome assembly GCA_964020975.1 of Hermodice carunculata. NCBI lineage: Eukaryota > Metazoa > Annelida > Polychaeta > Eunicida > Amphinomidae > Hermodice > Hermodice carunculata. The sequence goes on from OZ026624.1 coordinate 78,156,409, forward strand.
GAAGATACATCAAAGATGAATATGTGTCTGATCACAGTACAGGAATTTGAGAAATGAATGGTTAATTTTTGAAAAGAAAATATGTAATTCGGAAAGAAGTTTTCCCTCGGAGCAAAACAAGACCGTTTCCTTTCTATTGTAGTAGCCAGTATGTCACATATCTTTTCTATTATTGACATTTAGATTAAACCTGTCAGACTCACACTCGAAGAGTATCAAAAATTACAAAAGGGATGCTAGAAAAAATATGTATTTGGTAAATTGTAGACCCTTCCTTTCATTATCATTACGATAGAGGAGTTTTGTTGAAATTTAGATCTGTAATATATCGAGCGATCTATGCTCGCATATCCTTGTAAAATTAGTTGCACACGTTTGTATATTATGTCAACTGTGCATATTGTTGCCATGTAATGTCGTTTGACTTTGTGGACATTGTAATCACATAACTGATATTGTCAGCTGGGTAAGGAGTTTCAATATATCTTTGTTTTTATTTACTGTTCAAGTACAAACAGGGCGTAGAATTTCCGACCATCCGTGTTTTTCCACCTCTTTAAAGTAAACGAAATTCCCCCAAAATGTTATGAATGAAAAACAAAAGATTAATCTGATGGGATTCAAGATAGGCAGATCAAATGCAAATGTACCTAATTTTCATTTTCTGTTTGTCACGTGCTTTTTATCAGAATATAATTGAAAAAAATGTGCATCATATGGATGATGCAATCTATTCATTTCTTTGCCATGGAACATGGTACTCGTGCAAAAATTATATTGAAATCAACTGGGGGCTGGGGTTGTATTATGCTCAAATTCGGTTATTTGTAATTGTGTCATTATAGGATGTAAAGATACATATACTCATTAGTTCATGTAATAGACGATACGTATGCAGGTTTTGTAGATGACTTTGTTTCTGATAACCTTGTTGAATTAAAAGCAAAGCATTTAATCTGATAAGAAATCGAGACGGGCAAGGCAACTGTCCAAAAGTTTCATTGTTTGTTGGTAACGTGCCGTTGATCAAAGCGTTATCGAAAGAAATTGTAGGCCCTACAGTCCTACTGCAGATGGCGCAATACATGTTCGGCACATTACTGATCGATTATGCATTTGTTTGCCATGGAACAGGGTACTTGTGCAACCATTATGTTGAAATCACCCGTCAAACCTTAGCTTTGTCATGACTGCTGTGATGCATACTATTGTATGTGCGGCTTTGTGTTTGGAAAACTTCCACATCATGTCTTCAACTATGATACATTTGAAATAAATTTGTATTATATGTAAATTTAGGTAATTGTAATTGTGTTATAATATTGTGTATAGATACCTGTACTCAATATTTATGTAATAGAATTTTTCGTGGATGTAATTATCAAAGACAGAAACAACACCTAATGTCAGCAGGTAGATATTTGCTCAGTTTTTTCTTTTATATATCAACCAATCATACCTTGGATGTTTAAATTTCCCCCGTGCAGTTTACATGACAAGTTGTAAATATTCATGTATGTTCGTGCTTCATATAAATATAAATATATATATATATATATATATATATATATATATATATATATATATATATATATATATATGTATATATATATATGTATATATATATATATATATATATATATATATATATATATGTGTGTGTGTGTGTGTGTGTGTGTGTGTGTGTGTGTGTGTGTGTGTTTATAAAATGTCAGAACATCGAGATCTGTAAAACTGCCAAACCTTAGCTTTGTCATGACTGCTGTGATGCATACCATTGTATATGCGGCTTTGTATTTGGAAAACTTCCACATCACGTCTTCTGGCTCCATAAAGTAAAAAGTACAAATACAAACATATGCAAAGTATACATTTTATAAAAGGTTATGAACAGTATATCATAAGGAAGTAAAAATTGTGAGCTTGGACCCTAATTGTTGTGAAAGAACTATTTCTTTGAACAAAAACTCATTGTAACATTTGTATATAAATGTGGAAATAATTCCATCCTGGCTCAAGTAAAATGTAATCTGTTTTCAGCTAATTATGGCCCACATATGTTCCTAAAAAGTCGTATCATATTTTTTGTTTATATGTGTTTGTTTTAAAATTATGAAAAGCCAAACATCAGGAACCCATGTTGTTTGTTAGCTCCAACTTTAAAGCATTGTTACTGCATACGAAACACAGATGAAAAAAAATGATGACACTCTTTTTAGCTACACATGTGACCAGTAATTATCAGTAAACAGTTTGCAGTTTGATCAAGCAACTAAGAAGGTATTACCACATTTGTAAGCCCAAATTGCATTTAATTTCTGAACATAGAAACTGTTGTTTATGCAGCAATGAAAGTCAAAGGATCATAATTTTACCTTTTCCATAATGTACTTATCATTACCTATCCCAAAATGTATACTTTGCATATGTTTATGTAAATACTTTTTACATTATGAAGCAAGAAAAGGGATAGTGCACTAATTATACTGGGGCATGCCTGGACCACCTTGAGGATCGTGAAATATGTACATCAATATGCAAATGAACTCGTATAAATACCAATGTGCCGAATGTCCCGGCACAGATAACGGTTGGGCGCACTTGTATCTAAAATCTGTACCATGTAAGTTTTTTTTTTGTTTTGTTTTTTTTTGTTTTTTTTTTGTTTTTTTGGCATAAAGTGATTAATTTCAATTCGAAATAAAATCTATATTGTATTGTCTTGTTGAGTTGACGGGATGAACTGGATGAAAAGGTAGGGAGCCTATATAAATTTTATTTCTATTTTGTTGCTCGCCGAATTAGTTATTTTGTTGTTTGATATGGTTGGACTGGGGAATTATCTTCAAAAACGAGCGAACAGAATTACATTCAGTTTCAGTGGGTTGAGTCCGACTCTTCGGATCTTGAAATTGAGTATCCATGCAAAAACTGCACCAAAAGATGTTGGGGGGGGGGGGGGACAAGCATATCATATCAGACTAGCATTCGATAAATTTGGCTCTCGGACTCCTGAAAGCCTATACAACTACGTTCCATGGGAGGCTTCTCTAAGATCGGCAAGCGAGTTCAACCAATGAATTGTGACAAACCGTTATATTTAAAGAAATACGTATGTCAGTGAAGCAATCAACGTTGAACGGGAAATGTGGGCGCTTACCTTTTCAACCAATCGAACGAAATGTATGTAAGTTCGTCAGATGATTGGCTGTCGGGAAAGAATGTATGCTCTTGTGCGAGATGGATGAAACAGCTGAGTAAAAAAGAAAAGGGCGAGTATCTTGATGGCCGCTGTTTTGAAAAGATTAGTTGCGCTTGCAGCAACCAAAAAGATTATGAAGTATTCCAATGGAAAGCAAACGTTCCACGTCTTTGGGGAAGGTCTGCTGTGCAGGCAAAACCCCAAGAATCATATCGAATGAAAATGTAAGTTTAATTCTAGATGTAAATTGATACAGCGACCGATTCAGGATGGTCCGTCGACCTTCAACTGCAGAAAGAAATTGCTAATCCAAAGTAAACCCGACAACTTAACATTGGACGTATACAAAAACCTAGAACTATTGCAGGTTCGATATCTGCCCCCGCATTTGAAATTATACCGTTTGAGAAATAAGCATGAAATAGCTAGTTGTTTCCTGCAACAGCTATTTCAAAGTTCAAAAAAGAGTGATTCTGGCTCGGTGGTGCATTCCGACCATTTGACTGACCTCTGATGGAATGTAACCTGTAACCCTCGATCTCTGGCTTCTAAATATCTGTATGAGGCACTGACGACGAACCAGTATAGCGACTCAGTTCTCACAATTTGACTTTCTCTAAAAAGTAAATGCTTTTATCACGAAGTCTGTGTCGCTACCGTGAGGATTTCATGTAAATAAGCTGATGATTTCAAATTCATTACAGTTTGTGGCTGTTTTAAGACAATTTTCAAACGTCCATAACCAGGTTGGAAGGCCGGCATATTCATGACATTTGATCACGTGGGTTCTGTTTGTAAACATAGCCATATCTTCCACTAATATATTTTGCAATGAAAGGCGGCTTGTGTACGTATTAGATGATGAATTCTAAAGCTTGACAGGTTTATAAATTGAACTTCCGACAACATTAACGATAAATGTTATGAAGTACTGCCCAGCCCATCACTGCCAAAGTTAGTCGGAAGACGTAAAAGCCCAATACATATTGCAAGTGTACTGATTGCCGTATAAAGTTTATCCATATGCTGCAGGAGCTTGTACAGCTTTTAACATATATCGATATATTTTGATAAATCAAGTAATTCTCTAGTTTGCCACATGAGCCAAGCGTAGTGCCTGATTGAATTTGAATAAATTTTCCCCAAGTACTTCAATATTTTGAAGCTTATGACTTGGGGGGGGGGGTATTTGATTTCATGGTTAAAAAGAAGACTTGTGTATTCATATATCTGAAGAATTAACAACGACTAATATGACCTGTGAGCAGTAGGCTACCTCTATTTGAATGCTGGTACCGGAGTGAACAAGCAGAGCTGCCATCGGAGGACACACCATGCGAACATTGTATACGATGCTGAAGAGACCTCTGGTGCGAATGTTCTCTTCACTAAATTAATTACAGTAGGCCAGGGTGCTGGAGTAGGCTTCAGATAAGCATGGGGGTCCAGATCCCAATTCCCAGGAAATAATTTGGTGAATTCACAGTTCCCAGCGATTTTTCATTTCCCAGTAAATAAAATTTCACTTTCCCAAATCCCAGGTAATAACTAAGCCCTTTCCCAATTCCCCGGAAATAAAAGCAGCATTTCCCAATTCCCCGGAGACAATTTAATGGATTCCCAGTTCCCAGTAGTGTTTCATTTCTCATTTTCCAGTAAATGATATTTCAATATCCCAATTCCCAGGAAATGAATAAGCCCTTTACCAGTTCTCATAAATACCCATGCTCCCCGTCAGATAAGCTACCGCAGGTACAGCTAGCGACTGCATAGCAGAGCTGTATATATCCGACCTTTCAACTTTCTAAACAAATAAAAACAAACCTTTCTTTTTTGCACTTATTTTCAATTCATGCATCATGTTTAGAAATAGCTCGGGGGAGGGGGACATGATAATATGTGTCCTGAGTAGTATTCTTTTATGTTTTATTTTATCTTCAAGTTTGTCCGAAGGAGATTTTACCTGCTTTGCTGCCTCTTGAACCTTAATTTTTGGATTAACGGCTTTAGCTCAGACCTTGCACCCAAGTTAACAGTGGCGGCACTGAGTCTGTCAAAGCAGGTGAACGGAAATTAGATTCACGTGAATAGATATATCTAAAAACAATGTCTATAATGAGCAGTATAGGCTAGAACATCAGAATCATCCATGTGCAGGGGAGTCAATCCCACACTATTTTGAGCAAATTGTTTATATCTTTGACATATCAGCCTTCGTTACTTCGGTCAAAACCGGAGATACGCAGTAAGTGGGTGCATTCTAAAACTTCTTTTCTTTCTCTTCATCTATCATTGGTATTACTGTATCGTTGAGTATTGTATCTTGCACGCATAGTAAAGTGCTGTAAATGACATGTTTACATGCTCAATAATCACAACAACGACCTCTGGCGACCTATATACAGGTATTGTATAGAATATGTATATAATCAAGTATAACGATCATGCATAAATGTGTGCTTCCTACTTTTTTTAATCGACCTTGGTATATTGTACGTATGGGGTCACCGCCAGTCCAGGCGATCCTAAATGATGGTAAATCCTACTTGGGAGATGGCCCGAGCCGAAGTACTCCTTTCTCGTGTAATTCTAATGGAGTAGTGGATACTCTCCGATACTTGACCTCTCATGCGAACTTTTTAAAACCTTGGTCAGATGAGCATATTTTAACAGTAGTGTTAACTCGTGCCTTCTAATTGGCTCATTACTTTGCATATAATGCTGCTTTGATGGCTATGTGGACGATATTCTGGCGGTGCAGGCGCGCCCAATATGGGCGCGCTGGCGCTGCTAAATGAGTCTGGTCCGCGGAGCCGGCAGGCTCCATACATTATACATAAGAACAGACTTAATTGGATGACAAGACTGTGATGTTTTAGTCTAAGGGTGTCACGAAAATGTGTAGAAATACCTGTAGCTTGATTGTATATGGTTTGTGTATTTATTTTATCTGTGTAGTTTCCTATAATTCGGGGTTATTATTATTATTATTATCATCATCATCATCATCATCATCATATGGTATATGTATATATTGCTAGTCAGGTGGTCTATCTTGAAGATTGTGAACATTTTTCCAGACGTTTAGCATTACCTCCACAAACAGTAAGACTCTGTTGCGCACATATATCAAATTTATTGAAAACCATGTATATCATCTCTGAGCAGAAACTTCCGGCACCTCACTCAAGATGCCATAAAAAATTTGAACAGCATGACGGTATCGCCTACAGCACATCAACTTTGAATGTCGGCTTGTATAGAATACCTGGCACATTGAGCACAATTAACTTTTTATTTAGACATTTGCTATTACATTAATAAAGTAATATAATGCATATATATCTTAATGATTCAAAACAATGTGTATCACTTGTGAGCAGATAGCTGCCAGGTTTTTTTGAAACCCCACTCAAGATGCCATACCAGATTTGAACAGCAAACAGACAGTATTATGCAGAACCCGCCAGGTTTGAATGACGGCTTGTATAGATGACCTTGTATCTTGAGCACAATTTACTTTTCTTAACATTTGCTATTACATTCACAAAGTAATATTATATGCACATACATCTTAATGGTTTAAAACAATGTATATCACATGTGAGCAGAGTGCTACCTTCCTTTGAAACCAGGTACACCGCTCAAGATGCTGCTACCAAATTTGAAGGGCAGATAATAAAACAGCGACTTCTGGTGAGCAGGTCACCACACTCAATTTTTCGGTGGCGTGCCCCAGATATGTCAACCAATGGCGTATTTTGGTTAAAAGGCAGAGTAGGTTACGATGGAGAGTTTTAACGTGAAATAGCTGCGGGTTCCCAGGGTTGCATAAATCATCAAATTGATATTTAAAATAGGTTTTTGTTTCAGATTTGGACTAAATTGAATGTTTGGAATAAATTCTATACGGTTAGAATTACGGATTTGCTGCTATTTTTCAAAATTGTATATTTTTGCAAGATACAGAGTCCTTTTAGACGAGTTCAACATCACTGCGATAAGAAAGTGATGGCGGTATGCTTTTTCAAAGCACGAGATAATATATTCACATGTTCAATACACACTTCTTGAATAAAGTCCATAAGCAACGTGGTGTAATATCAAGCATACATTATAAAAAATGAAACATATTCACTTTTCGTAATGACAGAAATGCTTTTTCTATATGTAGCTTTGTGCAAAGAGTATAGCTATCATTGATTATAATGCCTGGGGGGCAGTCAAAAATATTTCGCTGATATTATAAACTATCGGGCCACCAAACATCTTAAACAAACAGAATGTCATCATTTATGTATGTGTGATAAGAAAGTTCAGTTTCATGTGATACATGTTTCCCGGACCTGTTTATTTGGTCCATTGACTGGAAGTGCAGGGGTAGGCGACCTGTATTCGCTCAGTCTAAGATTGTGGACGCCCTCAGTCCATGGAAGAGAGTTGCCGAAGGTTCGTTCTGAGGATGCTCGTTGCCTTCGACAACTCCGCTCCGCGGACCCAGGGCGCTGGCTGTCCAAAGGCGCGCAGACTGTAGCTAAGCAGTCAGCATGCCACCGTGCTAATGTCTGCCCCGCTAGGCTTGCAAACTACCAGTGGTGTTTGTTGACCTAATTCATTCCTTTGGTTGTTGTCCGTCTTTTTCTTTTTTCCTTTTTCGTTTGTTTCACATGCATGTGCAATTTCAATCTAACATCATCATCATCATCATCATCATCATCATCATCATCATCATCATCATCATCATCATCATCTCATGATGCCAGTATTCTGTACTATTTTGGCAATCCAAGGAAAATAAATATGTTAAATAAAAAAGTGACCATCGTCGTCGTATAAATATCATATCATTTGCTAGATATATTAAGGTGTGTGTCGGAAAATACAAATAAGTGCTGTGTAACACATTCAGGTTCACACACCACAAGTAGAGATGCCAATCCTATATCTGCTATGAACGTATTTCATTTATTTTCATTGGTGACGCTTGTATCCTACGTAAATAAGAGGGACTCGAGTATGTCCGATACTATTATTCCTGCAAGAATGGGGTACTCACACAACATTATCGTCACCTATTTGTATTGATAGTTTAGTATAGTTTCTACTTGCTTGATAATGCAGCATATCTTAGTTAAACTTGAGTTTGACTGTCTCACTGGTATGTGTTTGTGTGCACAAATTATCTTGTATGCATGCCATATTTATGTACTGCCTATGATGCCTGTGTGCATCAAAACTGTGTATTTGTGACATATCGGTTAGAATTGACCTTTCAATATTGAAATTACTTACTTACTTATGGATGCAGGATTGGATGCGTGTGGCTTGGCACAATCTTACTCTCATTCAAAAATACTTCGATCACTTATCAAACCAGACACTACATAGTTTTACACACGATCACGTAAGCATATATGTTAAAAAAGAACTGCGTTTTCAATCATTCATATATATATATATATATATATATATATATATATATATATATATGTATATATACTTTCACTTATACCCGTGTCCTGCAGATAGCGAGAAGCCATCAACGCACATTGGCCACACGAGACACGGCTTATAACATGCTTCCCTTCATGATAATTTTCAATTTGGCAGATCTACGGTACTGTGCGATTAGCGCGAACTATGTCGATAAAAAATCAAATTAGCTTTCACAGCAGCTGAAAAACGGCAATATACTGCAGTAGCACAAATCGGATTCTAGCAAAAAACGCCATATAACAACAACGTTCGCCCGTATATGTATTTTCCGTGTCACAAAATATCCCGACGGGGGATTCGATCGTATTTGTCCGTATACGGTTCTCCCTTACACAAGATTCTCCGGATTTGTCCGGAAACGGCAATATCAGTGAAGTTTTGACCCGAATTCGTGCATATGTGGCAGTATCACGACAAATGCCCACGCTTAATGGTCGGATTCCACCCATTTTTGCGTAGTGAAATTTTAATGGCAAATGATGTTCAGAGTATGTTCAAATGTATACTCGCTTACAGCGTGCTAAGGGTGCTGCTGGGACTAGTGAAATATCAAAGCCACTGATTCACTTAAATTTAAGTTGAAATATGTTCCTCAGGTTTCAAAGCTGGTATATAATTTGCATGAGTATGCGCCATGTTAATAGCCCAAAAGCGGCCAGGCCGCGTAATACACATGCACGGGTTAATTGCCCCTCCCCCGCTGTCTGCTTATCAGATCGCTATCAAGTAATCCCATTATATCAAAGATGATCGACCTGGCAAAAAAGACAGAGTGGACTCTCCTTTCGTGTAGCCTCCTTGGTCAGAGGAAAAGATTTATCTATGTTACATTATGGATACGATCTGAAATAAAAGATCATAGCTTCATTATAAAGCACATGTACTGATGTTGGCTTATACGGCAACGTAAATTACTGCATGCCCTCCAAGGGTCGCCATGTTACTGCCAAGTTTTGTCATACTGAAAGCTATTCATAAATGCAAACGTATATTCAATCACCCATACAGATGGGAAGGGAAAATAAACTGTTTGTACAGACTTTTACATATAGGTGTAGGCCGTAGCTGTATCCGTGAATGCTAGATTTTGAAACACTACAAGACCAGGCCCATCCTAACGGAAATTCAAATTTATTGCATGCATGCTTGTTCTTGTTAAATGAAGTCTAGCAAATTCTGATAGGAAATATCTCTTTTGCAACGAATTATCATTGCCCAGACTTGGGATCGTCTGGCTGTCCCACGGCTGCACTCCCTGCAGTCTAGTGACTGCAGGGTTCTGGGCGTTCGGCTCATGTCTGTAAGGCTGAATGGTCTTTTCCTCTGCTGTTACAGCTTTTCTTATTAACTCTTCTTCATCCTCATCAGAACACGTACATGAAAAACTCAATTCACACTCTCCCAAACCACTATGCTCTGCTGTATCTGCCATGACCCTTGGCTAACTGAAGGCACTCTGGCTTATAATGCATTCACCCCAGCCAGCGGGTTGCGTTTGTGACGTCACTGACACTTTCCCACATCGGGCCACGATCGGAGAAAATTCGCACGCTTTCATGTAGCAATTGTGGCGCACTTTTGGAGTTAAAAAACAATATTCCTAAATGAAATTTAACATTTTGGTTTTCAGATGTTATTTATAACTACGCTTAACATCAACTTTCTAATTTGTGGTACCAGTTCAATCAAGATGACCTTTAAGTGTAGTAGTCTTGGAGCAATGGCCTGGAAATGAGCTCGTGATAGACAGAAGGTTATCACTATACCTATACCCCCCCCTCCCCTCATGGACAGGAGAAAGTTGGTCATCAAATCTAGCTCTCTACTCCTATTTTTGCCAGACTGTGTGCAGTCTGGCATTGTTTCAGTTTGATGGATACAACCTCCGCACTCAATGAAACTACTTACAGTTTCATATTTCTTTGTCAAAGATACAGTGCCAAATGTGTTCCATTTCAGTCCATTCACAAAGTTTGGTACTCCATGGCATACTCCCTATATTTACAATCAAAATACATCGTTTTTTACACATATCTTTCTTAGATTTATGGTAATTTTTGGCGAATCACTCCACGATGTACGGGATCCATATTTGTTTGACCATGGCCAGAACATACACATGCGATCCAGCACGTCCGACCTAGACCAGTTCATAGGACTCGGGTTTATTCGGTTCACTCCGGGAAGTACACCCTGCTTTGTTTACATTTTGTGCTCGACCACGCTGGCAGGAAACACGTGGAGGAATCAGAAAGTAAAACACAGGATGTGCTTGGAGTTAATGAAAAATCAAGCTGTCAGCAAACTTAAAATGCACGTCTCACCACTGATGTGACATTTTAGGTTAAAGATTTGCACTGTTCAGCACAATCTATGCTGTAATCACCAGCGTTAGCCGTGGCATCCGTTATAAGCATGAAGGTGAAGGCGTGGGCCAGACTCGGCCACTTGCTGATTGGACAATCAGGCCAACAATGAAATACATAATTAATTACGGTCCTGAAAAGTTCGGTACAACTAGGTGTGAACACGTATCTTGTATACAAACTTGTCCGAACCGATTTCTCCTCTTTTATACCAGTCAAGTCTGGTTCCTTTTAAAAGGAAACTTAATTGTTTCTGGAATTGTCACAGAATCCTAGTTAGACCTTTGTCGTAAAATCACTGGTCATGTCTCTAAATTCATCATATAATCTTTCCTTTTTTCATTTAAAACTTAACATTTTTTACAAAGTGAAGAATATACTTTCACATGACTAGAATCAAGAAAACTGGAGAATTTGTGAACATAACATCGCATATTGCAGTATATTGCATTAAAATCACTCTCTGCCAGGCTCTGTTTTACTAAAATTATGGGCTTTTCCATGCACACCTTCATGCCCTATTGGTATTTTGTTGGCAGTACTGGTAACACTGCTCATCCATAACAGGGACCACTGATAACAATTGCCAAATGCCTAATGTTTCTTTGATTTGGCTAAGAAAAATTTTTAAATGGCTAACTTTAAAGTTATTTTAACGTGAATTATACATGTATAAGAGTCAGATCAAATTCTGTCATGATTACAGTTTTATGTCCTGATTTGGCTACAAATTTTGAAGGCCTAGATCTGTCCCTGCATTAAAATCACTATCTACCACTACCAGGCCCTGTTTTATTAAGATGATGGGCTTTAAGTGAGCCCACCTGCCACCCTGACCCCCGGTACCATTTCAAATTTTCAATGTTGGATATCCTCAAAAGCATGGTTGATATGAACCTGGAAGTGCTCTTTTAGGTTGCACATATGTATTATGCACCATTTGTTCAACATGTATGAAGCGGAAAAAAAAATTGCTGCCCATTTTTTTTCTTTTAATGAACTGCATGGTGTACAGTTGACTCACCACATGGACTTCCCATTGTGCTTGAAATAAAATCGGAACACAGAAGGGGAACTGCTTCTCTTAGTCCCTTCTTCCTCTGTTATCCTTTGTCCTGAATAATGGAGAAGAAAATCTCCCGGTTTCCTAGGAAAGGTAATGCAAATGCCCAAACCTAAGTTTGAAAAAAAAGAGGACTGTGATATTCTTGTGCTCAATTGACATTCCTTGCAAAAACTGACCAGTAATTTAAAAGATATCAACTCTTTCCCCCTTGGATAGCTTACTGGGCCTACATTGTGATGCCCGCCTCTAACCCTTAATGACTACAGCTGATGTCTCAGCCTTATACCTGTAGATGACATATATGACACCTTTTAGAAAAGTTTAATATTGAAGGTGTAAAAAAATGTGTTTCCTGGTGCAAGACCGACCTCACAAGAAGTTGCAGACTGTCAATTTTTTCTGTTGGTGAGATAAGCATAAGCATGGGTGTCTGGCTCAAATGTTTTATGTTTGAACTTTAAGCTTTATTTATTATTATTTGTTCAACAGACCTTCACAAATGCCTGGTGATCGAGTTAACAAGGCTGTGGGCCTATACAAGGCTTATAAAAATCATGTAAATGGGTTTTATGTGAAATTTGGACAGAAAACATTGAACAAAAATACACTGCTTTTGTCATTACAATATAACTGTAATGTTAAATTGATACTAGGTGCATAATTAAATGTATCAGGTTCCTCATGAGCAAGTCATCATCTTCAACATATTCCCTGTCACCTTAAGAAACCAGGTCAAGGTCATTCCTTATGTATTATTCTAGTATTAGGTATGATACATACATGTATATGTTTTTTGTTGGCCTAGCTTTATCTTTTGCCGGGATAATAAATTTTTACAAGTTTAAAACATACGGTCATGTCTGCATTTCCTATCATAGTTTCTTTCAACAATCAGCTCTGCATCCTGAAACACATCAGGACATCCAGTGTTTCTCAAGTAAAACAATGTAGCAATTTGATACTGCATGGCATGTTACCATTTAATTTCTCAGTCATCTGCCATGTTCTTACTTTGTACCAACAAGTGTATGTCACAATACGCATATTATGTACGGCAATCTATAGAGACGCTTTGCGGTAGCATGTTTCTTTGTAACCACTAGGTTTGATCTCATTTCTGCAGTAAATAGTTCAAAAAGCACGCACAGCAACCTGTAATTCGAAATAATAAAATACTGATTCCCAATTGATGCATCTTGGGAAATTTTATTCCTATTTTGGTGCAAAAATTCAAGAAATAGTGTTGAGAATGTCACATTTTAAATTAACAGTAAACAAGAAATGAAACGCAACATGGTTTGGTGCAGGCCATGAACCGCGATATACCAGTATTTCGGTAATCCTGCACACCCTACTCAACACATTTTTTCCTCATATGTTCTGTTGAACTAACAGGTGGTGCCACTTTTATCTAACATCTTCAAGATTTTAACCTTCTCTAAAATCCCACAAAATGCAACCTTAGGTCAGCAGCGCTAATAAAAAATGTTAATGACAATGCTTCCTAAAAGCGCAATAGACCAACAAAACTGTTGTGCTACAAATTGCAGCACCACCTGCTGAACTATATCCCAAGCCTCCCAGAAGTCTAGACCTTTATGATTTTGAAGCAATTGGCCCAGTTCTTTCACAGTTTTTTCTCAAAATGAATCATTCTTAAAATCCCCCTGAGAAGAACCACTTTTCTTTTTATTAAAAAATTAAAGGATCATGAACCCATGCATATAATTAACTGAGATCAACCCCAAGTATATAACCCCTTCAAATCCGAGAAGTAATCTGAGTGAGGGATTTTGAGGGTCAATGTTGGCAAGCTGAAGCATCAACCTTATCTAATAAGGTCCTCACAATATGCTTCATATGTAACGAGAAGTTTCATGGCTGTTACTTAATTTGGTCTGGTGACAAAGCATTCACGCTAGGTCCTCACAGGGCAAAGGTTTCATGATGGTATATATACCTTGTACCGATTTGTACTCCAAATACAGCAACTTACATGATGGCGAATGCCTTAAAACCCCTCGGCCACCCACAAAAGTAAATAAAATTGTTTCTATAGCAAAAGTCCCCCACTGGTCAACTTGTACTATTCCTTACATAATATGGTGATAACATGGCCCTTCAGATATCATGTGCAAGCAATAAAAAAGAGACACCAGGATCCATGCACACAAATGTCTCTGGTGACCTTGAAATTTGGTCAAGGCTATTGTCCTTCCAAATTGAAGCAGACCCTATCAAAGGTGTATAAATTAGGAAAGTTTCTTGATCCTAGCACATCTGGTTCTCCTGACATTGTGCACAAGACTTTCAAAGTAAATTGACACGGGTGACTTTAAAATTAAGTCAATTAAGGTTATTCTCCTTCAAACTAGAATTCACTTTTTGAAAAGGGAGATCAACTGTAAATGTTTTTTGATCCTAGCTTATCTGGTTCTTTTGATGTACCTTGTATTTTTTATCAAAATGGATTGACCCTGGTGGCCTTAAAATCAGGTCAAGGTCACTGTCCTTCAAACTTAACAAAGACCCTTACAAAGGTGATTATCTGTAAATATTTTGAACCTGAGCTGGGCTTTTACAAGAGTGATTAAATGTAAGTCGTATGATCCTTTCTTATCCAGTTCTTCAGATCTCATGTACAAGACATTTATTGCAGAGAAAAACTGCCTCTGTTGACCTTCAAATTTGGTCAGCGTCACTGTCCTTCAAACTTAACAAAGACCCTTACAAGGGTGATTATCTGTAAATATTTTTTAATGATCCTAGGGATGGTTCTCCTGATATTTCGTGCAAATTAGACAGTGTCATTACCATATCCAAACCGTAGTCCTCACGAAACAAATCCAAGTCAACTCCGACCAAAGGCAATGTTCCTTGGTATGTATAGCTGAAACATATAAATTTATAGTTCGTATTTACCCAAAAGAGACCAAAACCTAAGTGCAAAGGTCCATAGGGGGAAAAAAACTTTGTCTAGTTTTCACATGACAGAATGCAAAAAGTTTTTGTTTGAAATTATAGGCCCATTTCAGTAAATTGGCTTGAACATTTGCATCATTCATGTATATACAGGACCATACAATTTGCAGCACATCGGAGAATTTGTAAGTGGAGGTTCTTAACTTGTTGAAAATGTCAATAAAATTCAGTATTTAAAAAGGTACTACTTGCAACCACCATCTCAACAATGGTCATCATCCATATAAGTCCACAAAGCGACACCAACACCAACATCAATCCATCAGAAAAGCCCTATAGGCCTAAAATGACCATCAATAAGAATCTAAACAACATGATTACATAATTCGATGTATTTTAGGCATGTAGTTAAAGACATGATGTTGTTTTAAAGGAGATAAACTAAGAGTATTTCAAAAAGAAAAGTGTTTGAATTTCCAAATATAGTAAGTACATTGGTTCAAATGTTAAACATCAGCCAGAAGCAAGTGACATTAGCCTCAAATCATTAAAACGTAGTCAAAAATGCATTACAATAGTCAAAATTTGTAAGGATAGCAGTCACATTTCAAGTTGGTTTCCAGAAATATTTTTGAAAGGACATTTAAATGTAAAAAAAGCATATAATGCCACAAATCATCTAATAAGTCAATTATTAGGGTAATAATTTAGAATTCCAAAAATGCAGTATGCCATTGTAAGTCATCTGTAAGTCAGCCAAGCATAATGTACTTCTAACTCGTGGTTCTATAAAGTTCAAAAGGTCAAATTGTAAAACAGTCCTAATTATTGTAAAATTCTACTACCTTTATCAGAGAAAGAATTCGGTTTTTTTGAAGAGAGAGAGAGAGAGAGAGAGAGAGAGAGAGAGAGAGAGAGAGAGATCATTTGAAATTCCTAAAGGTAACTGTAAGTATAACTGTTTCCCTGTAACAGTTTTAAATTTTTTCATTTATAATCAGACGTCGTTCAACTTGTCAGTCAGTTGATTTAGATGCTAATTATTTATACAAGAGAGAGACAGAGAAAGAGTACATTATACACTTTGAGCCAACCTGACATGACTTTCACAATAACAAACTATATTCATGAGACAATTATAAAAAACAACATCAGTTTCACTACATTTGGAACACTTACTGCACTGAAATATGTGCAGAAAATGCCTGATTGTTCAAATTGTTACCAAATATATAAGGGTTCCATGAAAAGAGAAGTGGATAACAGTTTTCAATGATAGTGATGAGACCAAACCGAATACCAGTTTAACCTTGTCAGATCCAGGATCATTTACGAAATAGTAAGACATGCTAGTGTTCGTCGTCAGAAGAATCCATGACCAACAGTAATGATATTTAAACGAATGAGAGTATCTTCTACCTGACTTGGAACAGGTTACCAACGTATTGGCAGTGGGTTAAACCAGTTTTACGGGATCCCACTTTGGAAAACACTCACATTCATTTAAAGTAGGCCTAAAACAAATTTAGCCCTTAATGTTAATGTACATTTATAAAAGGTAGTTACTTGACCATAGTTCACAGACATCATCCAAACAATGACAGGACAATTAAGAATTTTAAGTCAGACTACTATATTTACATTAGCATTGCGTAACATGTCAAAATTTGAATTTAAACACCAAAAAAAGTTTCCACGTGAACACAGGATAACTGAATTTGATGCTAATATTATATTTATTATGAAACATGGTTAAGTTCTTCCATGTTCCATTCTCACTAGAAAAAACAGCACAATAGGCCTAAAATTCGTTACAAAAATATTACTCACTTCAGCTGAGTAAGTATTCCTTACATTTTGTCACTATATTCAAAAGGATGAGAAAATAGAAGGCCTGTATTGTTCAACATGATGCCTGAGAACTTAAATGGTCCTTATTTCATTTTATATTTGTTGTAATTATAATAAATTTTATGTTCCAGTATTGAAATTTCGATCAAGCTCATGTTAAAACAATCTCAGCTACAAGATTAAAATACATAAACATATTTCTATGTGTTTTACTGACACTCAGAAAATACCTTATTAATATGTTCATATAAATCAACATGATATTTCTGTAGAACATATTGATATTTATCTTTAAAGTTAAGAAAAACCTTTTTTAATCTTATTTTGGAAAACCCCTGTTTAATAAGTCTTCCAAAAAGTGATTTATGTCTATCAGTAAAATCTTTAAAATCAGTACAGTTTCTTGCGAAAGCAGTTAGTCTTGAGACATAGACACCATAAGCAGGATTGATAGGAATATTACTACTTATATATGGATAATTTACTATATCAAAATTGAAATCATCTCTTTTATCATACACTTTTGATTTTAATATACCACCATTATTGAATAGGAGTAGATCTAAAAATGAGCATGTTATGTTCGATTCAGTGGTTTCTTTTAGTTCCAGGTCACTAGGATAAATTGATGTAATGTTATCTTTTAAATGTTTGTTGTTGACACTTAATAAATCATCTATATATCTGAAAGTTAAATTAAATGATCTAGCATGGTAATTTTTATCTTCTGCCATTTTCATTAGAAAATTATACTCGTGATAAAATAAATAAAGATAAGCCAAAAGTGGCGCACAATTTGTACCCAAGGGGAATTCCTATGACCTGTCTAAAGACACTATCACCAAAACGAATGTAAATATTATGTATCAAATATTCAAACAGTTTTATAAACTCATCATAGTCAAATGCATGCTGACCATTCTTAGTAGAATCACAAAAGAAAGCATGTTTATGACTAATTACAATTTTCTGAAATTTATTTTTCTCAAAAACTTTAAAAACCAATGTTTGAATGCTACGTTTCAAATCTGCATGAGGTATTGTAGTATAGAGAGTAGAAAAATCCCAAGATGATATGTGCCTGTAAGGTGAAACATTATCTGTTTGTAAAGCGTCAAGTAAACTTACAGAATTCTTTAATATTCAAAACCTATTAACTCCTGACGTTGATTCAATTCTTTTACAGTAATTAAACCAAAATTCCTGTACCTTTTCTAATCCTTTAGCTAGTAGAACTGACAATTCTGTAGTAGAACAGAACTTAGATCCAGCAATAAAACGGAATTTATGTGGGTTTTTGTGTAATTTTGGAATTGCAAAAATCCTTGGTAAGTTACGGAATTTATCACTGAAAGTTAAGTTGTACTTTTCTAAATATTTAAAGTGACCATCCACTAAATGTTCAACAGAAAAGTTAACCTTTTCATAGGTAGTAGAGTTAACTGTAGAGTTGAGTAGCCCTAATTCTTTGACAATTACATCAAGATAGAACCGTTTACAAATGATAATAACATTATTGGCAGCCTTGCCAGCTGGAGCAAAAACATACTTTTCATGTAAATCATGTAGACATGCTTTAACATCAGGTTTATGAAGGACAGGATCAGGTGGTTGTTTAGTTTTTTCGTCAGTTTATCAATTTTTCTATCCACTATACTACCAATCTCGTTAATCCACTCAGATAAAACTGAAACATCACATTTTCTTGTTTTACCCATGTTTTAGCATAATTCTCTATAGCTTCCATTACTATTTGTTTATCCCTTTTCCATGATATTTTGTTCTGCTCTCTAAATTTAGCACCTTTTGAAATTAAATCTCTCAGTGCTTATTGGAAATAATGGAAAGATTGCCTGTAATGACATGACCATGATGAGTTGATAAAAATGGGGACTGACCACATTCACAGGGATATTCATTATGACAAAACCTATCAACCTCAAATTCTGACACTGTCTTCACGTGATTAAAAATAGAAGAAGAGATTGTTTTTGTGTATTTATAAGATATAGTGGGAACACTTGTGTCCAAATAGGGTGGGATAAGTGATTGAACCTTTTTGCTGTGATGAACATTAGAAAGATTAATCAAGTCAATTCCTCTGGCTTTGTATAGCATTTTAATGAAAGTTCGTTTCTTACTATCATTAATAGTGGAAACTGGTTTAAAAAGTCGATGATGAGATATATCAGTCACAATGAGAAAAATAAGTTTTATAATCTCCTTTCTAATGAATAAAGCTGAAATATCAGACTGTAATTCAGAGAGAAGATTAAGAGGTATAGAACAGAGTAGAGAGCGTAAAAGATGAAGGCCATCAGTTCTGCCATAAGTATCCTTAATAAGGTCGACAGTAACATAATCATGAAATGATTTATTATGATGTTTACGGTGTCCATGGCTTCTATTAGGGCGGGTATGTGTATTAATCAATTGGGAGGAATTACCTATTTTTGAGTATTTCTTTGATAAATTTCCAACACCTTTAATTCTATCATTTAGGCCAAAAGGCCAAATGGTACCGAGTTCTTTCTGCCAAAAAAGTTCTCTTTCTTCTCTCCTTGCTTTGAAATCTGTGATTGTTTCACCCTGAACCGGAACTAAGCGTTCAATAATTTTAATGCGAAAATTGTGGCCCTCTTTTGCAAAATGTCTACCACGGACACCTTCTTTCTTACGAACAGTAGTACGGTGATCGTTGATCCTTTGATGCAACGGTCTACCAGTCTCACCAATATACTGAAATCCACACTCTTGACATGAAAGTGAATGGATGATATTTCTCGATTTACAACCTAAAGGAGTCACTACATCAGGAGAGAATGTGTTGTATTCCCTGTGAGTCAGTGAAGATCTAAATTTAGTTTGAGTGTCCAGAATGGGACATGTTTTACACCTCAAACTTCCACAATTCTGAACACAAGAAATTCAGAGAATTGACCTAAGCGACCTTAAAATTGGGTCAAGGTCATTGTGCTTCAATCTTGACGTAAACTTCGAAAAGGATGATCAACCAAAAAAGTTTCATGATTCCAGCTTATCTGGTTCTTCTGAAATCATGTGCGAGACGGGACACATGGACGGACAAATGTACAGATTCACACACAGACGCAGGTGATAGCAATACCCCCAGGCCTATATGGGGCAAGGGGTTAAAATGAATTAAATTGACCCATGCTTAATACATAGAAGTAGGTCAAGATGGGCAAGTTTTAGACAGGTCCTCACAAAGTACTGCGACTGTAAATTAAAGTCTCTTAAATTGGCTATGCCTTTATTTGCTCTTCAGATAGCATCGACATGGAACTTACATATATTGATCCACAACACTTAAAACATGGTGAAGAGGGGTAAGTAAATGCAAGGTCCTCAAAAGATGCTTCAATTCTACAGGTTTTATGGTTGTACATACATGTACATACCCTGCTTTGTTCTCCAGATAAAACACTTAGAGGAACTTCCCATGCGTGACTCTTAAAACTATATAGGTAAAGGAGGGTATTTTGTATAGAGTATCAAAAGTATCCAAGATCCTCACAAAATGATTGAACTAGGAAGGTTGTGTGGCTGTACAGGTCCAGATACAGCATTTACAAGAAACTTGCATTGACTGACAACTCTTTATAGTACAGTGGTCCGGGGTCCCCCTCTTGTAAGGCCTCCCTGATGAGAGGCCAACCCTCTAGAAAGGCCACCTCTCCATGCATCAAGTATGCTATTTTATTTGCCCTCCTCAAGAGAGCTAGGCCACCCTTCTTGTAAGGCCAGATTTACGGTGCTTTGGGGTGGCCTTATAAGAGGGGGACCACTGTAGCTAGGTTAGGGTCTGCCAGTACCAAACTTAGCAAAGTCCTCACAAGATGCATCAACTGCGAACAGTTTCGTGAGTGTACCCTGATTTATTCTCCAGAAAAAGCATTTCGAGGGAACACATATGAAACCATTACCCTTAAAAGTAGGGTACTGAAGGTGTGAAAAATCAAACTTAATACATGGTCCTCACACACTGCTTTAACTATGAGGAAACACGTACATATTAACCCATTACCCTTAAAAGTAGGTCACTGTGGGTGTGAAGAATCAAACTTAATACATAGTCCTCACATAATGCTTTAACTATGAGGGAACACATATAAACCTATCACCCTTAAAAGTAGGTTACTGAAGGTGTGAAGAATCAAACTTAATACATGGTCCTCACAGAATGCTTTAACTATGAGGGAGCACATGTATATAATCCCATCACCCTTAACAGTAGGTTATTGAAGGTGTGACGCATTAAACTTCATACACGGTCTTCACACAATGCTTTAACTAGGCCACCCTTAAATAATTGTTTGTTGCCAGAAACATGCCACATCTGAAAGCCATTAGGTAGGTAGTTTTTTTTTTCCATAATCCATTAGGTCATAAGGATTCATCAGGGTTATTTTTCTTTGTCTCTACACATTTTAAGTACTGTAAATTGCTTTATTTTTGCATTTATAATTTCTCAGCTTTTGTACTGAAGTTTCACTGTAGTTTTAATTTCAGTATTTTTGACATAATTCCTATCCATACAATGTTAAAAAACTATTTCACAGGGTTTTTATTTTCACTGTTTTGTGCCATCAGCGAAAATGATACCACAGCTAAATTAAAGCAATTTACACTAAATGAAACCTAGAATCTCTAGCCAACAAAACTGCACTCAATCTCAATGACTCAAACTTGTATAAAAAATTTAAGAGATAAAGTTTCAGTCAGTGAGATTAGTATTAAATGCTCTAATACTAGTCGACTACAAAACTGTCCCAAGCCAGTGGCATGGATACCTAAGTTTTCGGGACGCATGTCAGGGGAGGGCACACAAAAGTAAGTGAAACAGACACTAACATTGCATGAGTTGAACTTGAGCAGGCAGCAGGTAAGTATCTCTTGTCAGTGATCCCAATAAACACAATGGAAATTGTTTCTTGGGTGAAAGGAATACACATGTTTATTTGTGCCTATAAAGGATTTCTTTGTGCAGAAAATTTCCTTAAACAAGTATTTAATTTGATCAATCAGTATATATTCTTCCTCACGACCGTAGGATCTTTCCATTTATTTACACTTTTACAACGGCAGTGAATGTGGCTTACTCCACATGTATCGGGCCTCTCCACAGTGGATCTCAAGAGGATTTAGACCACCATATCTTTTTCTCTGTATGCTGGGATATTATGGATTGTTTTCTGAGCAAATTGTCCTAATGATCGACAGAAATTCACTTGTGATGGGAACTTTATTGCTCATGATCGGTCACATTATCCATCTTGGAATGGTTCAAACCTGAAACTGAAAGCACAACGAAGGTTGCCGGAAACGTCCGGAACAATCTTCATCGTTTCCCGGAGATCGTGGACCCATGTGGTCATAGCTTTTTCGCGTGCGAAACCTAACCTAAAACCGTGGTAAATAAGCGGAAAGCCACAGAAATATTATTATTTTCCAATTGAACCATGTTTGATCATAGTATATTTTAAAAAATGAACAATGATAACTTTCGCTAAATCAAAATCACATGGAACCCCGATCAAACACATGCTTGCCTGCTTGAGTGTGCGACCGACACTGGAGAAGTGCATGCTCGATCCATTTTTCCACGGTTCAGAATGAGGTCAACATGGCGCCAAAACACACGTGGTGGCAATGGGAAAATGCCAAGTCTTATTTTGATCCATAACTTATGAATTACGGTGAGTTAGGCCTCACCGAATGTGTAGAATAAAGTTAAGACTGTGAGTAATGCTGTCAAAACAATTCATAAAACGATATGCTGGTGTCATTAATGCATGTCAGACGGTTTTGTAACAAATATTTCGCCCCATGTGATTGTCACAGAAACAACATTCTTGCTTGCCAACATGACTGGTGCCTGCGTGGCTGAAAGCACATGTTTAATATGCATCCTGATTGGAATATACCAAACACGTGATATTAGATGGTGGGATTCCCAGAGGGGAAAGCCCAGCTGGACGCGGCCGACCTGCAACAATTCTTGGAAAGCCTGGTATTCACCAACATTTAATATGTCCCCAGATTTTCTTTTTTTTTCTTTTATAATTCTGGTCAAAATTAACGTTAAAAAAGTATTTACATATCTATATTTTTTTTTTACTCGCACGTTTTATTGTATACGCTAGCAACTTTTGTTCTTTCAATTCAAACATATCATACGCAACTATTTACTGCCGATATTTTCCATACGGCCTGGTTACCACCAGCAAGAACTTTTTTAAGGGTGGCCCTATGAGGGAACACATATAAACCCATTACCCTTAAAAGTAGGTTACTGAAGGTGTGAAGAGTCAAACTTAATACATGGTCCTCATACAATGCTTCAACTATGATGGAACACATATAAACCCATTACCCTTAAAAGTAGGTTACTGAAGGTGTGAAGAATCAAACTTAATACATGCATGGTCCTCACACAATGCTTTAACTATGAAGGAACACATATAAACCCATTACCCTTAAAGGTAGATTACTGAAGGTGTGACGCATTAAACTTCATACACGGTCTTCACACAATGCCTTAACTATAAGTTTCATGATGGTGTACCCCAATTGATTTGTTCTCCGGATGTAGTATTTACAATTATTTATGTTGACGCACTACTTTCAACATAAATAGGTCGATCAATATCTGCAAGGATAAAACTTTTCCAATGAATAAAAGGTCCTCACAAGATAATCCATATGTAAAACTTTCATGGCAGTTCCTTAATATAATGCGGGTTTTTTCAGACAAAGCATTTCCGAGAAATCTCATATTGACCCATAAGTCCTTAAAACTAGGTCAAGGTTGGCAAGCATTAAGCTTATCCAAGGTTCCAACAGTTTAAAGGTCTTAACATGGCCAGTTGTTCTTTCACTTTTTGAAGTCACATTTACAATTAATCTGTGCAAGTATAAAACTTATTCAAGGTCCTCAGAAAATGCTTCATGTGTAAATAGTTCATGGCTGTACCTCATTGATTTTGTATTCCAGATGAATTAAGCATGACAAACTTGCATTTAGCCACGACTGTTTAGAGTAGGTTAAACTGGGTAACAATCTGGTATTTTGCGGACTTCCACGTAAGACTACAATATGTTTTTTTTACATATTTTGTAAAACCATGAATGCTATGAGTTATATTGTTTTCTTTTACACTGTTATCAGTATCATTTATTAATTTTGGCAAATCAGACCGTATACATTTTGTTGCATAATTATGTTTAGCTCTTTTCATGTGTATATATAGTTGTGGTATCTTGTGTTCATAATTGTTCATGCATTATGGTTGGGATTTAAAGGTCATGATTCCAGGACAGATGGATGACACACAATCACAAAAGCTCAGTTGACTGATCAATAGGTCAGCTGAGCTAAAAGTACAGATTATTTCTACTCCAGTGCATTCCCAAACAAATTTATGATGGCAAATCCCGTTGCCTTAATCCTGTGGATCCCTGGCATTTGCCCAGGCTTCCTTTTGCCCTAGCTGTTCATATTGTCTTTATTTTTCTACCTTAATTAAATTTGCATTGCCCATTTCCTTTAAGGATGACCCATTTAGAGGCATATGTCCTCTGAAACATGAGTTTTGCCCTACATTTGAAAACATTTGAAAAATCTCAAATAGCACTGTCCTAATTGTTTTAAAGATCAAATTTGACACTTCTGAGGCCAAACATTTTGCGATACCATCGATACCCTCAAGATGAAAGAGTGCAACCATCCCCATCCTCCAAACTATCTAAATTTAGGCGAAAACTGAAGATTTTAATCTCTGACCTTGATATATATTTGTATAAAAGAAACTTGACGTCAATATTTACCTTTTGGTGGGACGCTGTCAATGTAAAAGCCAAGGGGATCTTTTTCATTGGAAACACAAAATTCAGCCTTCCTTCTGTCATGTTTATCTTGCAGCCCTCTCTTGAAAAATAATTAAAACTAAAAATGCGCAGCACACAAACATAATGCATGCACACTGTGCATGCCTTTACCAAAATGATATTAGTACCAGTCTGTTCACAGCCACTCGTTTATACTGAGATTAAACTTACACTTCATGGAACTAGATAAACTTGTGATATTGTCAAGTATATAGAGCATAAGTACAAAAAGATTCTTTTAAAAGACGCTTTTTACCTAACCAGTTCCAGTTAAATATTCTCAGGCCTTTCCCTGTGTTACATGTACATTAGGGCTGTGCATTAGGGTAAGATGCCTTTTTTCTGCAGACTTGATAGTGTCTACAAAGACAATAATTAACATGGCAAAGACTACAGAGTATACACAGAGTCAAATCACAAAGAAATTTAATGATTATTTACTTAACAAGAGGCCTATGGGCCCAATGCTCTTCTGTGACCATAGCTACTCTAAATGTACTTATTCTCACGTGTATACATATAATTTTTCACGACTTGCATTTCAGGCATTTCACTGAATTTTTACTTTCACTAATTTGAACACAATTCCTATCAAATTAATATTAAAATACTATTGAGTACAAGTGTCGGCCTGTAGGCAGCAAGGTTAGGCCTAAAAAAATCATGTATCCGGTGTCCGACCAACCCTGCTCTAAACCTGCCGCCTTAAAATTTTTTTTTTTTTTTTTTTTGTGATCTGCCCCAACGATGTCAAAGCAGGATAAAGAAATCTTAAAATTTGCATGGCAAATTAGCATCAAATGCCATTTTTCGGTGGGTTCTAATAGTGTTGGAAAAAATAAAGATCATGTATGGGTGCCGTGAGTTGACTTTTCGGGCACAAAAAAACACACACACAAGGTTCTGCCAGTTGCACACAAGTGACACTGACAGTGTGCAGTAGATCTGTGATGAACTGAGCATCATCATGGGACCTACTCTCACGGACAGATTGGGGGCACATTTGGCACTTCCCTAACCCCTCCTTTGTGTATTTGTCTGTGACTCCAAATAATTATTGAGCTATAAACACTGGAATCTATATTTTTGCATGCTGCAAATGTAAACAAAGCTTCCCATTTGTGTGTTCCCTCCATAAATTATGGAAGATTCACACATGTTCACTGGGCGGAAGCCACGATGAACACACTGTAACACGAGACGTGATTGGCTCATATTTGCATGAGACTCAATTGACCAATCGGGTGATGTGTTGCAGGTCAGAAACAAATGGCCATGCAGCTGATTGTTTTAGGTGGTAGGAATTTAAGATCATGACGGTGCACACACTCCATAGGCATTACAAGGAGACCTATTTCTGATTTGAAATATTATTTTTTTTTTGTTTGAATTTGAATTAAGAACAACTTATATTGCGAGGAACTTGCCAATACTGTATACGCAAACGATGTGCATCCCATAGGTGATTTTGTTTTGTTAGTGCAGGTGCGAAACATAACTTTTCATTATATATATATATAAAAAAAATCCTACCTATCGACCCTCTCCTTTTTTCAACCACACCGGAAACGTGGATATTTTTCTAGCTCTGAGTAGGTAGGTGGGTTTACAGATGGGTCAGTCTGGTTAGGAGCAACAAAGTTTGGGGGGGGGGGGGGGGAAGAAAGGCTAACATTGGCACCACGGCAATCATAGTCCATGGTCATTTTGGTAGTTGGGACCCCCAAACAAGCAAGATCAAAGATCGGAAAAAAATCAGTTGGCCAGCTTAGCTACTTTTCATGACCCGGTAGGGTTCCAGGAAACAGTACTTTTGTAAAGATGGCCCTAGGGAGCACTATTTTCCAGACAAAAGTCAATGTTGCTAACGTTTGGTGAAGCAATGGCCCCCACCAAAGTTCAAAGTCATGATACTCCAACAATATTTAAGTTTCCTTACCAAATGCACAAACTAGGTTAACCTAAGCATGAATACTATATTGAAACACCTTTGACAGAATCTTTGCTTTTGTGCTGGTGAAAAGTTAAAATAATTTGCTTTAATTTAAAGCTCACGAGTGGTAAAAATAGGAAATAATTAGACACACCTGGTGAGCAATAAAGTCTCGGGAGTACACAGAAGTGTTCTGATGCAATTCAAAAGCTAGCAGCCAGGCTGTATTAGCCCAGGAATCTGGGTAATTTTTAAAGGTTTTGATTAAAAAAAAAATCATAAAAAATCCAAAAATCTCTTGACCATGACCATTTGAACAAACATGGTAGAGGCCCACGCAATGTACATCCCATAAGGCAGGATTTGGGACTGGGTGTGCAAATCAACTCCCTTTTTAACATAAAATTAGGTTTGCATCTGAGCTTATTTCATATGTAAAAGAATGACTGCTGAAAATTCTGCACTGATAAGTACCCAAACTGAAAAAAATGGGTCAAAAATGAGGAATCGATGTTGATTAATGAATATCTACAACTTTCATGATTGTGTTTGAAATCGTGGGTCAAACATAACTGCATGCCCCTAGACTATGGTTACACTTTAATATTCCATCTCACAATCATTTCAGAGCAGCATTTCAAAATACAAAATTAAACTGGCCCTTTTAAACAACATAATGGCAGTGATCCATGTAACAACATAATGGCAGTGATCCATGTATTGATACACCGTGAAGTAAAACCCAATGCAGATTGTTCTTGAGGACAGCACACAACCGGACACAGTGATCGCAAACAGCCAATGGCAGTAAGCGCTAATGTAGCATTTATATAAATGCAAGTATTAATGTTTAGTAGTATTAGTCTGGGTTGCTTTTAATACCTCTGGAACATAATTTTCCTGAAAATGTCATTTTTCAAGAGCCGAAATCAAGCCACCAACTTCAGAAGCTTTATTTTGAGTCCTGCTTTGCAAAACTTGGCATATGCCTTTGAAACTTTTTTTTAGCGCTTTCTTTGTGTGTCCCTGTAAAAACTTGATGGATCTGTAGACTGTAATTTGTGATGGAACTCACAGAAGCTATGGTTCGTAACCATAGAAATAAATAGGTCTTAAGAGACCCTCCAGAGGTACCGGTACATATGAAGTTAGAAGTAAAATTTTGGCAGACAGTTATGGAGGTCGAAAATGTGAATTGTGGACAACAAGAAGGATGCCTTGTCGTTGCCGACAGACGGACAGATGAACATTACATGAGCTTAGCTGATGAACAATTCAGCACATGCAGATACAATATATACATACGTATATTTTTAAGGGGGCATGGCTTCTTCATCAAGATCTAACACTCTGATTAACTTGCACTTAAAAAAAACTTCGACAAAATCTGAAAGTCTGGGTCGATTGGCTGTAGATCAATTATTGCAACTTTCAAATTCATCCGTTGCACTGAAATATATACTTTGGTCCCTGCTAATGCAGGTCCCTGTTCATGTACATGTGTTTTTACTTCACAAAATATGTTTTCAACTAAGGCAGGTCCAAAATTGGGTCACATAATGCTGGTGGTCTCTCAGTGGAGCATGGCTTGAAATTAGCACCAGCCACCAGCTGGCCAAATGCTGGTAAAAATTATGTTTGGCTAGTGGAGATTTTACTCAAATGGCGTGTTTTTGTCTCAATATATATACATTTTAAATGTAAAACTGAAGGTAACACACCAAATATCGGGGTCAGTAAGCATTTTGGCTGGTGACCGAAAGTATTAATTCCGAGGTCTGTGGAGATAATAATAACATGGCATGTAATATATTTAAGGATATCATAAAGGTGGTTTTTCAAGGGAAGTGGTCTTAGAGTGGTCTCTCAAAGGAGGGACTACTGCATTTGCATGGCTGGATGTTCATATAACAAATTAAACAAAGTGATATTCATGAATGTATTTCTGTAGTACACGTACAGTACATTACATTACTTTTATTAACTGGTGCATACCCTTGACCTTGTAGATCTGCATGATCCATGACTCTCCTCACACATGACCAGTGTTTCACAAAATTTATCTGGAAGGAAAAATTATTTGTCTCATTATTCCCTGATATCCTGGCACTTCAATGTGCATTTGAAATTACATATTGGACGGTTGAATGCATGGCATATGAGCAGCACAAGACTTTCTAAATCAGTACATGGTATAAACTTGAGTTGGCTGAGAAAAATGCCTGTGCTAAATTCGTATACTTGCAATTGACAATGAAAACTTACACTGGTGCAGAACTCTCTATACACGTGACACAAAAAGGCATCAATTTTAAATACAGTGGTCTATTCCTTAAGTCCTGCCCGACAGTAAATTTCGCTTCCAAACCAAGAATAAAACCTACACTAATGATGACGTCATTAACAAAAACAAAAACCAAGCAAGTCAATTCTGTTTATGCATGTTTACACTACCGTATACGAATTATACGACATGTAAGTCGGAAATATTCTACAGGTCTATGAATGCTTTATTTCCATGTCTGGCCATGAACTTTGGGCTGAAAAGGGCACAGCCAAAGTTGCCTCAGGCTTTTCACTAAAAGGAGGGGGAGAGGGCAGCACTTAAATTAACAAAGCTGTGGGGCATCAACATCCAAGGAATTGTGTGTCACAGTCGACAGATAAACAGAACACCCCATCAACAAAAGGTTCATTGAATGTGTAATTTTATACTGGTCTCAAAATATTTGCACTTGCTAATGGATGTGTTTTTGAAGAAAAACTAGAAGCAGTAGCCGAAAGGCATACTGGATACCCCCCCCCCCCCCCGCAACATGAGAGTACACTGTAAGCATGCCTCAATGTTTTCCGTAACCTTCACCTGTTGCTTTTAAACAGACATGTCATTTAACCTTCGAAAAGGAAGGAGAATACATATGTATCCTCATATTCCCTTCCAATGTCTGAACAAAGTTAATATAAAGAAGCCTGCTGTCACCTTGGCCTATATAGCTCAAGCTCATTGTTGCCTCTTGACACACCCTTTAGTGATAGACAATAACCATATCCCCCCAGCCCCTCCATGAAGGAGTTGGAGATCATTATGTCTACAGGTCTACCAACAGATGCCTGCTATGACCTTCACCTACAAGGCTCAAGGTCACTGTACATAGCTTCATGACACACCCTTTAGTAAAAGAGAATAACCATACAAAGTTTGAAGAAGACCCAACCGTTAATGAAGGAGTTAGAGTGTGAACAACATTATGTATACCAACAGATGCCTGCTGTGACCTTGAGCTACATAGCTCAAGATCACTGCAGCTTCATGACACACCCTTAAGTTAAAGGGAATACCTATACAAAGTTTGAAGAAGATCCAACCATTAGTGAAGGAGTTAGAGTTCGGACAAGATTATGTCTACAGGTGCCTGTTGTGACCTTGACCTACAGTAAAGCCTGCATTCAACTTAACAAATGCCAAACACCACAAACACAAAGAGGACAAAGCAAACACTTTTCAAACACTTTCCAAATGCATTTCAAACACTTTGTCCTTTCAAGTGCTTCAAACACTTTCACTGTATAAGTGCATTGGTGAAAGCGTTTAAAACACTTCCCAAGTTCCATACACTAGAAAACGCGTTTGGCTGGTAACTTTCAGGCAGGCTTCACTGTATATAACTGAAGGTCATCGTTGTTTAATGACACACCCTTTAGTGACAGACAATAACCATACAACGTGTGAAGAAGATTGGAGTACTACTGAAGGAGACAGAATCCGGACAAGATTATGTCTACAGACGGACGGACATGGTGAAACCAGTATACCCACTCCACTTCGTTGCGGGGGGGGGGGGTTATAATGAAATAAAGCTTCCCTGGACACGAAAATACATCATTTCAGTCTGTGACTTTAAGCTTTTTTGGAAATACTAGATGGAAAGACCATTCTATGCTTTTTTGGCTCGTAGCCATTGAAAAAGGTTACAAAATTACCAGCCCCAATATAATTTTAATAGCCTGGGCCTAGTGGATTAGCACTCAAGTCGCATTGTCATTTGCTATTTGTTTGTGAATCTGTGATGGAACTTTCGAGAAAAAAATTGGGAAATTCTCATGTTTTTATTCACATGTAGCTGCAAAATTTACCATAGTTCTCTATTTTAACCGAGATTAATGAGGCACAAAATTATACAGACTAACTGCTAAAAGAAACTAAAATTTATTATCTGAAACTAACTTAAATATTGACCAATTACCCTTAAAAGTAGGTCACTGCATGCAGGAAGTATCAAAGCGGTCCTCACAAGATGGTTCAACTAGCTATAAAAGTTTCATGGCTGTACCTTGACTGTTCTCCAAATACAGCTTTTGCAAATATTTGATAATATGCTGACCCACAACTTTTAGATCGGGTCAATTTTGGCAGGCAAGTGCTCACCAAACTTATCCAATTTTAAGATCCTGACAATATGCCTCACAAAAGTTTTATAAATGTCTGTACTATATTTTTTCTACAGACAAAGCATGTTACACTGACCCACAGGCCTTAAAACTAGGTCAAGGTGAGCCGAAACCAAACTTGTCCAAGGTCCTCACAATGGAAAAGTCTCATAGCTGTATCTTGATTGTTCTCCAGATACAGCATTTACAAATTTGTACCTTACACTGCAAGGGGGAAACATCAAATTTGTCCAAACTCCTCACAAGACCAAACACCTATTCACTGCCTAACAAATAGTTTGATGATCCAAAGGATAGATGCCCCCTGCCACGCCATATTTTGTTGAACTTTGAACCTTCCAGCTACACTATATTGGTGTAAAATGATGTGCAACCTTGAAAAAAGGCGGTCAACATCAAGGTAGACTGTACAGGATTCAATTTTGATAGATCTATATAAAAAGAAAAATATTGGATACACCTGGGGAGAAATTTGGGCACACTTATGAAATACATATTGTATGACCAAATATGCTAAAATTCAGTCACATGATGTGTTTAGGGACTCTGTGACCTTGAACAGATGTCAAGGTCAACATTCATTGCATCTGCACTGCACATGCCCATTATAGAATCTACCATGGCAGAAATTTCATCACTCTATCTTTAAATGGTCCATTAGATATTTGGTTGCATAAATCTGTCACATAGAGGGGCCGTGACCCTGAAAAGGAGTCACATTCAACATGAAAGTAGATCACACGTGCCTTTAATAGAGTGCAGTGTAAATTGAATTATTCTATCTTACAGTTGGCTAACTATGGGCTCATACAGACCAGTCATATTAAGGTGCCCTGTGACCTTGAAAATAGGTCAAGGTCAGCAGGAAGGACCGCACATGCTCTTTATAAGATGCCTCTATGGCATAAATTTCATTATTCTACGTTATAAGGTTCACGAATATTTGGCCATATAAATTATATGCTCCAAAATACATGTTTTGGAGCCTTGTGACCTTGAAAAAACATCAAGGTCAAAGTAAAGCTACATTGCATATATCCCCATTGCATGCATTATGGTAAAAATTTCATCAGTTGATCTATCTTAAACAGATCATTAGATATTGGGCCAAAAAGATGGAACAGATGGACACACAGACAGATGGACCCCAACATCAGAGTACTGCTCAGTGGGTTGATCAGAGCTGACCTGAGTTTATTGGCCTTTGAATATATTGTATTGGAATAATGAAATTTGAAGAGCATTAAAAAAAAAAAAAAGAGTAGAAAATCCTGAGTAAGAAATTAATATCAACCTGAATGAAAGTTTACAAAACTTGGTATATGGGCTAGGCTGCATGAGAACTGGTATTTAACTCATTCCACCCTGATAGAAGACCAAGTAAACAGCTTTCCTTGGCGCGCTCTGGGTGCAATGCGTCCAGAGCACGCCAAGGAAAGCTGTTGACCATGGGCACATAATTTAGAATGATCTTCCATGCACGTTTCATCCAAAATTTTGAAAAAGAATCCCTAAATTAGTAAAATACAATTAGCAGACGACATTTACATATAACTCAGCGGGAAAATGTGTCATTAGGGTGGAATGAGTTAAGTTAAAGGCACAGTCCGCAGACTGTCAGTCTCACAGAAACGGTAATCTCTGGACCCAATTAACTTCCAAGTCGGTGATCATTGCATTCCACCATGTTTGCACATTGTGCCACTTTCCAATAGGATTCCGACAGACGTGATGGCTATTTTTTTTATAAACACATTGTAGCATGGTGGTGGGGGGGGGGAGGCAGTTTTGGGCCAGTTAAGAGTTTGCACAGCTACTAATATTATGTAATGATTTAAGTCATTCTATTACGCTCTGCAGAGGCTCCAACCTGCAGAACCCAACAAACGGGAGATAGTTATGAAAACAGCTAGTATCAGCGGGAGTCCCATTCACTTACTATGGGGAACACTGTCAGTCCGGCGGGAGGTTGTTAAAATTTGATCGATTTTCATGATGCGAATGCGGGAGATCTCCCGCCCAAATCTTAGGATTTGTGCTTTATAATTAAAGTACAAAATACTTGCATCCTTAGTCTCAGCAAGAAGGCTATAGATAGACTATCTAGCCTCCTTGGTCTCAGATCATTTCCATCTCCCGAAAAGTTGATGAGGCGGAAGATTACCATACTGACTTTGTGCCCGACCGTCAGGATGTCAGAAATAACTTTTAATCAAAACAGCATGGTCAGCAGTGAAAAATATCAATAATGCTTACAAACTACCCACTATTGAATAAATTAAAACGTGAACACACCAAGCAGTCAGGCATTGACTAAAATCGCTCGGCGTACCACGAAAACTGACGTGCCACCAAAAATGGCCTCGTGCAGCCATTGGCATTCCTCAAATTATGCACTTGGAACTCTTGAAGTTAGATGCATAGGCACAGTGAGCCGTCGCCAGTTCACTTTGAAATCAGAGACAACTGTGTAATTTTTGTAATCAGTCAACTTCCATACCCCTAATATTCCATATATTCTCTACATAATGCCATCAATACTTAATGTATACCTACCTTGAATTTGAATTTTCGTGGACCTGCAAACTGCAACCATCAGTCATGAATCATGCCATGGCACCGACAGCATCTTTAGCGCCATTTCTGGAACTGGCAGCCAATCAAATTGCAGGTTGCATCTTCTATTAGCCACCGCCACGTGGCGCGTAAAACCTTCACCTTGTGTTCAAGCCTCAAGGAGCCGACATGCTCTTGGTTCAGAAATTATATTGCCGTAAATTGACACTTGGAGCGAAACAGACCCCGAAATGAAATATATGCCTACAGGAACAAACTTAAGCGAGCAGCATACACAGACCTATTGACGAACAGCCAGGGGTCCTCAGAGCGCAACTTAAATAGGCCTACCCTTTCACCGATTATTTCTGTCTTTGATACTGAATAGAATAGCCCACATTCTTAATCTTAATTTTTCTATGCCGCTATGAATATGATATGTAGTGAGTATTTCTCTCCGCCAAAGACATTCCAGCATGACGAGTCCAAAGAAACGAGAAAAACAAACTAAGTAACCTGACCGTTTATTTTTTCTCAGGGCCAAAATCTAAGAAAAACACAGAAAAGATATTTTGGAAATCTTTCGTGGGTTTATTGTCTCATGCAGTAAAAACAGTTCCAATTTGAATACAACATAGCTAATATTTATTGATTTCTGCAACTTAGATCAACTTAGGTCTTTAGATGCACTCCTATATTCATGGTGCTAAATATTCTATTGGGGGACTTTACAAGCTCTAAAGAGTTTCTTTTCCCATCATGATATGTGTCAATGACTTGTATACATGTAGGCCTATGTATTGTTTCAATAAGATACAAATACATGAATAAATAAATAAATAAATTAATTAATTAATTAATTAATTGTCCGACCTACCGACCCTAAAATTCTAAGGTAGTTAGCAGAAACGTAGGTCGGGGCATTCTGGGTAAACTTGGACACCAAATTTTTCCAGTTGACAAATTTTAATCCTCTTGTCCTTTCAAGGTAACCTATAAGTTTATAACTACCAAATTGAATTTTATATCAATTAAATATAACTACCAAGTTGAAATTTACATCAATTAAATAAAAAGAAATTTTAACTCGTATTTAAGGTGGCTGGGTTTATCTGACGAGTCATCTGAAGCTGGACACCCAATTCCGGTAATTAGTTTTTGTTTGTCGCAAATGTTCACCCTAAATGTTGTTTTTAGGAGGAGTTAATTTTTTTCTTTTTTTTGTTTTTTGTTTTTTTGATATCTCTGGTAAATCATTAGGCCTAACACAAAATTGAAAAGTAGTCATATCATATAATGTCAAGTAATGTCGCAGTTTAACAAAATCTGTATCTTCATCTCTATCTGATTTTTCGTTTGAATCTAGACACTTTACTTACAACTACCACCACCACCAACAACAACAACAAAAAGCTTACATATAGGCCTATGAACGCATTATTAAGGTAACATTAAGAAAAAAACATCGTTGCAAATTATCAAGCAATAAAAGAGAATGAAAACGGTAACAATTATGAACAGATTCTTACAGTAAAATAAGAAAAAATGTCGTTTCATTTTATTAAGCAAAGCCCACACAGCTTAAATCAAAACACCCCTGTATATATTTGATACATACATATATGCAAATTAGGTCATAAGAATATTTATCCTGATTGATCTGAACGGTGTTGTTCGGATTTAATTGATTTCTTATGATAAAACTTGCACAACATTACATACCACAGGAAAAAACTGTTTTTCATTTATCCCAAATTTCATCTGTTTATCATATATGCACAGGATTGATTTTAAAAGGACCAGGAATTAAGGACTTGTCAGTTGGAAAACCTCCAGTGGATATTAGCATTTTAAGACAATTGAGGTTTGTTAAGAACTTTACGTGTAACAGCTATCTTTCATTGATTATGATCGACAGGCGCTACACAAAAATATCATTTGATAGATAATTTCATAAAATAATTCATGACAGAAAAAAGCAACCAGCAGACATTTTTTTCAGTACAATATATAAACGTCTTTAATTGTCCTGTCATTGTTTGGATGATGTCTGTGAACTATGGTCAAGTAATTACCTTTTATAACTGTACATTAACATTAAGGGCTAAATTTGTTTTAGGCCTACTTTAAATGAATGTGAGTGTTTTCCAAAGTGGGAGGATTGGGATCCCGTAAAACTGGTTTAACCCACTGCCAATACGTTGGTAGCCTGTTCCAAGTCAGGTAGAAGATACTCTCATTCGCTTAAATATCATTACTGTTGGTCATGGATTCTTCTGGCGACGAACACTAGCATGTCTTACTATTTCGTAAATGATCCTGGATCTGACAAGGTTAAACTGGTATTCTGTTTGGTTTCATCACTATCATTGAAAACTGTTATCCACTTCTCTTTTCATGGAACCCTTATATATTTGGTAACAATTTGAACAATCAGGCATTTTCTGCACATATTACAGTGCAGTAAGTGTTCCAAGTGTAGTGAAACTGATGTTGTTTTTTATAATTGTCCGATGAATATAGTTTGTTATTGTGAAAGTCATGTCAGGTTGGCTCAAAGTGTTTAATGTACTCTTTCTCTGTCTCTCTCTTGTATAAATAATTAGCATATGAATCAACTGATTGACAAGTTGAACTACGTCTGATTATAAATGAAAAAATTTAAAACTGTTACAGGAAAACAGTTATACTTACAGTTACCTTTAGGAATTTCAAATGATCCCTCTCTCTCTCTCTCTCTCTCTCTCGCTCTCCTCTCTCTCTCTCTCTCTCTCTCTCTCTCTCTCTCTCTCTCTCTCTCTCTTCATAAAACCGAATTCTTTCTCTGATAAATGTAGTAGAATTTTACAATAATTAGGACTGTTTTACAATTTGACCTTTTGAACTTTATAGAACCACGAGTTAGATGTACATTATGCTTGGCTGACTTACAGATGACTTACAATGGCATACTACATTTTTGCAATTCTAAATTATTACCCTAATAATTGACTTATTAGATGATTTGTGGGATAATATGCTTCCTTGAACATTTAAATGTCCTTTCAAAAATACTTCTGGAAACCAACTTGAAATGTGACTGATATCCTTACAAATTTTGACTATTGTAATGCATTTTTGACGACGTTTTGATGATTTGAGGCCTAATGTCAGTTACTTCTGGCTGATGTTTAACATTTGAACCAATGTACTTACTATATTTAGAAATTCAAACACTTTTCCTTTTGAAATACTCTTAGTTTATCTCCTTTAAAACAACATCATGTCTTTAACTACATGCCTAAAACACATCGAATTATATAATCATGTTGTTTAGATTCTTATTGATTGTCATTTTAGGCCTAGAGGGCTTTTCTGATGGATTGATGTTGGTGTTGGTGTCGCTTTGTGGACTTGTATGGATGATGATCATTGTTGACATTGTGGTTGCAAGTAGTACCTTTTTAAATACTGAATTTTATTGACATTTTCAACAAGTTAAGAACCTCCACTTACAAATTCTCTGATGTGCTGCAAATTTTGGTCCCTTTTCATAAATTGTATGGTCCTGTATATGCATGAATGATGCAAATGTTCAAGCCAATTTACTGAAATAGGCCTATAATTTCAAACAAAACTTTTTGCATTCTGTCATGTGAAAACTAGATAAAGTTTTTTCCCCCTATGGACCTTTGCACTTACGTTTTGGTCTCTTTTGGGTAAATACGAACTATAAATTTATATTTTTCAGCTATATATACCAAGGAACATTGCCTTTGGTCGGAATTGACTTGGATTTGTTTTGTTAGGACTACGGTTTGGATATGGTAATGACACTGTATAATTTTTTTATAAAATAGAGCCAAAAACTTAAATGTCCAAGTTTACCTAGTATCTCAGTTTATCCACAACGCCCTACAGTACTATTTATTACTTCAAAGTGACCCAGTTAGCGTCAGTTTGGGTCAGAAGCCACGTAAATATGCAGGTTCTTATATCATGCAGGTCAAGTGGGAAACCAGGTCAAGATACTATAAGGTTACCGTGTCAGCACCTTACACAGGTGTGGCCCAAATGGCAATTTAAGGCAAACACACAATGTATTGGATCGTCCGAAACGCTTTGTACTTTAATGCGCTTTTGGGAAAAAGATTTTCGCCCCTTTCGTATGCTTAACGACCCCATGTCCCAGCTAATTTAAGCACACTCTCGCAAAAGAGTTAAGAAGAAGATACTGTTTTGTGCTCTTGTTCAACATTTATTTAGGGACGTAAGCTGAAGGGCCATTATGAAAAAAAAATCTTGATATGGGCACTTATTATAACAAAATATCATTTACAGATTTTATCATTGGTGTGTGAAAATTATAAGGAAAACAAAGAGTAACACCATGCAGATTGTATAAAATGTCACTTCAGTTTTTCAAAGTTATAAAGAAGATGCACGGATCGCTTGCTGTTTGTTTTGTACTGATCTCAGGTTCAAGCAGGTGTGAAGGATTTGGGTGGAGCAAGTATTTCACTTACCGATCAAAAGCAGGGAGTTGATTAAACGATTGGTATATATTCTAAAAATGGGTCATGGAAATAAATGAATGAAAAATGCACTTTATAACGCAACAATTCCTCACTCTCCATAAAAAGGTTGTAATAATAATAATAATAATAATAACAATAATAATAATAATAATAATAATAATAATAATAATAATAATAATAATAATAAATATAATAATAAAACGAAAGTAGCTGCCAATTCTCCATTTAGCGTATATTTGTAGGTAAAGTTGGTGTTTGACCGAATATACCCCTAAATGTGAATTTACATTTAAAGGTAGGTGTCAGACCGTTACCGCTACATTACCGCTAAATGTAAACAGCTCGTCTTTTGAAAATCGGCCTAAAAATGTAAACACGAAAAAAAAAAGGGAAACACCTGCCGTTAACTGTAAACAAAATCTATAGCCTACATATATGAGGGCCTGACGAATCCCCCCCCCCCCCCCAGTCCAATATATCGGATTTGGTACACGTTACCGAGTCCAATACCGATGTGAACTCGGTTCATAATCCCCACATATAATTTATGTTGCTCTTCCATTGTCTCTCGGGCGTAAAGGAAGAAATGAAATGCTGGTGAAGACACTCCTAAACAGACTACCCTTGTTATTCATCCTTTTGTGCACCGTGCCGCTATTCAACATTCAAGTGAGAAAAAAAAAAGAACCTGTGTCGGTTCACGATTGGCAATGTACTGAGCCATAATGAAGGATATTGTAAAGTTTTCCCAACGCAACACTAAATACCATTGAAGACTGACCCATAGGTATTCGATATGCGATTTGATTCTCTTTCTGGTGTTTCGTACAGCTA
This sequence comes from Hermodice carunculata, assembly GCA_964020975.1. Lineage (NCBI taxonomy): Eukaryota > Metazoa > Annelida > Polychaeta > Eunicida > Amphinomidae > Hermodice > Hermodice carunculata. Next base: position 78,195,512 of record OZ026624.1, read on the forward strand.
TGCATGATATAATCCATTCTTCGTGTACTTTTTCTTGTCTGCAACTCATGATAGTCCTGGCAGAGTTTGCTTAATGCTAAACCAGTAAATCACGCTGTCAAACTTTGTCTATCAGTGATAAACTTGAATACTGGCATACTGCATATATCATTGTTTAATCTTCTCTTCATTATCATCAATTTGCTTGCTCCGTGGATGCATCATTTATTATGTTTTTACATACAACGGCTAGGGTATGGCGAGAGAGAGAGAGAGAGAGAGAGAGAGAGAGAGAGAGAGAGAGAGAGAGAGAGAGAGAGAGAGAGAGAGAGAGAGAGAGAGAGAGAGAGAGAGAGAGAGAGAGAGAGAGAGAGAGAGAGAGATATTAAAGTCATATATTTCAATTTGATTCTTCCTTCAATTACGCGTGGTTTGAATGTTTGCGGCTTTAAGGCGCCAAAGGAAGCCAGACAAGCAGAAAGAAAGAAACTAAAAATAGGTACGAGAAGGAGTCGAACCCATAAAACCAAAATGATTAAGCTTAGCTGTAGCCATTCGGCCATTCCAACTTAGTTGGTGTCTGTTGCGTTTTAACTGTAATATTGGACAAACTTCCTTTTTTATTGTCCATATATCCGAGTCCTTTTTTGAAATAATTCCTTCACATTAATGTGCTATTATTTCTGAATACACTAGCTGTTACTAAGACATGATCACAGATTTAAATTAATACAGAAATCACTTTTGTCATTCCCGAGCGCCGTTGTGGGTATGGTCCCGGCTGATTTAAATAGTCTAGAAAGCATACCGTCCTAGTTTATGGGCCATTACGGATCTGACTGTTTAGAATTTTGAATCTGAAAACTTTAGTTCGATTAAAAGTAGCAACTGGAATAATGTTTTTGCGAGACTGTGCTTGAATGAGCTGGGACTTGGGGTTGTTAAGTAGGCGCAAGGTGCTAAATTCTTTTTCCCAAAAGCGTATTAAAGTACAGGGCGTTTCAGACGATCCTAAACAATGTGTGTTAGCCTTTGTTTTTTAGTTAATTTCCCATACACGTCTTATTCGTCAATACAGCAGAAGCAGCATCGAGCTCATTTCACAATGTGTTGTATTGAATTATCTATCCAAACATATATCTTTCAGAAATTACATTTGAGTAACACTTTTGTAATTTTCGAACTTTTTTGCACCAACTAAACATTTTTCATGAGAACCTTGTGACCTTTGAATGTAGGTCATGGTAACCCATTTTCAAACTTGACCTTGTCTAGAAAAGGACTATAATCCTGTGAAATATACTGGTCTTATGCAGAAATGAAAATTTACTACAGTACCTTTGTGAACTTGGAAATAGGGTCAAGGTCAACCACCTTAATGCATCGCCTAGCCTTTATACTGGAGTATATACTTGGGCACTATCAAAGTCTTATCTCAAAAACCTCTTGAGTTATGGTGCAGAAACCAGTCTCTGTGCCCACATACCGACAGACCGATGGACCAACCAACATGAGCAAAGCTAAATGCTCATCCTTCTTCAAAAGGAGCACAACTACATGGTATGGTTGATAGTATAACATTTCCCAATACGCTGATACCAGCATCCCTTTGACCATATCAGCTGCTGATCTGAATCCAATATTTTTTTGATTTATAGAAACGTTTTAAATCGATGTCAGATACACGGTACACTTGAGATAAAACTGTAGTATTGGTGCACTGGTAACCCTTATGTCATTTTTGGTGAAAACTATTGCATTATACAAATAAATCTGTGGTACTTTAAGCAGTAAATATATTTCCAAAAAAGAGAACATATCACATCAATAATGTCACCGTGTTAAAACCCGAATCAAACTATTTGGTGATTGGGACACAAAAATCTTATATTCTTTAGGTAAAACACTCATTACAAAATCTGTAGTTGGAGATATAACTGACGTACATCAAAAGATTGAAGATCTTCTTTTTAAGTGTATCTAGGAATTTACAAAAATGATTGATTAGAAAGAACCACCTGATTAATCCTCCTGGTGTAAGTGATTCGGGACTTCTAAACAAATTATCTCAGTTTTATGCCATGGACTATGTCACTAGTAAGAGGCGAGTGTTAGAATAGGAAACATCTCGGATACATCTCATTGTGCGAAAGATACCTTGCAAGTACAAACATGAGCCCGAATGTAATTTCCTTTCAATACTTGTCAAAATGAAAACTTACAGAGTAAAATAAATTTTGGTCGGACGTGTTAAACTTGGACTGACGTTAGTTGTAAATAATACTGGACATAAGACAATGAAACAATGTGATAATATCCATATCAGAAATATGTCGCTAAACAGTTTATACGGAAAGGTGTGACATGGGTGTTAAATTTAATTCTGTACTTTTGTGTGGAGATGGGACAGTTTTGTCGTATCATTTACTGTAAAATTGCAACAACCGATTTTCGGTACATACAGGTCTAATATCCGCAATTCCAGAAAGATGGAAATGAATTTTGATCAAATCTGTCAAATTTACTTCATCTGTGCCCCGAGAAAAAAGAAAAAAATTGCCAAAATTTAAAAACTGGTGAATATTTGGTGTATCAATATCTTGAACTATCCTGTAATGTAAGTCAGCCGAGCATATCTTGTGGTCATTGGTCTGTCGTTGTTAGTCTGTTCTTTTAATATTATCTGTCGGACAACAATTTCATAGTTAAACCTCTTCTGAAAAAGGTCAGTAAGGTACACTTCAGCCTTGCTGGGGATGTGACTGGGTCTTTACGGAGCTGTTCAGCTCACTCTTCAGCGATTTCTACATTTTTTGATAATTGGTTGTTAAAATCATAAGAAGACTCTTCTCGGAAAACTGATGGGCCAATTACTTTGAAACTGCTCATTCACACTTCCAGAGACACCTAGACCTTAAACAGTTGGACAGACGACACTGTGGTTTTTCATTAGTTTGGGCCGTGCTGACCTGACAGTCAGTAAAGTTCATGAAATCCTTGTGTGCCCATCGTCTGTCTGTCCGTCCATCTGTTAGACTTCCCACATCTTTAACTTCACTAAATTTGTTGCATAGAATGTTTCTCCACCCGCTAGTGCGGAATGCGATGATAATGTTGACGATGCAACTTTTGTTTCTATGTTTTATAAATTTTAAAATTATGTTGTTTGAAGTCAATAAAATTCCTATTTTTTTTTCGGCCAATTGCTTAGGGTTATCTGCGATTACGAAGTCTACATTTGAAGTCATGAGGGACTATCTAAGTTGTACGGTAATGGTTTCGATATTCGCTGATAATTTTTTGGAACAAGTTAATATTACTGTATTATAAACAAATGGTACATATTCAATATAAATAAATAAACCAAGTCAACTGGAAATAAAACCTAAATAAATGGTCATAAAAAATTCAACAATGTAGGCAGCATCACAATGTTCAGTTATGTAAAAAAGAAATAACATATGGTGCAAGAGATCACGTGGTCCACGGCGGCGGTTTGAAGGTCCTGTGTGCGAGCTCCACTCGTAGCCTCTGTGTAGCAAATAATTTGAAGTATTTAGAATATGATTGGCAGACCAAATACAAGAGGAAAGGATCGAAATGGCAGTTGCAGGGAAAAAAGGAAACAGCAACCACAGGAAAAGAAAAAAAAAAGAGAACAGAAACGTAACAGTGACACCCTGCTCACATCGAGCGAAGGCGAGGTCGGTGTGGGTCCTATCATGCAAGATTCTGGTCACGAGACGGCCTCCGACAAGGGAACACCAGAAACTTTAAATCAGACTATTAAACAAGTAGAGGACAATATTAAAGTGAGAAATAGGAGGTCTCAAGCAAGCAATTGATACACTTAAACACCAGCTTGGGTGAGTGGGTGGGTGGGTTCAAACAAGATATCAAAACAGTGAGCGATAAAGTGGTTGAGATGGAGAAAAGCCTAGAATTTACGTCTGACAAAGCACTTACTCTAGAAAAAGTTGAAGACATCAAAAAGGAAAATTTGGCAAGTAAGAAAATCGGTATGCATAAGAGTGGTGTAGTTATACCCGAGGTAACTAATGCATGGGGCAGTTACACCACTGCTTAACTAAAGACCTTGGTATAAGTTTTAACCCCCTTTCCTGACAGTAGCCAGCTGACCTGTCCCAGGTGAGCACAGTGAAGACAATCGTGTGACTGCTGTCCCCCTTTTATTGACGAGGGGGGGGCTTCAGATTTATGTTTGTCTAAATAAAATGAGTGCATACACTGTGTTCAATAATGGATATATTACTGATTTTATATCTATGCATGATAAACAATAAACTTATATGTGTGTATTTAATCCTCAAAATTTGTGTGTGATGGATAACATGATGATGTAAGTGATCATTGGACTTTCAATAGAACATTAAAATTTCTATCTACCCCATATAACCCCCCTTTTCCAAGTCCAGTTACAACAACCATGGCTGCACAAGGCGTGGACAGAAAAGCCAAAAAGAGGAGGAGGGGAATTGGCAACATGAGAAAAAAGAACGTTGTCTAGCTATGCCCCACTCTTATAATTGCGCTATTCCTTTGCTAGCTGCATATTGTAAGAAGTATTCAAATAGACAAATGCAATGTAAACATTTGTTTAAAAAACAAGTAATGGTCATTACATTGTGCGAAAGGCAAAAATTCTAATCCTGCCATTAAGTGTCACATAAACAACAGTTCGTTTGATCAAAAAATACACTTCTGTGAATTTTTATCGGAGATACATCCTACAATGGACCAGGTTCCAATTTGAAACTAGCTTCCTCCTTGTATTTATAAACTTCTTATGAAACCATAAATTATTTATATTTTAGGCCGTCTGAGTGATGCACAAGGGCCGACGTGTTATCTCAAGAATGATCCAACGCAGCTTCTCAAAGTTTTTTTTTTCACAGATGCACATCATAGTGGACCACGTTTCTATTGAAAACCAACTTCTTGTTATTATTTTTAAACTTGTTATGAAACTTTCGAAGTGTTTATTCGATAGCAGACTGGGTGACGCACACTACAGTGGTCTATGTCACCAGAACTTGCCCCAAGAACATATTCAAAAGTGCTCCTTCATTTCACAGACAACTATATGGAAATTGTATGTAAAGTATTCTACTGCGAAGTCTAAAAAATGCATTATTGAGAAAAAAAAAGATCGTGAGCGCTGAAGATACTCCGTTCTCTGAACGCCATTTTCACTTTATGGAGCCGGAGAAGAAATATTGCACTGATTATACTGTGGCATAACTAGACGACCTGAGGCAAATGGCAGCCGCATTAATGCAGAACCTTCAGTCAATGTTTCGTATTGAAGATGTCTAGTTTTTCTTTTTGATTGTTGAATGTGTAGACTGTAGACTCTAGTGTTAAAATTTTTTTCATTCTACACCAAAGATTCTAATATTATTGAGGAAATGATATCAGAAGCATTGTTAAAGAAAGAATAGCATGCAAACACTTAGAATATGTCAACGCAGGCAAGGTCATTTTAAGGTTCAAGTATTTAAAATTCGTTTTGCTAAACAGTTTGCTTTGATTATTTATATGAGTGAAGACGTAATATGTGTTTGATATCCTGCATGAACTGTATATAACTCAGATAAACACATAATTGGCACCGGTGCTACTATAAATTTTGTATTGAACCACAGAATATAGAGTCGATGGAAATTTATCTCCTTCAATAAAAAGGGTGTAGAAATATTGTTCAATTTGCATTTAATGTTTGTAAATTTTGTTCAATGATGTTTTGCTTGAACTCTCGTATTATATTATGATATGTAATAATTAGTTCCCCAACAGGAACCGGAGGGAACATCTAGGTTTGCGATCGGTCTACTTGTCTGTCTGTCCTTGCGCAGGGGCTAGTCTGTGCCATATTTCCTATACCCTTGGGCTCACGCTAACCTAATTTTGTGTGTAGACACATCATTGAATTGGGGAGTGTCATGTGCTAAAACTGGGTCACTGTAACCTATTTTTCAACCTTTAACCCGACAAGAAGTTTCGGCTTTTGCAAGCCATATTTCTAAAATATACTTAAAAGACGTCTAACACACAACTTAACAACCAAAATGCATTTAGCCGGACAGAGTGACTAGGCAGCAGGCAAATTTTAATAACAAATAGTTGAACATTTGAGTAAATATGTTGAATCTTGCCAAAAATCCTTCATCTTGCATATGTTTATAAAAAGTAACTTTTCGCATGCAATATACGAAAAGCATTTAACTTATCTGAAACGGACCTCACCTCTTTCGAACACAACTTTTACTGCATGTATGTATGTATGTATGTATGTATGTATATGTTTAAAACCATGTATGTCTTGATCGAATGCACAGAAAAACAAACGTCAATAAATGTTATCCTTTATTGGTCAATGTAGTCGCCCAGGAACAACCAGAGGTAAAACGTTTAGAATTTCATTATTGACCTAAAAACTCTGGCAACCTGTGTTAGGTGCATGTAACGTTAACCTCAGGAGTGAGATGCCGAACTCCAACTCAAATAATAATAATAATAATAATAATAATAATAATAATAATAATAATAATAATAATAATAATAATAATAATAATAACAAAAATAAATAGATAAATAAATAAATGAATAAACAAAACTCGTTACGGAAAATTCCTTTAAAATTGAAATCGTTAATACATTTTGAGTGCACATATTGAAGGTCTGACCTAGAGTGACTGAATACCTGCATTGCAACCGTACAATAAAACCCAAGCCATGTGACCATGCCTAGCATCCCTTGTACTTACTTCACCACTCTTCAGCCACGTAGGCTACTTCATTGGGTAACACATTCAAAAAAAAAATAATTCTGGCTGTACTTCGGAAGGCGGGAATATTTCAATCGTGTTCCATAATACCTGATCCAAGGACGTTTTGCTGCTGTACATTTCACAGGATTGGCTGTACGTGTGTCATGCACTAAAAATTGGGTCACTATGACCTTTACATTTGACCCCTCATATGATTTAACCTTGACCAGGCCTAATAATATATTCTACGCCCTAGCCCAAACCAACCTTCAATTTGTGTAAACACTGCAAAGAAAAGCTGAGTGTCATGCGCCCAAATTGGGTCACTGTGACTTATTTCTTGCATTTTCACCCCACAAAGTTTCACCTTGTCCTATGCTAGCCATGTTCCCTGTGCCATAAGAATTGATTCTACCACATTTGGTGGTTGGACACTTTATGGCATAGGTATGTGTCGCACGCTGAATTGGGTCCTTGTGACTTTGATCTTTGACCTCTTATATTGTTTTAGTTTCTCCAGGCCATACTTCATATATGGTAACATGTACATCAACCATGGTGTGTTGACACATTATAGGTTAGGGGTGTGTTGCACAATAAAATTGGGTCAACTGTATTAACTATTCCCAAGTGGGGGATTATGCATTGGTATGCAATACTTGATTTTCTTTAAAGTGACCTATACTGCGACATTATTCGGTCACTTGTGACTTTAATTAAATGATATTCTTTCAAAGAATGTTGCATATCGTATAAATATTTATACTTTCAATTAAATTTGTTATGTTAAGCAAAACATGGTTCTAAAAAGTTGAAAAGATCACTTTGTTCTTTGCAGTGAATTGAACATGTAACTGGTCAGGTATTTTAACAGTTAGATAATATTTATAATAAAGTGTTAGATCAGGCCAAGTTAAAATATAGTTTGATTCTATTTCCATTTAAAGCATTTTTTTCAATGAAAGTGAAAGAATTTAGCCTTCATATATTATGCCTTGATCAGCGCAGAGAACAATTTTGCAATAAAATATTTAGTTTCAAGCAAAATGTCATTGTTTTTCATACTAGTAATGGACTCAGTATGGATTTCTGCAATTACAGTATTTTCATGTGTAGATTTGCAGTCGAGCAAACACATTTGATGTTCACATATTGCGTACATTTGGCATGTTTGACTAATTAGACAGTGTGATTACCATATCCAAACCGTAGTCCTAATGAAACAAATCCAAGTCAATTCCGACCAAAGGCAATGTTCCTTGGTATGTATCGCTGAAACATATAAATTTATAGTTCGTATTTACCCAAAAGAGACCAAAACGTAAGTGCAAAGGTCCATAGGGGGGAAAAAACCTTATCTAGTTTTCACATGACAGAATGCAAAAAGTTTTGTTTGAAATTATAGGCCTATTTCAGTAAATTGGCTTGAACAGTTGTATCATTCATGCACATACAGGACCATACAATTTATGAAAAGGACCAAAATTTGCATCACATCAGAGAATTTGTAAGCGGAGGTTCTTAACTTGTTGAAAATGTCTATAAAATTCAGTATTTAAAAAGGTACTACTTGCAACCACAATCTCAACAATGATCATCATCCGTATAAGTCCACAAAGTGACACCAACACCAACATCAATCCATCAGAAAAGCCCTCTAGGCCTAAAATGACCGTCAATAAGAATCTAAACAACATGATTATATAATTCGATGTGTTTTAGGCATGTAGTTAAAGATATGATGTTGTTTTGAAGGATATAAACTAATGTACACACAGTACAATTTTGTTAATTAATTGTAACAGCACGAGGCATGTGAAATGAAACTGATCGTTCGTACTGGTGGCATCAATATTTGACATTTTACCATATATGAACATTCACTTAATGTACAGTGTTATGGTTTTTTACTTAACATATCATAAGCCCTGGTGGTTGCACGTATAGCCTACAACTTACAGGAACGAAGTGACCTACGCATCTGCATGTATTGTGGACCTATATTTTGACTTATTGCTGTGTTATTGGTTTACTAACGTGGATTAAGCGTATCGTCAGTGTGCCATCTTATAAACAATTAAACACAGTGAGGATCGATACATTATAATGGATATTACAATCGGAGGAAAAAGATACACTTTGGAAAAAGCTACAAATGAAGATAAAGACAAATTTTATCAAGACTTTATTGAAAAGATAGAAAGCCTACTAAATGATAATAGAATAATTGCAGGGGATCATAATTTTGTTCTAGACGTAAATATGATAAGCAAGGAGGGATTCCAGTTAAACATAATAAAATACAGGGATTAGTTAAAAATTGGATGGAAGAAAACGATTTAGTTGATATTTGGAGGAGAAATAACTCTGACAATTTTTTTTTATTTGGCGAAGGAAAAATCCAACATTCATACAATGTAGATTAGATTGTTTTCCATTTTCGTTTGGCCTGTCTAATCTAATCAGAGAAGCGGAAATTAATCCGGGATTCCGAACCGATCATTCTGCTATAACATTAATAATAGTAAACAAATAAAACAAACAAATAAAAGAGGACCTGAGTTCTGGAAACTAAACACTTCCCTATTGCGTAAATTAGATCATGGTAATTACATTAAAGATAAAATTCAAAACGCATACGAGTCAAATGAAAACCTAGACAGTATCATGTTGTGGGAAATGATAAAAATGGAAGTTCGAACTGCGACAATTCAATACTCGGCACGTAAGAAAAAACAAAGAAAAATAAAAATAGATTCTCTAGAAAAAAATTGAAAAGAATCAGAAAACGAGTTTACAGTAAATAGTACAAACGAAACAGAAGAAGAAATTCTCCAACTGAAAAATGATTTAGAAAACGAATACGAGTATATAGCTAAGGGAACTATTATTCGATGTAAGAGTAAATCGTATGAAGATGATAAAAAACCATCGAAATACTTTTTCAATTTATAAAATAGAAATTATAATAACAAAAATCTTAACAGCTTACGAATACGAAAACAAATAGCTACTGATCCGCAAGATATTCTAAAAGAAATGAGAAACTGTTATTCATAACTACACACAAAGAGAGAAACAGACGCAACATAAATGGATCAAAACTATGTATTTTTTCCAAGACGATGAAAACATTCCAAAATTGTCAGCAGAAGAGCAATCAATATGCGAGGGTAAAATCACTGATATTGAACTTTTATTAGCACTGAAAAGTACACAAAATAATGATTCTCCTGGTTCTGATGGACTTCAGGTAGAATTTTACAAGGTTTATTTTTGGCACATATTAAATATTTTCTTCCAAATGCCATTGACAAATTATACGATAATAAGAAACTGTCCATAACACAAAGACAAAGGCATGGCGTTATTTCGTTATTGCCAAAGAAAAACCAAGATATACTGGACATTCTGAATTGGAGACCAATCTCATCATTAAACCAAGATTATCAACAAGCAACAAAGGGTATTGCAGCAAGAATAAACAAAGTATTGCCAAGTATTCTTCATGATAATCAAACAGGCTTTATGAAAGATAGATATATTGTGGACAATAGTCATACAATTTTGAACATCATTGAATTTGCCGAAGAAGAAAATTTACCAACCGTTAGAGTTTCAACCGATTTCGAAAAAACTTTGGACTACTTAGTATGGCGCTTTGTAGACAAGTGTTCAGATTTTTACAATTTTGTGACATCTATAACTATTAAAACATGGATAATAATTTTTTATCATGATTTAAAAAGCTGCGTAATTAATAATGGGTGGGCATTGGATGGCAAGGTCGAGTATGTCGGGGATGCCCAGTCCCCATATATATTTATTATAGCTGAAGAAATTTTAGGAATAATTATCAGACGAGAACATAAAATCAAGGATGTTACAACAGATTATGTCGAACAAAAAAAATATCAGTATGTGGACGATACAGCTTTAACAATAATGGCCACAGAAGAAAACATTTCTGACTTTTTTGATATGTTATAAGAATTTAAAATTACCTCAGGATTGAAGGTTAACTGCCATAAAACTAGTATATTGAGAATTTGAAGTATAAAAACGACCAATCTTATTTCGAATAAAGATTTAAAGCTGAAGTGGACCAACGACAATTTCTATATTGGGAGTAGATATAAGTATAGACAAGGATAAATTATTAAACATGAATAACAGACCAAAAATAGATAAAATGAAGAAAAAATTTAAGATGTGGGACAAACGACTATTATCTTTATTTGAAAAAGCTTAAATAATCAAAAGCTTGGGTATGTCACAACTTATTTATTTAGTATCAGTGATTCCAAACCCACCTGTAGATATGAAAATAGAACAAGTTACATCTGGGTTCTTATGGGATCAGAAAGCGGATAAAATCAAAAGAGGTTAGCTAAGAGAATCAAACAAAGTAAGTGGACTGGGTATACCACAAATTACAGCACAGATCGCAGCTTTAAAGTGTGCATGGGTGAAACGACCGTGTACTAAATCAAATGCAGCATGGAAAACTCTTGCATATAAAGAGATGGATTTTTCAATTCGCAACTATTTGGTATGGGATTGTAATTTGAATGAAGTAGACGTAGAAAGTTTAAGTGGAAGGATAAGGAGTGAGTTTTGGAAAGATGTGTTACTAAGTTGCGGTAAATATAACAAATTAAGGGAGAAATTTTAGGGTATAATTCACATGTTAAAATAAATGACAAGTTCATTTTCTATAGGAAATGGTACAATAAGGAAATAATGAAAGTGAAAGATTTGATGAGCCCAGCTTGAAATTTTTATAGTTTTGATGAATTTAAAAACAGATATGATTTGAATGTTAACTTTATAGACTACTATGGAGTACTTCCCGCTATACCAAGCCAATGGAAAATGTATTAAAAAATAACGGAGACAGTAATGATTTCTTTAAAACAAATTTGGATAAAGTATTGGGGGCAGAGAAGGTACCAAAGTTATCATATTCTCGATTGGTACAAAGTTACATCGCTTTGTCCCATACCTTTATCCTTAAATGGGAAAGAGATCTGAATATAAAAATGGATCTTACTGAATGGGAAGAAAGGTTTACAAACCTGTAGAAAACAATAATATCACCTGATCTCTGAAGTTTTCAGTTTAAATTTATGTATAGATGTATATATAGTAACGAAAGAATATATACCTGGAAATTGACGGACAGTAACTTATGTTCCTTCTCTGGAAAAGAGGTAGAAACTATTTTACGTTTATTTTGGGATTGTGGTGTTGTCCAAGCCTTTTGGAACTACGTATTTGCTAAATGTGAAATGAGAGATGTCCCAATAGTTCAAATAAACTTGCTTTGCTACACTTTGTTTCTATCTAGCTCATTTGGGAAGTAAGAGACAATGTCCAAAACCTGCTCTGGGTGAATATATATATATGATCACTATAACCGGATTTAAAATACACTCTTACCGAAATAGAGTTGTTATCATTTGAAAATACTATGACGGTTTCCACAGGACTGAGAAACCCAGTCCTGATGATTGGCACCTTATGTACCAATGAGGGAGTGTCATTACCATATCCAAACAGTAGTCCAATATAATACCCTCTAGTTGCAAAGGGAGAGAGAAAGAGAGATGGAGAGATGTGTAAAGTGTGCTTATTACGGGATTTCAGAGGATGCGAGTACAGCATAATAAAGCGAGATTCCAGTTCCTGTCTCATCAAAGACTCCATCTGTCCTGCTTATGATGCCTTAGACTGAGGCTTTCGAAACCATCTTAAAGGGTATCTTCAGCCCAGGCATGGCAAAGCACATGGACAAAATATTTTTACTTCCATTGTTCCCAAAGTCAGCATAATACCAGGTCTTTATGGATACAAGGATGGATCAATTAAACCAAATGTATCATTTACCAATACAGGGCGGTTATGCAGGCGTACCGTCTCGGAAAATAGCAAGTAGTGCTTCTTGTGTTTAGCAGCCTTTTTATATTGTGTTTGTGGAAATCTCCAAATTGTCATCAAGTATAGAAAGTGCTGATATGCGCTAAAAGTATCTGTAATGATCTTTCGGAGAATCACGAAACATATATATGTACATGGTGATTTCAAAAAGTACTATTTCAAACAAACTGATTCTTTAAAGGTTTTGTGTTTCTGTTGGGTATCCAAGAACGCAAAATTGTATACCACACAGAATTCTGCACCCATGTATGCAAAGTGATTGATCCGCTCTATGGTAATTGCTTACCAACTTAAAAATATTGAAATGGACAGTGAGCAATTAGTAGATTTAAAAGGATGAACACTGAATTATATAGAATGTACTCAGTGAATATATTTCCTATTCAAAATTACTGATAGTCGATTACAGTTCGGTTGTCAACGAGTTAGGTCGTATATATTTCTTTATTCATAAAATTATTTTATGGCTTCGAGTTCAGTTGAATATGGTGGCGCCCTTCCATGTGTATATGTAACAGCTGCACTTTCGCATTTTTACACGTGATTGAAGTAGCCAATCTGAGTATCAGCTGACTAATTATGTTTTTCCTGGTGACTTGGTCGCTTGGCTTTTTTCTCGGCACTTGTGCTTTGACTTTTAAAGGGGAAGTAGCGATTTTCAATTCAGGGTGTCGTATGTCTCCCCCCCAGCAAGATACATGTGGCTTGTTGAAGCTTTTGTACGCTCATAATTGCTGCCCTAAAGTGTCTTGAGAATGGTTGGAACTGCCATAAAGTCTGTAAGTAAAAAGAGAATAAGTAGTTAAAGTCTATCAGTTTGATATAATATACATTTTCTTTTCTTTTATGCCATGTAGACCCATTTTTACCTATTCACCTTGATGCGGTTTGTAAGGAAATATAAGGTTTAAAATGTCCATCATGGCGTTGTATGTAAAGCCTAGAAAATATTAACTTGTGTAAGATTAAGTTAATAATTTTATTTGGTCAACTGTGGGACGAAAGGGACACGATAATGTGTATTGAAATCTGTTTAAAATGTGAGTGAATTGATGTTCCCTTTTCAATGTAATATTGTCTTAAAGTTAATTGTGTATGTATTCTAAAGTTAATGTTTCTTACCATTTCAGTGAATCGCTCGTTATTTCTTCATGTCTTAGGGGAGTGATGTCAATAAAATGGTTCTCAACCATAGTAAGCCGAGTCGAATTGGTTTGTGGTAGCAAGTTTGTGTGCGACAAAAAAGAATTCAAGACTTTATAATATCATGATGTTGCCGTTTCTGCTTGTTGTCGCTGTATTAGAAGGACTGCGGAAAGACATTATATGTATAAATGTCTTCATTTCGGCCCGTGAACGTCTTGTTCTTGCTGGGGGGGGGGATGCCTTCTGTCCATTCTATAAGTGGTCTTCGTGACTTGTGTAACTGTGTAATTTCCATAATATCGCCGTTTCTGCTTGTCGTCGCTGTTAGGACTGCGGAAAGACATTATACGTATGTCTTCATTTCGGCCTGTGGACGTCTTGTTCTTGCTGAGGGGAATACTTTGTGTCCGTCTTATGAGTGGTCCACATTATTTTGGGTGCTTGCATGTCACCGTTTCAGTGTATTGGCTGCAGCCACCACATGCCACATTTGTAAACTGTACCTGAGTGATACCTTGCTTTATGTAACTGTTACGTAGGTGGTTGACTTTGCAGTGCAAAGTTTTGCCTGGAGTACATGTCATAATCATGGAAAGTTGACTGTGTACAAGTTTGCCGACATGTTTGCTTTAAGTTCAGGTTGGGATAATCCAGGAGCCTTTACGATCAAGTTATCTTCTGCATCAACTGACAGCTGTCGTCTGCTTCACTGTTCGCCAATTCGTTGTGCCTTCAGTTTCCTGTGTCATGGCAACCTCAAGTAATTATTTTGCCCTCTCGGTGTGTGTGGTTCAAGTCTGCATTATATGGCTCCATGCCTGCGTCACGGCTGGATCTTTTGCAGTGTATTTTTTTCTGAACTTTATTGACTTTATTGCCGGTATCTACATCTGGAAATATACATGATGATCTCTGTCAGTGCAAGTATTTTATTTATTTTATTACATATATTTCTAGTTTTTGGATCCATACTATAGCAATAATTGTAGTATATGTTCGTCAGATATGGTATCGTTAGCAGAGGTAACAGGAGCTGGAAGGGTAGCTAAGATCAAACTCACCAAGTCATGTAATAAGATCAGTAGATATATCATAGAAGAAAGTGACATTGCTTTGCTCTCACAACAGGTAAGTCTCTCAAAGGCCACGTTTACAGAGTCTGCAGACGTTCATGATGAAGTTGTTGCAATCGATATAGATGAAAATACTGAGCACCAAAAGTACTATTTACTAGCTGAATCTAGTTATCTATCGTTGGTGTCCAGATTTTGGGTGGTGATATAGGGTATCGGCACGACAGAGATACTTTAAGATAGTTGGCTCAAAACATCTGATTACTGAGACTATTGTAAAGAATTTGCGCAAAGCCAAACCCGTAAAAACGGCCGCAGACATGCGTCAAGTCAGTCATGAGTTAAGACATACGCAGGATATACTAACTGATCAAGGGGCAATCAATGAGGTAAACATGCCGGTTATTATATTTAATATTGTTTCGTGTCTTCAAAATTTCGAAAAGTACAGATGGTGCAAAGATGACTTAAAAAATAAACATGACAAAGGGGAATATTTCAAGTTCCCAGATTTGGTGAACTCTGTGAAACTTGTTGCAGATGAAATGTCTAATCCATTATGCGGGTTGGAAGCTGCAACTGATCGTATCAAGCAAAAGAAGTATGTAACAGTTCATGCCATCACACACAGGATAGCTGGAAGGGTCGCAGGCGCAAACGAGGTAAAAGTTACCCCGGCAATACAAATGTTGATGTCACTGCTACATCTGATGCATTGCAGTCGCCGCATGTTGGTACAGGTCACATGGAGGGGGTAGTTCCAATGTGTGTACAATGTGTTCTGCTCCTCAATTTTTAGCCCGCTGTCCCGACTTTAAAGTATAGACCCATATCCTTTACATGGATTGCGAAGCAGGCCAAGCCTATATTAATTACTCTCCATGGCACAGATAGTGGCGTATACTTTCCTACCTACATATTTGGCGTAGGAAACCGAAGGACTCCGAGAAAACCTTCGTGTACAGTTGGATTGGTAAGAACTCTTTTCCACATGCTTCCCCGGCCGTGAATCAAACCCAGGCCGCAGAGGCGAAAGGCGAGCGTGTTGCAGCTCCGCCAACCATGCACCCACGACTTTAAATGTTTATCTGGAGCTGATCACATTGTTTTTGTCCAAAACCATGGCTTATGTATGAATTGTTTGCGCGACTCTCATACAGTAGTTATTGTTTGTACTTTTGCGTTTCTGCCTGTATGGTATAGCGATTCAGGGGGATATCAGAGAAATGTACATGCAGGTCTCAATCCCCGTGTATGATCGAGATGCTCTCCGGGTATTTTTGGTACAAAGATGGAAAACTTGTACATCTGCACATGTGCTCTCATTTATTGGGGGAAATTTGGTACGCTTGCTCAAGTACATATGCACTTAGAAAAACAATCATCCACAACCTCAATGTCGACCCCTTGGTTAAGGAGGCAGTTTGCAAGTCCATGTAGGTATACGACCTGATCCAGTCAGTCATTAACAAGCATGATGTGCGTATAATTATGATAGACCTTCCGATTACACTTCAAGGTGGTGGTTTTGAGATGACCAAGTTTGCCATAAATGACAAAGAACTCTTAAGTGAAATACCTGTTGAACATCGTGCTAAGGAAGTGCATTCTTTCTCAACTGATTCTGTCTGTCAAGCCTTAGGTGTAAAATGGATAATACAGGACGATGTGTTCCGTTTCTCTGTGCCAAAAACAACATTAGGCAAGGCCATTCGTCGTTCTTTGCTCAGTTTTGTGGCGTCCATTTTTGACCCTTTGGGTTTTTAAACTCCGTGGATGCTGGTGGCTAAACTGTTACTGCAACAGGCAACCTGCCTTGAATTCAACTGGGATGACGATGTGTCGGAAGACATACAGAGGGAGTGGGATGCTTGGCTGGTCTCATTAAATACACTTTCTAGTATCAGTTTACCACGTTGCATCAAACTCTGTAACTTTGACAACGAATATTATGAATATCACAGGTTTGCGGACTCTTCTCAGGTAGCTTTCAGTGCTTGTGCTTACCTCAAGTGTATATATATATCAAAGGTGAGATCTCATCTCGTTTGATAATGAGCAAATCACACGTTGCATCTATTAAGACAAGTTGTTCAGTTCCTAGGCTCGAATTACAGGCAGCTAAATGTGCAGCTAACATATATGCTGTGCTCAGTGAAGAGTTAAGTCTTGAAACTGTAACTGCATTTTTTTGGTCCGATTCGACCATTGTCTTAGGTTACATAAAAAACGAGACACGCAGATTTCATACATTTGTTAAAAATAGGGTCAGTTACATCTGTGCTAACACTAATCCTGGCAGCTGGCATCATATTTCATCAGATGAAAATCCGGCAGATTTATTGACCAAGCAGAGTTCTGCTAACCGACGAGGGGCTATTGACTTGTGGCTTGAAGGCCCTGTATGGCTAAAAATCATTCTAGGTTTTGCTGTAAGAGCAATGGGGTATACTATTCCATTCCCAAAAATGAACCCGAGGTGAAAGGTCCTAAAAATGACCCTGATGTGAAAATTCTTAGTACTCATATTGGGAGGTGCATGACAAATCTTGGATTCAATGCATCTGTAAACAATATTCCACATTAATTAAAATCATTAAATGTGTTGCCTGGATACGTAGATTTGCATTGTTTGATTCAAAACGCACATCCAAGAAAGAGCCACTATCTGTATTTGAGTTTGACAACGCTCATGATGTCATTATTAAACACATTCAAAACCAAGCTTATTAACGTGAAATACAACAATTTCGTTCTGGCAAACCTTTGCTTAAGTCAAGTAATATATAATCCTTGGATTCGTGTCTTGATGAAAACGGCATTTTGAGGGTTGAAGGAAGAACTGGCGAGCATCCTATCTTGTTTCCTTGTTCCCATGCAGTTTCAGAAGCTGTGGTACGACATTAACATGCAAATAGTCACTTGGGCGGTGATAGACTCTGAGTTTAATTCGGAGCAAATACTGGATCACAAAGGCACGTCGTTTGGTCCGACGTGTTCTAAAAAAGTGTGTAATATGCAAAAGGATTTATGCCAAGCCATCAACCCAAATTATGGCACATTTGCCTCTCGAACGCATTCAGCCTAACTTACCAGCCTTCACATATGTTGGGATGAACTGTTTCGGTCCATACTTCATAAAGTTCTATCGTGGGCAAAAGAAACGATACGGATGTATTTTCACGTGCTTGTGCTCTCGAGCTATACATATAGAGATGTTACAGTCACTGGATGTAAATTCTTTCTTGAACGCCTTGCGTTGCTTTATCGCTCGGAGCGGTGCCCCATGTAATGTATTCTCAGATAACGCAAGGAACTATGTTAAAGGTGGACAAGATATGCGTAAAGCTTTTGCTTTTCATTCTAAGAACACATTTAGACAGTATTCAGCTACACGATCTATCGTATTGTCTTTTATTCCGCTTAAGAGTCCACATTTCGGTGGAGCTTGGGAACGACTTATTGGGACAATGAAGAGAATTAGTTGCCAAGGCTGTACTACATCATGCTTCACGAATGTCAGATGAAATATTAGAAACCACATTTTTGGAGGTTGAAGCCATCGTTAATGATACATGTAGGCCGCTGACTAAACTTAGTTCAGATCCCAGTGATCTTACCCCTCTGACTCGAAATACATTACTCACTCTACGACAGTTTCCTTATCTTCCACCAGGTGGCTGCTCAGCTTCAGACGCTTTCAGGTGTCGCTGGAAATATGTTCACCACTTAGCAAATATGTTCTGGAGCAGCTGGATAAAAGAGTACATTCCAAGTCTAAATGCCAGGTCTAAGTGGAGGGTTGAGTTGTGTAACATTAAAGTTGGAGAGTTGGTCTTGGTTCACGATTCTGGACTATCCCTAATCTTTGGGCACTTGCTGTTGTACAGCAGGTTTTCACAGGCGATGACGGTAAAGTTCCCTCTGTCTTAGTAAAGACACGTGTAACACAGTTACATCACCCAATAACCCAGCTTGTACGTCTAGAAGCCGAAATGTAAATCCTTATTCTATGATGCAAATTGGCATATTATAGCATACAATCTCTTTTCAGAATTATCATACAGGTAACATGCCTAGTTTGCCAAGTAAAAATATGCCAAAGGTCGTATTACTATGCAGGCTTTATACAAGTAAATCTTGAGAGGGTCTCAAGTGCTTATTTTTTGTGATTCGATCAATACTGTTAAATAAGTAAATCTTGGGAGGCTCTCAAGTGCTTATTTTTCTTGAATTATTTTATTCCTGGTTTAATATAAGTAAATCTGGAGAGGGTCTTAGGTGCTTGTATTCGGGTGCCAATTAAAGGTAAAACTAGTCATATGGCAGGTAATGAGTCAAACACAAACTTTAATAATGCAAGGTTAAACAATCTCACATTTAAACTGGCAGAGGTGGCCTCTGGGTGGTGATAGGGCATCTTCATGGGCCTGTTGTTTTTTGTTGCTGGTTCGCTTATCAGTTTCAATAGCGAACATCTTATATACGTACATTCAGATATCAATAAATATCCAGAGTGGGGGGGGGGGAGGAGTGTCAAATACAGTTGAGCCGCATTTGATTTTGTTTTTGTCCGTTGTTGTATGACGTAGGTTTCGCCCCTGTCTGTTACCTTTCCCCCATTGTCTCGTTGTGGGTTTACCCTGTACTTGTCCGACCCCATTGACTGTGCCCCAGCTGTTTTAAATATGTATATACTTTCCTGTGCGTTCCGGCGCATATATAAAGGCGACGAATCTTGTTGTGTGGCCCGCTGCTTGTCAACCAGCGTCGCTGTTCACTGAGAGTGGAAGAGTTCAGTTTACGTTACCCGCTTGTGGGTGCTATGGGACCATGTTCCCCATCAATTGTACATAATCAAAAGGCACATTTCTCACGCTGTGTCAAGTAAAAGCATTATTGGTATTTTATATGATGGTTTCAAACTAGAATTGGAGGGGTTTTTTTCTTTATAATATACCGTTGTGCCGTTCATTTGCACATACGACTCAGTATTGTTGGTTTGGTACTTGTGCGTGATGTGTTGAAGGTGGCAAAATGCCCGGTATGTATTCTGTAATACTGTAAGCATAAGTTATTTTCTTTTCACGTCATAGTTTAAAATGATTGACTGAGTATTTGTTATCATAAAGTACTTTGAAGTTAGAAGGTAATCGTATCAACTTTGTGTGTTTTTTTCAATTTTTGTTCACGGTAATATAAGTGACAAAGGGCCGTGCTTAATGTATACAATTTGTACTTTTTGATTAAATGTAATTATATAAATTTAACTACGTGTGATATATGAATGTGGCTAGTATATGTGATATACTATGTTAAATGTTCCATTTTGATATGGAGATATTTAATGTTATGAATGTAATTGCAGTTAATGCAGTGAGCGATGTACGCTGAACGGTAAACTATTGATTAAATCTGGTGAGGTGTAAGCGACCAGCGTGATGTACAGTGTCTGACTTCAACGTTATTAAAGGCAGCAGTTTTGGGTGCACTCGTAGTTGTTCCGAGTACTCAATTGGTCCTGTGTAGTTCACAAACGTCAGCTATACCATTGTTTGCAATTATGTTTCAGTTTCGCTCACTTTCGATTAAACTATCGATGTATGTCCGGAGTCATTTGTGACTCCCAATGTTGATCGCTTGTGGAACTTTGAAGATAAAGGCATGTATGATCAGAACATATTTGTTTCGGATAGAAAAGCTCTTAAGCTTTGGGACGATACTTGTTGCAAAGTAGGCAATCATTATGAGCTGCCTATGCCATGGAAGGAGCCAGAGGAGAAAATTCCTAATACTTACTCTGTTGCTAGGAAACGGCTTGACAACTAAGTTAAACGTCTACATAAAGAGGGTATTTCCGACAGATATGATCAGGAAATATCCAAGCTACTTGAAGAGGACTATGCAGAAATTGTCCCTCTTGACTCTGTAGTTAATTCCTCACGTGTGTGGTATCTGCTGCATCATTGTGTATTTAATCCAAAAAAACCTAAAAAGCTCAGAGTAGTGTGTGAATGTGCCTCACGTTTTGAAATTAAGTCTTTAAATGAATGGATTTTTCAAGGACCGAACTAAATCAATAAGTTGCTCTATGTCTTGTTAGGATTTCGTCTCCACAGATTTGCTATTCAGGCTGAAAGAAAAGTCATGTATAGCCAAATATGTATCCCCCAGCATGATCGTGATGCGTTGCATTTTTTTTTTTTTGGGGGGGGGGGTTCAAGGACAGGAGTCTTACTCATTTGTGCATGAATACACACTTATTTGGCGGAGTCTGGTGTGCAGGTTCAAGCACTGACGCTCTTCGAAAGACCATCTCAGACAATCCTTAAGTAGATCCACTTATCAAAGATGCAATCCCTAAGTGTATGTATGTTGACGGTCTCGGCAAGTCTGTTAAAACTAGACAACAGGTACACAAAATTGTAGCGGGTGTTCCTGCCGTTTTGCAAACCGGAGGTTTTGAGCTGACAACGTTTGCTGTTAATGACAAACAGCTATTGGATGAGACACAGTTAGCTTTCCGAGCTGAAGAGGTTCATAATTTTACTCCCAATTCAGTGAGGAGAACCCTAGGTATTGTATGAGATATACATGACGACACCTTTTCCCTTTTCCGTCCAGAATTTGTCTCATGACGAGATCACAAGAGGAAACATGCTCAGTTTTATCTCTTCAATTTATGACCCGCTTGGTCTTATCACGCTTTGGGTTCTTCCAGGTAAGTAACTTTTCCAAGAGGCTACCAAGTCCAAATCAGGTTGGGATCACGAGGTTCCGTCTTTTATGAAAGAGAATTGGCTTGCATGGCTGCAGTATCTTTTTGTATCCATGACGTTAGCCTTCCTCGATGTGTTAAACTACCTGCATTTGATGACGGGTATTGCGAGTACCATATATTTACTGATGCAGCGGAATCAGCTTATGGTACTTGTGCCTATCTTAGATGTGTCAGTGTCAAGGGTCAGGTTTCGTGTCAGCTCCTCATGAGCAAGGGTCATGTTGCGCCTATCAAGCATTGCACCATCCCCACATTTGAACTACATGCTGCTGCTGTAGCTGCCAATTATTGTCTATTTTGCAATCGGAGTTGTATTTGTCAAGAGTACCAGTTTTCCTATGGATGGATTCTATGAATGTACTCGGTTATATCACCAGTGAAGTCCGTAGATTTCGTGCATTTGTAGAAAACAGAGTGGCTGCAATTAAAGATCTTACTGATTCTGCTGATTGGCGACACATATCTTCTGTGAATAATCCAGCAGACCTATTGACAAGACCAGGTATTTTGACAGCATCAATCATCCCCATTGAATGCTGGAACCATGGCCCAATTTGGTTGAGTTTATACTCATCCTCATGGCGTCAAATAAAGACAAACGTTTTTAATTTGGCTGAGGAGGATACATAGATTAGGCCAACTCCTATAGCTGCTACAATAGTTGAGAGTCCTAACTGGATATAGAGAATATGTGAACATTTTTCTCCGTGGCACAACATTGTTAGAAGTATTGCATGGGTTCGTGGTCTCGGATTTTTTATTGCTGGCTGGTTCGTTGGTGGTATCTGAGTTAGAGGAATTTCGTCTTATCTTGCTCAGACACATTCAGCAAGAAATTTATCAACAGGAAATAGCGGGTGTCTCTAAAGGCAAATCTTGAAAAGATGTAGCACATTATCCTAATTGTGTCCTCATTTGGTCAAGCATGGCTTGTTGAGGGTAGGTGGTTGCAACGGAAATCATCCTATACTCCTCCCTCACAACCATATTGTTAGGAGCTTTCATGTAAACAGTCATGTTGGCTGTGAGTGGACTCTTAGTCTTATACGAGAGAAATACTGGATCATCAAAACTCGTACTCTGGTGTGGAGGATGTATGCAAACCCGTCTAGCCAGTATAAGTCTAGTCTCCCTCCTGAGCATCTTGAATCCGGCATTCCGACTTTCAGTTATGTAGGTATCGATGCATTTGGCCCTTTTCAAACTAAAGTCAACAATAAAGAAGCGTTATAGATGCATCTTCACATGTATGACCACCAGAGCTGCGCAGATAGAAATGCTTCACATGTTGGATGCAGAGTCGTTTATAAATACCTTTAGGCGTTTTATAGCGTGTAGAGCTCTTCCAATTAAAGTATTTTTGTGATAACGGAGGATACTTTGTTAAAGGAGGGCATGAACTTTTTTGCATCACTCTCAGACGACCTTGAAATCGTATGCCGTATCTGGCTCTATTGAGTTAAACTTCAACCTGCCTTTGCCTCCTCATAGAGGTGGCTTGTGGGAGGGCATGGTTGGTACAATTAAGAGAGTTTTCCATGCTGTTCTCGGCAAACTCATTCATCTTACAGACGAGGCTTTAGGCACCACTCTTTGTGAGGTAGAGTCCATTATAAATGATCGCCCTTTAACTAAGTTAAGCGATGACTCATGTGATTTAACGCCACTTACTCCAAATCATCTGTTGGTTTTATGTCAGGGAACTAGCCTTCCTCCTGGTGTTCATTGCGCTGCAGATGCATACCGTTGGTGTTGCAAGTTTGTTCAACATCTTGCCACAGAATTTTGGTCTAGATGGATAGAGGAGCATTTGCTGCAACTTCAGAAAAGATGTAAGTGGACTCTGATATCTGAAAATATCAAGGAAGGAAAGTTGATTTTTATTGTTGATTCCGGGCTTCCGCGTCACTTGTGGCCTCTTGCGGTGGTCGAAGAGGCTTTCCTTGGTGCTGATGGGAAGGTTCGTTCGGTAATGCTTAAGACACGAGCTAGCCAATCGCATAGGCCCATTACACGCATTGTCAGATTAGAATTGGATTGTTCTTGAATGCCTGATCTTAGAGTAAATGTTACCCCATGTTTTATGTGCCCGACCAGTACAAGTTATGTATAGGATTGTTGGTTAATTGATATAAATAATACATGTTACTTTGCAAGCATTTACGTGCTCGATACATTTTTGAGGCTTTCATCAGGCGTTAATTAGCTGGGGTTTTTTTGTCATTGATATGCCGACTCTTTTCTATTTTTATGGTCAGATGATCTCATGTTAAGGGAGTCATTTGTGTAATGGTATTCTGGTAAGGATAAAATGTTTTTTGCTTGGCTGTGTTTTTTAAATAATAAATGTCACAGCTGACCATTTTGTGTCCTGGTTTACCTGAGTGCTGTTGTAGGTTGCTGAAGAGCTCCTCCCACTTATTCTTAAGAAATTACAAACGGCTCACAAAAGGCTAACAAATGTACAAAAACACACCACACTTGCTAGCAAATGACATAAAATAAATTACCATATTTGACCTTGTATAAAGTGCTGGTCAGAGATAGGTTGCTTATATTTTGCGAGTCAAAGGCTATGATAAAGAAATGTAGTTGTCGTATTTGTGATTTGATAATTGTTACAAGATATGTGATATTATTTCCACTCAGGATTTGGGAAATCTAGCGGTGGGGGTATGTCGTTAACATTTCAGCTGTCTACGAGTTAGGTCATATATATTTCTCTATTTATAATGTTTTTTATTTTCTTTTTATGGCGTCGAGTTCAGTTGAATATGGTGGTGCCCTTCCATGTGGGTATGTACCAACTGCACTTTCGCATTTTTTACACGTGATTTAAGTAGCCAATCAGAGCGTCAGCTGACTAATTATACTTTTCTGGTGACTTGGTCGCTTGGTTTTTTTCTCGGCACTTGCGCTTTGACTTTTGAAGGGGAAGCAGCACTTTTCAATTCAGGGGGTCGTATCCCCCCAGTGAGATACATGCGGCTTGTTGAAGCTTTTGTACGCTTATAATTGCTGCCCTAAAGTGTCTTGAGAATGGTTGGGACTGGCATAAAGTCCTTAAGTATAAAGAGAATAAGAAGTTAAAGTCAATTAGTTTGATATAATATATATTTTCTTTTCTTTCATGCCATGTAGACGCATTTTTACCCCATGACGTTGATACGGTTTGTAATGAAATATAAGGTTTAAAATTTCCATCATGACGTTGCATGTAAAGCCTAGAAAATGTTAAGTTGTGTAAGATTATGTTAATTATTATATTTGGTCAACTGTTGGATGAAAGGAACGCGATATTGTTAATTTAAATCTGTTTAAAATGTGAATGAATTTATGTTCTCATTTCAATGTAATATTGACTTGAGGTTTATAGTGTATGTATTCTAAAGTTAATGGTTCTTACCGTTTCAGTGAATCTCTCATTGTTCCTTCATGTCTGGGGGAAGTGACGTCAATTAAATGGTTCTCAACCATAGTAAACCGAGTCGACTTGGTTTTTGATAGCAAGTTTGTGCGCGACACTGATTAGGTTTAGCAATACAGCAGAAGAAACTATTTACGGGTATGAACAAGGGAATCGGAAAATTGAAAAAAATAATGAAATCATACTAAGTATTGCAAGAGCCTTGGCATCTTCTTGGATTTGGGTGAAATTGTTAGGAGTTAGTGAGCTGGTAAAAAGTGTGAGGAAATCTACAGGCAATACTTTTGAGATTTGTAATATTACACATTGTACAGCACCAGCAAGCAAGTCCGTTTGTACCTAAGGACCTGAGTAAAAAGCATTCCAGCATCATCTAAGTCAACCCGTAAGCTCAGGCAAAGAAGGATGAAGAAAATTGATTACTGCTGGTTCCCTGATGGTAAAATCAATGTCTCTAACCTGAACCTGTGAATTACTGGCAGTGTCATACAAGCCCCACAACTTTTATGATTGAATTGAATTGAAATTAAATGATTTAAAAATATGAATAGAAAAGGCAGTCCAGATTCTTCCATTTTATACAACGTCACAGCATTCAAAGATTCATAGCATGGTAAATTCTTTGCATTTTTATGCTTCTTTAATGATTCAGTCAAGTGTCACATGCACGTGTAGAAACACAAGGTAAAATTTGGACCTCCAAAGGGATCCCCCCTTTCCAGGTGCCGTCATGAGCGAGAGCCAGCTTAGTAATCGAACAGGAAATAATAATGCAAGTGCTGCGAAATATGGTTGTCTGACTTCAATCTGAAAATAGTTATCAAACTTAACGCATTGGTAAATTAAACTGTGTCCGTTACTCTTAAATACTGAAATATAATTATACGCAATTTGGCGACAAGACGAGCAAAGTGACATAAAACTCTCAATCCATGAATAATGAACGATAGAAATCAGATTCAGACTCAGACTCAGACTTCTTTTATTTCGCAACAAATACATAATCAAGGAAGAAAATAACAAAGATAATAGGCGAGGAGACTTCCATTTAGGCATTACATACCGCTACCATCGAATCACCCTGTATGGAAAACTAAACAATAAAGGTATAGACTGATACACTTTGAAACAGGGTGCAAAAATGTTAATATTTAGGAAATTTAGTTATCAAATTTTATAATTTACATGTAAGGAGGAATGGTTGAGAATAAATATGCATCATAATAATCTACATAAATTTATACTCTTGACTTGAAGCAGATATTAGCATTTATCAATTAAGAGGGAGGCAGACATTCAATGTGACATTCTTGTATCTTAAACAGTAACTGAATCTATATTACCTACATTGTCTTTGTTCAATAACATACATAGCGATTAGGCACTGCGGAAACCTCAGTTTACCTATTCATAAAATACAAGGTGGCATAGAAAAAAAATCCAGACATTCAATGTGACATTACTGTATCTTAAACAGTAACTGAATCTATATTACCTACATTGTCTTTTGTTAAATAACATACATAGCGATTAGGCACTACGGAAACCTCAGTTTACCTATTCATAAAATACAATGTGTCATAGAAAAAAAATCCAGATATACAATGCATTATTTCATTTTTTCAACACCATCTGGAGTGCAGTTCAAAGTGTCACATATTTCATGCTTTATGCAATTTTTGTGCTACCAAGTCTAGTTTGTGTTTTGAATATTTTGTTGCCATTTATTTTACAATGACAATGTGTTTCACATGCTATGTGTAAAGGAAAGTTATTTAAGTATGTTGGTAATTGTTTGTGTTGATAAATTCATAATAAAATATTAACTGTTGATGAATAAAGATGTCCCTTAATTTTAGCATTTTCATTCTTTTGAAGATTGGTTCAGAATGTGCAAAATATTTGCTATGACTACTTATTCTTATTGCTTTCTTTTACATGGAAGCAATTCTGTTGCCTTTTTGTCCCCAGGCTGATATACCATAGTTTAAGTGTGGGAGTATAAGAGAGATGTATAATGTAATCATGAGATTTTGAGAAATATAACTTCCAATTTATAGCGAGCATAAGAGAGATGTATAATGTAATCATGATATTTGAGAAATATAACTTCCAATTTATAGCGAGCGTCAGGGAGCTCTTACCATAAACACGTGTGAATATAGGATATAACAGAACGGTAAATTATCCAATCAGAAGAGTACTCAGTATCTAGCCAACGAAGTTTTCTTCATAAATTTCGCAGTTTTATTTACACCAAAGTCCAAAGTCTCACACTTACCGGCCTTCATGGAAATCATGTCAATAATTCATATCTGGGCTTCAGAAAACGTTGTCGGCAGAGTGTAATGAATGATAACGATTCATTGACTTGCATCGCTACACCTCGCTAGAACGTGGACCTGGCAAAACGCTTCTTGGACTGGAAATAGGTTTCCGCGGAATAGAAAAACTTGACAAGTGTGAGGGTAACCAAAATAATCATCCCAAAGTATGTAGTATTTGCTGCGCATGTTGCGTCTCACCTTGTGACTATTGTCTGCACACTGTGCTGTCACCAGGTTGCTTCTCGGGGCCTTCCAGATCGCAACTTCCACTAAGTTCTAGTCACACTTGTCCCTTCAGGGGCCCCAAAACGCCATGTTGCCAAAGCCTGCTCCGATTTTGGTGTTGTCGCGCGACAATCCAATAATCACTCTCCGTACGCACTACGTCTCTGCCACAGGATACGGCACTAGTTCAATGGCGATGTAAAAATGTAATGTTTATGGACACATTTTGAGTAAGATTACAAGTTTGAAATATTTATAAGGTACTGAGAAGAGTTGTACTATCGGCATAGACGATTGGACTAAAGAGGCTTGTTATATTGGAAAGGTCATTAACTTATATGATGAACAGTAGTGGACCAAGTATAGAATTTTGAGGCACCCCTGTTGTGATGTTTTCTAGAGACAAATTGATTCTTTCAAATTCTACATAGTGTTTACGGTTAGTCACACAATTATCAAATAATCGTTAAGGGGTGCATGTTATACCATAGTATTTAAGTTTTGTCACCAGAAATTTGTGGTCGAGCGCATCAAAAGCTTTGGAAAAGTTCTATGAAAATGTACATTGGAGTATCCTTTTCATCAATTTTTAGTAAGAATCTTTTGATAATTCGAGGCGAGCAAGCTGTGTGGAGTGCTCCCTAAAGCCATATTGTTGACTATAATATAAATTGTGTGTTTTAAAATAGTCATGAAATTGTTGGAACATGACTTTCTCAAGTATTTTGGAAAAGCTAGGTGGTATGGAAATCGGTCTGTAGTTTTCAAATAAGCTTGCATCATTCTTTTTATAAACCAGGGTTACTTTTGCTATCTTCAGTTTATCAGGCAAGATGCCAGTGACAAGTGCTTGATTTATAATGACAGTTAATGGCTTGATGATTGCTTGCCTTCATTAATTTGAGTAATTTAGTTGAAATCCCATCATAACCACTGCTAGCTTTGAAGAAAATAAAGTTGTGCTCACTTGGTGTGTGCAATAATTCTTTTTGACTGGCATTTTGAATGTGATTTATTTGTTGAGCAAGATCTGGTCCCATTTCAGTAAATATTTGTTGAATCTGTCTGCTATTTCGTGTTGATCTGTGGTAGCTTCTTCATTGATTTTGAAGGTTGTTGTTGTTGTTGTTGTTGTTGTTGTTGTTGTTGTTGTTGTTGTTGTTGTTGTTGTTTAAGTGAAGTTATTGTACCAAAACATGTGTTTATAATATTGTTGTGTTTAATCTTTAGTATTTCAATGCTATTATCTATCACCAGCAAAAACTGCTTCACAGCTATGATTGCTTGAAAACTCAAGCACTGGAGTGAATTCATTTATAAAAGAGACATAGTTAGACATAGTTTTCATTCAAATCTCTTGGAGGTCTATATATATTTCCGATAGTGATTCTTTTTTTAATTTTATCGTTCCTTACTTCAATAAATTGACCTTCCCATATCTTAGATTCTTCACATATTGTTTTTGTTTAGTAATCAAAACATTTTAGTAAGTATATTGCAAGCCCACCATATGTTGAGCATATATGACCTTGAGCTATCAGGTTATAACCATTTGTTTGAAAACGTAATATATCAGATAGGTTCGAGAGGCAGGTTTCTTACAGACATATTGCACTTAATATTCATTGATTTTGTTTTAAATTTTCAAAGTTGAGGTTTAGGATAGTGAATTGATTCTTTTTTGTTTGTAATGAGGCAATGAGATCATCTGTATTATAATATAAAGATATTTGTATTGTTTTGACTCAGAATTAACGTATTTGTCACTCTTTTTCGTCAAAGGTTTCCAATTATGACTCAGTGAATTTGCTACCATTCCTCCTAAGTTACAAAGAATGTCAAAATTGTTGTTTACCAGCATCAATGGAATAGAATGTCAATGTCTCTGTTAAGAATTTGCGAGAAATAACACTTGGAATGGCTGCTGTGAAAATACTTAAGTCTAAAATTAACGAGTCGAAAAGGAAAAGAAAGAAAAACGAAACAGAAGCTGACGAAAAAAAAGGGCAGTTAAACACATTAGATCTGATCGCCAAAAGCAGCTCGTTAATGTGTGATAATTCAAACACATAACAAAATCAGGATGTCAGCTTTATACAGGTGTATGAACTGTGCTCTTGCTGGTGTACACCAGTGTCGTTCCCCACCATAAAGTTCCCACCAGCCCTGGAAGACAGTGCACCTATATGACCACCAATGAAGCAACTCTGTGATGCAGCAAACCTGACTTGGCTAACTTTATTTAAACAGATGCTACAGCATGCTGAAAACACAGTATTGTCACAATTACGGACTATCTCCATTGGGATGCGCATTGCCAGATAAACAGAGTAATCTGTTTGCTCCACGCCACAAGTGTGGTGGAGATAATACACAGCTTGGTTTGGTTTGGAGGCAAGGGGGTCCATTGAAGAACCATTAAAATGTGAATTTAGACAAACACATATTCTTTACAAGCACATGGACTTGGTGAATATTGAAAATGTAAGAATTTAAGATACAGAAGCAGTAGCCATGCGATCTATATGACAACATGGTATGATAACCAAACGGACCCGTTTCCTTTTTATCAGCCTAAATTTTTCACTTGTATTGGAACCTAAATTAAACTGAAATCTTAAACGCTTGAATTTTGTCATTAACAAAAGAACACACAGAGCTAGTGTTTGAAATTAGATGTAATTGCAATACCATATGTCCGAAATGTTTCTGTACCAAATGCAGATACCAGGGCCTTTTACTTTTAACAAAATCAGATTAAAATCTGGTTTGTTTGAAATTTTTATTGCCGTATACATATACAGAACTTGTATTGTAATTAAATCTGATTAACATCTGATGCCTGGAATGTCATGTTACCATAAACATATACATAACTTGCGTTGTAACTAAATCTGATTATATATCTGATATGTTTCAAATGTTTTATTGCAATATACGCATACACAGCTTGTATTTCTACCTACATATAACCGGAATCTGACACGTTTGAAACGTTGTATTGCCATATACATATACAGAACTTGTATCGTAACTTAATCTGATTGAAATCTGTTAAGTTTTAGAGATTTCATTGCTTGTATTTGTGCCAAAATATATCTGAAATCCGATATGTTTGAAATGTGTTATTACCGCATGGAGAGACACAACCTGTATTTAAAATTGCTATATTACCATATACGCAAACATAACTTGTGATGTTGTTACTCTTTTGTAAGTACAATTTGAGAGAGTAGTTGTTGATTGGACCAATCTTATGGTGTCTGGGCGTATAGGATGACGTTACTTGAATAAATGGCGGTTTTGCAAAGAATGTGAATCAAGTATCGTTATGTCAATCCAATGCCCATCGACTTTGTCTGAATTGGCAATGAAAAAGATAATGATAGTTATACAGCTGCAACGTCTTAGAAGCTACACTTTCGTTACAGCCGCCAGTTTTCCAGTACACCATCGTGTTAGGCCTGTCAAAACAACAATAGTCCTGTAAATGTCGTTTGGTGTTCGTGGGTGCTATGGATGCCAGTGTCTTTCTCTGCTCTGAGAAACACTTTACTTCCTTTCTTTACGTGGACTATAGCTGACCTACTCACAACATCAAGCCCATTGCGATTGCGGGATGTGTTAACAACGCTTGCCTTCTCCTCTTCATCAACCATCAACGTGATGTTAACGGAAGTTGACACCAGTGCCCCTACAACAACGTTTATGTAGTAGATGCCGCCTACAGACACTGAGTAAAAGTTTCCGGCTCTGTTCCAGTCATTCTGCAAATCAACCAGTATTTTTTCGAAAGGCACAGGCGACAAAGCGTCAGTTCCTGTCCAGGTCCCATTTTTGGCAACAGACCATGCTCGCCGTTGTGCATGTTTTGGTTCATAAAGGAAGCCCGAAAACGCAGTATCACGAAACTCATTTGAAGAACGAAGTCTACTTGCTACATTGGACAGAATGTATGCACGTTCACCTTTCATCAAATAATAAAGCCCACCTCTGCTTATCAAATCCGAGCCATCGGCATATGTTGTGGTACGTTCAAGTATCCCAAGTGTTGAATGCCCTTTTTGCAATGAAACGTTGTATCTGTAGCTCCCGCTTTGCATACCAATATTAAAGCTGAGAAAATAATAACCATTCTTAGGTGCTCTAAAATATGTGCCACTGAAGCCATTGCCCTCATTTACTAAAGTTGCGTCAAATGGGATAGCCTGTCCTGAAGATACATCCAAGCAAGAAGTGCGATATGCATAAAATGAAATACTTGTATCCATTAGGTCTGTTAGTCTGAATATGGCGAGTGAAGTCTGTAAGCCTTGGTCACTAAAGAGCTGCTGCTGATTGGAAATGGAGAGTGCTTCCATTTGTGACATCTCAATAACATGGTCTTTGCTGGTTGTTTCGTTACCCAAATGAGTCCTTACGTCTCTGGTTATACTAGATATCAAACTGGAGTCCTTGTAGAGGTGATATGCTACACGCTGGTTGGGCTTTGCACCAGAGCTCATTGACACCCAATAATGCCCGGCAATTTCACTAAAGAACTTCCCATTTCTTCTGCCGTAAGTATTTTGCACATCTACTGGCACCTGGTCAAATTTGATTGGGTTCACAGATGTATCCATGTCTTTTTTGAGTGCAACAAACACTGCATCCTCATGTGCTAAAATAAAATAGAATCATTCGTTAATTGTCTCTCTAAAGTTACTGCAATTGAACGAAAGAGTTACATAATGAAACATACTTTCTGGTAATACTGTGTGAACAGTGTGTTCTCAGCAGACATTCAACCCAAAATATGTCTCAGCCTTCTCTGGTATCCAGAAATTTTTCTAACCAATTTTGAAGCAATTGGCAAAGCTGATGTTGAGAAAACCCTAATTTTGCCAAAAATAATGCCAACAATCACTGGAGCATTACCATTTGAACGAACTCAGCGGAGACTAACACAAGGTAAAGCACCATCAAGTTTGAAGTTAATCTGCCTGACGGTTTTGGAGAAGTCGAGCATGTGAATCACGTTTGCATTTTTTTTACTTACAGTGAATTTATAATATAAGAATATTAGTATTAACTGATAAGACTCTCGCCCCCCCCCCCCAAAAAGGGTGGTTACCAATCAAAGAACCAAAGCATTAGGGCCTGGTAAACAAGTTCGTGTGCCACTTAAACCATATACAGTTTCGCGAAATTTCAGAACATTCTGAGCAATGGTTTTCGACAAGAAGTCCAAGAAAAGGGAATCACACATTTTTTCAATTGTAAAAAAGCCAAAGCAGCACATAAAACCTATGGATCCCAGGATGTGTCTGTGTGCAATTTTGAAGCAATTGGTCAAGTGGTTTTGGGTAAGACGACTCTATAATTATCCATGCATTACTGGATGATGAACATTTGAACTCGGTTGACCAATCCATAGTAGTAGTAGTAGTAGTAGTAGTAGTAGTAGTAGTAGTAGTAGTAGCAGTAGACGACGTTTTGATCATTATGGGTAAATTGGATGAAACATATAAAATTGCCCACTATAGTCTCATGGATGTGTGTCTCACAGATATTAGATAAAATTATCACTGTAAGGTACAACTGAAACGGGGTGCAATTGATGACGTATCTTTAGGTAAAAAATTACTGCCCATTATCTCCGTCCAATTTAATCAAAATTATGCTCGTTAATACATTATACTAATTAAACTTTTGTAGGTTAATCGCACAGATCTGAATGTTAAATGCTCCTGATGCTTTAAGATAAAATAATGTAAAAACTAATTTCACGTAATTGTGTGAGATCATTCCAACAGAACATGAACTGCTGTCTGTATACAAACACAAGAACATAAACGTTGTTCATATGGGACACTTTCCCATTGACCTGTCTCAACTGTTTACCTGTACCATCCAGTCTTCAGTTTGGGGTTATTATCCGACACTCCTCGTCTACTCCAGCATCTTTGTTGTATATTTTTGTGCACTGACAATGTTGGATTGATAAAGGTATAGGCGACAAAGCTTCAGTTCCTGTTCAGCTGATAAATTTGGCATGCTCGCTGTTGTGCATGTTTTGTTTCATAAAGAAAGCAAGGAGAACCAGTCTCACGATAGTACATTAATGAGCAAAGTATGCTGGCCCTATTGGATCAAATGTGTACACGTTCACCTTTATCTAAATAATATAGCCCACCTATGCTCATTAAATCCCAGTCATTGGCATATGCCGTAGTATGTTCATGAACCCGGAGTGTTGGAACTCCCCTTTGCAATGAAACGCCATACTGGTAGCTCCAACTCTGCATGCCGATATTAAAGCTAAGAAAGTAAAGCCGGGCCTTGGGTGCTGTGAAATAGGTGCCACCGAATGAACTGCCTACATTTACTGGAGGTACTTGAATAGACCTGTTCATATCAACTTGTGCCGAACTTCTCTGCACCCTAATTAATTATGCATTCCATTGTTGGCCTGATTGTCCAATCAGCAAATAGCTGAGTCGGACTCATGCCTTAATATGTTCACAACCGATACCATGGCTAACGCTAGTGATTACAACATGGATTGTGCGGAATAGTGCAAATCTTTTACTTAAAAGGTCACATCAGTGGCGAAACGTGCATTTTTAGTTTGTTGACGGTTTGATTTTTCATTAAATCCAAGCACATCCTGTGTTGTACTTACTGATCTTTCGACGTGTAGTCCCACCAGCGTTGTCGAGCGTAAAATGTAAACAAAGCAGGGTGCGCTTCCCGAAGTAAACCGACTAAACCCGAATCCTATGAACAGGTCTATTGGGATTATCTATCCTGCAGACACTGAATACTCGGATGTACAATATGCATAAAATTAAACACTTGTATTCTTTAGGTTGATAGTCTGAATATGGCTAGCGAAGTCTGTAGGCCTTCGGCACTGTATAGCTGCCGCCCATTGGAAACATAAAGTGCTTGCACCAAGGACATGTAGACAACATGGTGTCTGCTGGTTGTTTCATTACCCAAATGAATGCTTACATCTCTGTATATACTAGACATGAAGCTGCAATCCTTGTAGCGTTGATACAAAACACCCTGTTTAGGCTTTGCACCCATAAGTCTCACCCTTGTCAACTGGTACACAGAAGAGCTCCTATCCAATTTTGAATTGTCAATTTTTTTTAGAATACTATATATATATATATATATATATATATATATATATATATATATATATATATATATATATATATATAAATGCTGTTAACTCAGCTGGCTGATTAATCAGGAGAACCAAAGTGCGATAGGCCTACAAAGTCTTTTTTTGTATTTTTTAATTTTTTTTGCAGAAGTCATTAACGTTGGGTTTTGAGTGGTTAGACCTGTACATTTTGGAAACACTATAGTCTGTAGTTTATGAAGAATATTTCAAAGGTTGAGACGACCGGTTTAAACCACCAGTTGCCATTTATGGGTGACTGCCTGTCTCAAGTCAGAAGTAAAATTTGTTTCTTCACCTTAGTATTGGAAGATGAAATTTGATGCTTTGATAACTCCGGAATCTCTTTGCTGTCATTGTTGGTTTTGTAATTTATGAATTTGGATAATATTTTCCTAAACTACTAAACATACCAAAAGCAGGGAAAAATAATGACCTGAAAATTGAAGCATGACAATTTGAACGGAATAAGCAGAGACCAACTCAAGGTAA
Organism: Hermodice carunculata; assembly: GCA_964020975.1. NCBI lineage: Eukaryota > Metazoa > Annelida > Polychaeta > Eunicida > Amphinomidae > Hermodice > Hermodice carunculata. The sequence goes on from OZ026624.1 coordinate 78,230,870, forward strand.
TGCACCATCAAATTTGAATTTAAATGTCTCACGGTTTAGGAGAAGTTGAAAATGTGAATCAATATTGCATCTCCATGGAATTTCATTAAATTCACTATACAGGAATGTTATACAGGAATCCTCAAAAATAATGGTATAGAGCGTTCTAAGAGCTACATTTTGATACATTCTTTCATGCATCCAAGTGTAATAATTTTTAAAATATGGGATCAAATAGGGCTATTTTTTTCACAAAATGGCATGTCACAACATAAATTTGAAATTTTCTTTGGCTTTGTGAATTCTAACAACAAAACAAAAATGGTTAAATTTGCATTTTATGTAATTTACTAGTCATGATCTTTTGATTAGGACTTATCATCAAAGAAAATGATGACCACAAGTACCAGGGAATAAAATGGATTTTATTCACTAATTTGAGTGACTTCCGTTATAATAAACATAAAGAACCTATCAAACAAATCAGATAAGCATAACTTTACTATTATACCCATATCGAAAGTGCAGATTCCTTGCCCTTCATTGAAAAATAGCCTTTTACAGTTCGTCTTTTTAAAATTTAAGATAGTCATTCAAATAAACCAAGGTAAATGCTACCCTTTCTGCACAAGGGAAGCTACAAACACTACATTTACGCTTATTTTAAAGAGTATATTCATATGAAATTAAAGATTACCAGAGATGTATGTCCCTGTCCCATAGGTTCGTGTTGACGGAAAAATTATAAATATAGTCTCTAATACCTTTCCATTATCAGGGAATTTTTGTTTTTATTTGTATCTTCCAATATGGTATAAAAACAAAACGGAAGGTGCCACTGCGGCAAAAAATGCGCAATAGGAACTCAGCAGTGCTGTCTCCTTATGTCACGTTCGTGGAAATTGGCGGCGCGCACCAAGAATATATGTTGGTTTGGAGCGCCATTCTCTTTCTCTTTGACAATTTTTTCATTGTCAGTCAACTTATAGGCATTTTTTAATCTCGTATTTGTATTTCTCGCAATTTTAGGGAAGTTACCAAAAATAAGATAATTAAGCAGATACTGGTAGCTTCCATTATACTGCATGAAAGCAGTTGCTGTTTTTCGTATATATCTTATATATGGTGCACTGGTATCTAAGTAGCTTTTCACAAAAGTACGTCATAGTTCCTCCTCTGTCAGAAAATGTATGTTAAACAGCTCTTGAATTTAAAATTGTTTTCCCTACTTATGCATGAAATTGGTGCTTTTCATGAGATCTAGTGATCACCCAGAATGTACCCAAATTGAAAAAACAAAAATAAAAATTAGGTGTAGCTGGCATTACCAGCGGGTGACTACCTTTGCTCAACCCTTCCACAAGGTAAAAACCATTCATTTTTCAGCACAATCTGATGGACGCTTTTGGAGAAGAAGGAAAAAGTCGAAAATTGCAAACACACCAAACGATTTGCGAAAAAAAGTGTTTATATTGCCTTGCCTCCTGTTGAAAAACTACTGTCTGTGTGTCACCAGAAGTGGCTTTACGCGAATTAGGCAATAATGAAAGCATTTGTGGAGAAAAAAAGAGTTTTACAGACCCACCCAAGGTTCATTCCACCCAAATGTTTAGTGACTGGAAACTATTGCGCACTAAATTGGAAAGAATGTGTAACAAACACGCCCCTCCGAGGATCAATAGGGCATGCAATGGAACAAACCCCTGGCTCTCACCTGATATTCTTAAAAAATGAACTAGATGGATTACATTCAAAGAAAACTATTGACTAAAATTGCAAACAACTGTTGGACATTTACCATAATTTCAGCAGTGAAATTATGGATATGATAAATGGTTTTTGGCAAACACATGCGACTTAATTTACTTGACTATCTGAAACATAATAATCTCTTGACTAATGACCAGTCGGCGTTTCTAGAGTTTCACTCCATTCAAACCGCCATTCAATGCATGGTAGACAACTGGTTAGAAAATGTAAATGCACTCCTTCCCACGATAGCCGTCTTTCTTGTCTGGCAAAAATGCCTCGACACTCTTTCTATTTTTCCATTGTTTTATATAAATTGACTCAATACAGTATAAGTGGCATCCAACTGACGTGTTTCATACAATGCCTCTCTGATCGTTCCCAAAATTGCAAACTGCAATGGACACCTGTCTACCATACGTAAGGCACAACAATAAAGAACGAAAACAAACCAGACTGTCTTAGAAATTACAGGTTAACCCTTTCCCCTTAAACGGGCCAAAACCGGCTGGTGGTCAAATGTTGTCTGCTTCAGTGTTTTCAACTAATTTCAACAGATATGAAAAACAATTTCACTGAGAAATGTACACGAGACTTATCAAGATCACATGCCCCAGGTCAACAGCTTTCCTTGGCATGGGTTGGGCACTTAGTGCCCAACCTATGCCAAGGAAAGCTGTTGACTCAGTCTTAATTCAAGGGGGAAAGGGTTAAGGTCAACAGGTTGTAATAGACAGTGCTCAGGTTGCCAATCATTGCGTATACCTTGCACAGAATAGGTCCAGTTGTGTGTAATGAAACATTTGTGTGTATGAGATAAAGTGACGAAACAAACGGAATTTTGTTGGGATATGCAAAATACTAACCATTATAGCGTTTCCTTCCTTCACATGGCCTAACAAAGGTGAACGCCAGACCTGAAAAGGAAGTGAAAAAATGCTATCCATTTCATTGAAATATTACAGGTATACAATGGCATATACTCCAATTCTGTGGCCACAACAGATTTGTATCAACTATTCATATTGTTATGATAGTAAAAGTTGTCCATGTGATGGTAAGGTCCCATAGCCTTCCATATGCCTAAATGATTAATCTGTAGACATTACAGATACTCTGTTGTAATCTTTCGACTGTATTTCTAACTCACTGTACGTGTCCTTAACATTTGTCATGCTAATAACGGACGCATGATCAACGTATTATTGTGTCTGCACACAGTACAATACGCTGATGATATGGGCATATATGTAGGAGAGATACAGTTACAAGTTAATCTCACTTTGTTGTTTTCAAGCATTAAAAATATAAGTCCTAAATCATAATGGCGTATTCATTGTTCAATTAACGATTTCTTAGTTGAATTTGACATTACACTGTTCCAGATATAACTTCATAAATTCCGATGAAAGTAGGTCTATCAATAGCCTCATGAAAACCCAATCTAGGTCTTTTTTCCACTCCAACAAGTATCAAAGATATTACGAAGGTCAGTCTGCTGTGGGAGCTGGCTTGCTAAAAGTTTAAATATGACAAATTATCAAACCCATTTTATGATACTAACTGCATAATTCTAGAGTTTGCACTGGGTAGTGTTGCATACCCTCATGTGTTGTAGATCATTCACATTCTAGCTCTATCCTGTTCAGAATAACTCTGACTCAATTGCTTTCTTTGGTATGCCTTGGACACAACCCGGTAAAAAAAGCTATTGACCCGGACACACCACTATGATCGATATAATCTACAATTCTCAGCAAAATGTTCGATATTAACACGAAATACAAATATAAGTATTAAGACAGACAAAATTTTGTATTTGGCGATTCGAGTGGGGCAGTGTTGACAAACTATAGTATACACGTGTACTTACTAAGCAGTACGAACTTCGCCCACATCATCAAACGAATAGATTACTGTAGATTTCGAAGCTCTGTTTTGTTTGGTCCAGGGTTCTTTCGAATACACTAATGAATGCAGAATAAGTTCCTTATATATTCACTGGAGCACTCAGGATTGGTCAGGCGCAAGCACACCACGAGTTAATTTATGCACATTTTTTGCTTAATCCAGCATACATCAGATGTGCGCTGTATGCACAATTTACCACAATCGCTCTATTTGTTTCGAATAAAGACATTCAAGCATGCCATTAATATATGACATATGACAAAGTTACAAGGTGAAAGTAAATTCTCCAAATGTTTGGATGTTGGAAATGGGGACACTTTCGCATATCTTCAAGAAGTTTGGTTACAGTCCTGCGCAAAGTAATTTAATCATAGATTTATACCGCCAGAAAAGCCAACGCACAAGATTACTTGTTTACAGGCCACAGACTACAGTTATAAATCCTTCTATTTTTCATATTAGCATTTTTCGGTCTAAAAAATCAGCATTTTGGTATTTTAAAATTCCGTGAACGGCATTTAACAGATAAAAATGTCAGAAAAATATGCACGGATTTTTGTCATACAATTCCCAGCTCGTTAATTTGTGATAATTGAAATACGAAACAACACCTGGATGTCAGCTTTATACAGGTGTATGAACTGTGCTCTTGCCAGGGTCACATCATTGTCCTTCCCCACCATAAAGTTCCCACCTGGCCTGGAAGACAGTGCACCTATATGACCACCAATGAAGCAACTCTGCGATGCAGCAAACCTGACTTAGCTAACTTTATTTAAACAGAAGCTACAGCATGCTGAAAACACAGTATTTTCACAATTACGGACTATCTCCGTTGGGATGCGCAACCAGCCAATCACAACTGTAGTCTGTAACCTAATAGACTTATCAAAATTTTTAAAACTTGTTTAACTGAAGCCACAACTTGTTTCCTGCAAAAGATTTGCATTAACTTTACCAAACTTCAATATTAAAGAAAATATCAACTTTTTCGCAAGCAACCTTAAAATCTGAAAAATCAGTTTTTATGACACATAAAATAATTAATTAAAATTTTGAAGAAAATTATATAATTGCATCCAATCAAATCTTTTCTGTCCAATATGAATAGGATACACAATGGGCTATGATGCAAACCCATAATCACTTGCCTGCATGTCCTGCCCTTACAATGAGAGATCAAATTACAATGCCCCACCCCTTAATTTTAACCCCAAATTTGAATATATTGCTAAAATTTTATGAATTTTTAGGCGAAATTGGTGATTTTTTTACTATTTATGGATAGATTCGTAACATTTGTCGACAAAAAATATGACATCTATCACTGCTGAGGCATCAATGGCGGATGGGGGGAGTATCAGTTACACCAAGTCAGCATCTAATACCAGTCATTATGGCAGTATTTTCCTGATATAATCTGAATTACGGCAGACAATGGAACAGTTTCAGTGTTTAAACATTATTAGCCCATCAAAGTGCACAGTTTAAGACCAGTTGGTCACAGATTAAAGTCGCAGTATTCAGCAAATTATGTTTTTTGGTACTAAAATTATGGAATTTTAACGCGCCATTTGTTTGAACATTAGGAGGGCAGTTGGGTGATCCAGCTTCCACAAACCAATAGTGCTATGCCTTTTTTTCTGCAGTAGACTGTACAAGTTGTGGTTTATTGACATGGTTTCTGGTGTATGTGCACATATTAGAAAGAAAATGACAAAAGTTTGTACAGTTACTCCAATATCATAAATGCATATTTGTATTCACAAGTGCTCTGATTTTAAATTTGATAAGCATCCAATTATCAATCCAATTATCAGGCGCAAGTGTTTTTAGGCAAGTGTTTAATGGAAGCTAACTTTTTTCCCCTTGTCCCACTTTCTGAAACTCTTACAATTATATATGGTTGTATGTTGAAGTTCAAATGTTTTGCCACCTATGTACACTAGCTTGGTAAAAGTTATAAAATCTGCAGTTCATAAGTGCTGTCATCCATATTCATGGATATAAATTGATTCATTTATGTGAAAATAACATCCTGATGAACTCAACAGCTCAACAAAGTCAGCATGCCTGATTTTAAATGATTTACCCCAGTCAAATGACACACATGTATGACAAGCTTTTGTCTACCAAAAAAAATAAAATAAAATAAAAATAAAAGGGGTTGGAGGGGGGGGGGAGAAACAAAAACAAAACCAAAAAACAAAGAAATTTACATTTTACCTAAGATTTGTACAGCTCTACTGACAGACAATGTGCATTTTTTTCTGGTATGCCCAAAATCACTTTGACATGATTTTGTATAAACAGCTCTGCATATGAATGGAGGCTATAGGCCTACAATGACAATGCCACAAAATTAAAAGTTTGAAACAGAGGGTCACTAAGTTTCATATCAATGGGATAAGCATAATTTATTCATATCATTTTAGCATTGATAATTTCTCACACACACATATGATTACCTGTGTGGTACAAGTGAGGTATCGCTAAATACAAAGGGCTATGGAAGCTATCTATCTACCAAGCAGTCAGCAAAGGAGGCATAGCCTGTGCACTTGTTAAATGTCTTGCATCGAATCCTGTTATTATTTATGCAGTGTGGTTCCACTGATAGGTACAACATGTCTATGCACAACGATTTGTGACATAAATGTGATACTTCATGAATTTTTAGAAAATTAAGACTGTTAAACTTGATATTCACAACCGATCTGTGGGTGTAAAACTTCTTTTCTCCTTTCATACGCTGGCCTGAGGTACACAATACCATAGCCCGAACCATTTGCCTTGTGATCTACAGTCTCAGGACCATATCTTGCATGCTCCATCCATGTAAAAGTTGTTAGGATCACTCAAAATTGTCCAGGCAGCTGTCAAAAAGTGCTGACTTCCCATTTTTAACTTGCTTGATGGACGATAATAGAATAACAACATGACCATGTGAGTCCCAATACATACAGAGTTAGCCCTAATAGGCCACAGACTACAGTTATAAATCCTTCTATTTTTCATATTAGCATTTTTCGGTCTAAAAAATCAGCATTTTGGTATTTTAAAATTCCGTGAACGGCATTTAACAGATAAAAATGTCAGAAAAATATGCACGGATTTTTGTCATACAATTCCCAGCTCGTTAATTTGTGATAATTGAAATACGAAACAACACCTGGATGTCAGCTTTATACAGGTGTATGAACTGTGCTCTTGCCAGGGTCACATCATTGTCCTTCCCCACCATAAAGTTCCCACCTGGCCTGGAAGACAGTGCACCTATATGACCACCAATGAAGCAACTCTGCGATGCAGCAAACCTGACTTAGCTAACTTTATTTAAACAGAAGCTACAGCATGCTGAAAACACAGTATTTTCACAATTACGGACTATCTCCGTTGGGATGCGCAACCAGCCAATCACAACTGTAGTCTGTAACCTACACCTTTTCTCATCCACACCTTACATATGAGGTATGGACCAGTAAAGTTGTAAAGTCCGCCGATTTAATCTACATGTTTGAGATGGTAAAAAACTTTACCTAAAAAAGGTTATGCTGTACTCTGAATAATTTTACATGTTTAATGGCTACCAGAAGTTGACTTTTTACCCTTAGTGCTAGTTCAGGTATGAATCACATACACAATGCACATAGCCAAAAGAGTCAAATTAACTTTTTTGGTACTGGCAACCTGACAATTTATTTTCTTAGCACACCAAGTGCCATATAATGAGATAAAAAGCACGCTGATAGGCCTGGTTAGCTGGTAAGCTGACGACCATTTACATGACATGCTACTGTGATCTGTATTCACCATAAAAACTTTGTTTACTCAGAAATCCTAACATGTCATATTGCAATGTTATACATGCACGCCGGTATCCTCATTCAAAATGTCTCTATTACATTACATTTGTTTAGTTTACTCATTTATTTCAAGTTACTTACTTACTTACCTACTACCAAGTGACTGGCTACCTGCTGCAGCATAGATCTTCTGCCAAGCCGTGGGTGATACAAGGTGACAATATGCAGCATGGAAATACAAATGAATAAAATAATATCAAGACAGATGATCATACAGAAAAGAAACATGAATATTTTGCGTGTACCGCTTTTGGGAGTTTCTGTCAACATATATATATATATATAATATATATATATATATATATATATATATATATATATATATATATATATATATATATATATATATATATATATATATATATATATATATATACACACACATGGAGGACATAACATTGATTTCTTTCCTCGGGACTTGTACTGAGAAAGTTGTCCGTCGTGTGGGCGGCAGTTCATTATGTTTGACCACTGTTGGGAACTATGAAGGTATTGTGGTCTAGAAAATTGGTTATAAAAGATCGGGATAATGCTGATTTTTTTCTGAATTGGTAAATGCACTGATGGCTAAGTTTCCGTCTTTGCAATAACTTTAATATGACTAGAATCACATCAATTAACAGAAAAAATTGGTGCTTCACTGACAACTGTAAATCACATACCCATCACCTGCAACCAAATGGAACATCGTGATTTGTACACCAGCAGATCACAACATAATCTGTGTACTTTATTATCACTGTGGTAAAATTGAGACAAAACGGAGTGTGATCAGTTGCCTTTTTAAAGCACCCAGAACCCTTTGCGCAAGTATGTAGTCAGGTCAGGAACACTCTCCTATCCTGTAAAGTAATTGGTGACATAAGCAAATATTCTGCTATGCTTGCAAGTGAGCATGCACGTCACCAAAATCCAACATGTTTGGGAGGGAATTGTCAGGCCAGCAAACACTCTCTGGTATGCACAAATGCCTTTTGTTCCCGCAATATAATCCCCCTCCCCCCAAGAGTTGTCTTTTCAGCCACAGCAGCGTTTTTTTTTCCTTTCAAGACATCAAATCTCTCATTTTTGCCTTGATTAGTTTAGTCAGAATAGAGTTGCTGAGTTCCATAATATAACTGACACAATTCTAAGTTCTATATTTATAAAACATCAATAACCACGAGTTTGGACATTTTTATGAGAATAAGGAAATGCATTTTCATAGCATCAAATTTTTAACTAAATATGTTTCGAAAACAATTGTATTAACATAAAGAGGACCACATTTAAAAAGTGATTGCAAAATAAAATTTACTGGCATCACTGTTAGTTCAATATACCAAAAAGTCGTGGTTTATGAAAATATGACAGACTTGCAGGAAAGTAGAGTTAGAACATCAAAAAACAGGTGTCGAAAGTTTTATAAAATTTTAATTTAATGGTACATGTACCAAGATACTTAAGATGCCCCATTGATATTCTTGACATCATAAAAAGTCAATACTAGTGACAAGTACAATTGTGTCCTGGGCCTACCTGATTATGATTAACATTGACTACACCTTTATAGGGAAATGCTTATTACATTATCGGAAAGTAACACCCAGTACTCACTGTTGTCATTACGAGCGTCCCGTGTGTTTTATCAACGTGTCAGGCATGTCTTCAATATTATTCAGACAGAAACAATGCACCTTTAACAGCTTAACAGCGCAAACTTGTATGTTTTTTGTTTTAAATACACCACAGATAAGATATCATATTTTTACACATCAAACAAAAGTATCATTCTACTGTACTAGTCCAGTAGTATTCCATATGTGACTAAATGTATTCATTTGATCCGTTGTTATCGCCTCGCACGTGTTACAATATTGGATTTTGACATTTTTCCCACTTATGTCCCATGTTTGGAACTCCAGCTGGCTTTGTGCATAACCCACGTACCTATTCCACGATACAAGCTGAAAATTCTTCTTGCTTATGGCACACAATCCACTCTCCTCTGGGAACTAATTCTTTGTGATGTAGGTGTAAATTAAAAGTCCCACGGACCCAGGTTGGCCATACATTTCTAGTAGCTTCTGTATTTGTTCTTGCGTATTTCTGCATTTGTAAGACGTGTATACTATAGTTTTTTTTGCTGATGTTCAATAAATCTGTTAGGTAATGATATCACACATGGATTCAGGAAGCGATATCGTTAGGGGCTTGGATCAGGTTGGGCTGCTGCTAGAACCTCTAGTACTTCAGGTGGTACGCTGGTATCCCTGTCAGCCGATTGATGCTTGTGTCCTTTTCTGGCTGGTACACGGCCAGCAGACTTTCTCTTACTCCAGTGATAACTGCAAATCATACTTATGTTATAATTTGGTATTGATGCATGCGTCATTCAATATAAATAATGCACTGTGTGTAGCTACCTACATGATGACAACATATATTTGTAAAATACATAACAGTCATTTGTTACGAAATTTCAATTATAGTATACATACATGTATGAAAGATAGTGTACTATGGTCATGACTTACTTGTGTTTGGAATATGATTGGAATTTATACGTGATTGTACACAATGTTAAAGCCTCGCAATGCTGCTATTACATATATTTTGTGTTGGTAACAGAAATTAACACCCAGTTATATAATCAGATACTCTGTTAGTACCTGTTATGAGACTTTATAATCAGATACACTGTTGGTACCCGTTATGAGGTATATAATCAGGTACTCTGTTGGTACCTGTTATGAGGTTATATAAGCATATACACTGTTGGTACCTATTATTAGGCCATATAATCAGACATTCAGTTAGTACCTGGTATGAGGCTATGTAATCAGTTACACTGTTGGTACCTGTTATGAGACTTTATAATCAGATACACTGTTGGTACCCGTTATGAGGTATATAATCAGGTACTCTGTTGGTACCTGTTATGAGGCTGTATAAGCATATACACTGTTGGTACCTATTTTTAGGCCATAAAATCAGACATTCAGTTAGTACCTGGTATGAGGCTATATAATCAGTTACACTGTTGGTACCTGCTTAGGGGCTATATAATTTGATACTCTGTTAGTACCTGTTATGAGCCAGCTGTCATGTCGTAACTCACTGCTGTTATGAATAAAAAGCACATCACCAGTATTCTATAAAAAATCCTATCCTCTTGCTCTGAACAGATCTTCAAATAGCTTTTTATTGGTTGCTTGTCACCCTCCTTACATCCATGTTGTAGTTTCACAGAGAAATGTGCAGCATGAAAGATGATGATGCAAGTAACACATAAACAGTGTAGCTTCAGGTATGCTTGGTTCCGTTGGATTTTTTCATTATGAAAAGGCTAATGATCAATCACTGCAGCACTTGCTTTTAAGGGGTTAGAGAGACTATGATAAAATGCAGTCTCAACATTGGTTGTGTAAGTCTGTATATGTGTTAACATACAGCCATAACATTGGAAATGAGTATAATACTCACCTTCATATATAATGTTGTGGGCAATGCAGTACAAACTGCGACAAAATGTCAACTTGACTTCTAATGGTAGTAAAAATATTTCTATTCACTCTGTATAAAATTGGATAAACAAGATCTTTGAGTAAGGCGGGAAAAAACCAGCAACAATATAGGCATTATCTCCAGTCCTAATTGTTCAACGTGAACAGTCTCTCATGAGCAGTAAACCTTACATAGTAACTGTAAACATGGTATGTTGTAAGTGCTGGTCTGAACACTCACACAAACAGAACAAAAAAAGAGAGACAGAGAGAACATATAATTCAACAAAATGCTGCATGAGAAAGGCAAGCATCGAAAGCAACTTAGTGATGGTACAGAAAAGATTTTTAAATTCAACAAAGGTGGTAGCAGAAAAAGTATTGAGTTCCAATTCAATGATGACACACAGAAGCGACCCTTTTTGCAGACTAGACGAAGCAAAGGGAGCAACTCAGAGCAGCATGACCAATACCTTGTATAAAGCTCTGGGCAACTTCATAACATCATATGGCAAATTGATGCAGGATGCTTCATCTGAACAGTCTGTGATTACAGCCACTGGTATAGATGCTACATCTGAACAGTCCACTAGTCCAGCCAATGGTGCAGCCATGCCAGACAGTTTATCAATACCACTGAAAATTTGCAAGCTTTGCTTGACATAACAACTGGACGTGCACTAACTACACTGTAGACCCTCTCTCAAGCCAGAATCTGGACTCATGATGGGGTATGTTTAAAAATCAAGTGCTACTTGTGCTAATTGACATAAGAACACATGACCACCACATTCTTTTACAAAAACTGCATGACCAAAGTACAGAATGCTTTTGCATTGAAGCCAGTATAAACAATTTTATCAGTTTGGTGATATTGGCCAGATACCAAAGGACTATCAGCCAGCAACTTATTGTGTTCATATCTGCAAACATGCACCCGTTATACCATGGCAGGAGTGTGGATGCTATCAGGGAGGAACAAAGTGAGACTAGAGCTTTTGGCAGGAGAGGGGGCACCAAACCATGATAGCATAGACAGGCAGTAAAGCAACTGACTCTCTAAGGCCAAAGTTAAGCTGTGTTCATTCTGGGTTATCAGTCACATTATTAAAACGTGATTCTTTAGTAATTTTTGCATTATTTAGTATAATTAACCCTCTTGACGACCATTGCCACGACTGCCATATCTGGGCAATAGGCCCGACACAATTGAGTTGGGTTACTCACTTTATTGTATCTACAAAGTTGACGGTCCCTCTGGCACCATTTCTCAGTTTCAAAAGGATCTTCTCGTGACTCCTGGTGCACAAGTTCTCTTATAGTCTTAACTCCTGGATGATTGGTCTGTTGAGCTGACCAACAAGAAGGAAGCAGGGTGGTCAGGTGGGCTTCACTGGTGGTTGAAAGGTAAGTTTTCTTACTAATACCGAAATTACCATTGGCAATACATAAATGCATTGGAGGAGCATGTAATGTTACAGGCAAATGGACCATATAAAGACCACCAGGCCTAACAGGTGGAGGGGGGGCATCGGTCTGAGTAAGAAGGCAATGTCTGAAGGGAAATCCTTAGAGGTACATGGACTTTAGGCCACCAACAGCAAAGAGTCCTGGCCAAAGCCTGGAAACCCTCCTTATTGTCCAGCATGGGAAAAACTGCCCCCCCCCCCACACCCCAAATTAAGTGGCCTGCCAAACTGATAGCTGCTCCCCTCCTGGTTAGAAGCTGTCTATTTCCATTCTTCAGGTCTTTGAGATCTAGCGAGACTGTTGTGTCATGGAAAACATGTTATGGAATGGAAGTCTAGTCATAAAGTTTGAAGGGGCAGTGTCGGTGAAATGGGTGCGCTGGCTCTAGGCCTGATGACAAAGGGAGAGCCTCCTAACGTGAGTCAGAAAGGTCTCAGGCCTACTCTAGGTATGCCAACTTATAGACTGCATCTGACTCTAAACCCTCGGGGCAGCATTAACTGGAACATGCTGGATGTCCTGAGGCAAGAAGAAAAGTGTAACAGATATGTGTCAGGAACCTATGTTTTGGAACCTGCTATGCTGGCAAAGGCATACATGCTCTCCTCAAGCACTATCAAGTTGGCAATCAGTGATCACTGAAAGTCATGGGCAATTGCCAGCAGCAGGCCTATAGAATATAGACAACCGAAACATTCCTTAGGGTGCATGAGGAGGCACTAAGGCTTTCACTTCATGAGTGCTAGCCAAGACAAGCTTTATAAATGCCACAGGCCCATGCAGAGCATTCTCATGGGCTTTCAGGATTGTCTGCCTGATACACAGTGAGATTACATTTTGGCAAACTTACTCTTTTTGAAGGTTACCCAGGGCCAAAAAGAGGGCAAGAGCCATCCATGCATGAGATATACCAATGAAGTGCTTTTACATGGCACAGGACTCTTTGATGTGCGGGAAGAGCTGTATCCATAGCATGGAGGGAGAAACCCTTAAAGGCCATAAATGGATTTTGAGCCACTTGGTTTAAGGAAGGAAGTCCAAGGGAAGCCCCAGGGTCACCTGGGGGAGTTCACGTGACTGTAGGATTCAGTCATGAGCTAGAGAATGTATCTTGCTTCTTCTTCAGCCCTCAAAGTGAGTGTTAACAGAAAACAAATTTTCCACATCCGGTACTTGAGATTCACCTGTCTTGTGTTCCTTAGACACTCAAAGGGCTATTTCTTCAACATGAATGAGACCAGGGGAAGTCCTATCATAGTATGACCTGCCTGTCTGCTAATATATCAGTGTAGAAGGTCCTGATGAGTACTGACAGATAAGGATCACTCCCAATGATGTTCACCAAGGTTGAGTAGATGGATGATCAGAACCCCACCACAGTTCTCTGAGGTCTTGTCGAGCATTTCCCACTGGTATAGCAGGAATATAGTTTGGTCCCTGATGTGCAGAGACCATTTATTTTCCTAGCGGAACACCAATCTGAAAACACCTTCCAACAAGCCAAATAAACTACAAAAGAAGAGAATCAAAGCCCCCCCCCCCTCCCGGCCAATTGTATTTGCAACCAATTCTGAGAAACCTTTGTTGCAATTGTGCTGTGCAACAACTGCCATGCATGGAGGTTGAGTACTTGAGAGATCCTATGGAACACTCTCGTCCATGGTTGCACCAGAGGTTTCAGTCATGCTGGTAAATGTAGCAGAGACTTGACACTGAATCCCGGGAGATCCATTGAGCAATCTGCTCTTAACCACGGGGGGGGGGGGGGGGGCGAAGTGTGTGTGTGTGTGTGTGTGTTTGTGTGTATAACTGGGCTAAAATTGCCGTCATGGGACCGAACTTTTTGCAAAAGCCTTGGAAGGGTTTAGTGAAGTGGAAAGCATATGTCCAAAGGTCGATCCAGTCCATTTCTAGAGCACCATCCCTCTAGGGCCTGGGGATCTGGGACAGGTGCCATGTAAACAGGACGTTTTGCATTTGTGCTTGTGGCAAGCATATCCACATGTGGCGCACCCCATCCACAGGCACTCGTAACATTAAAAAAGTATTGTAAAAACAGTGACATATTAAAAACAGTGACAGTCAATGTGCAACTATTAAAGTTATGTGCACATGATGTTGCATTCTGACAGCTGTAGCAGATCTATTTTGATTCCCTTTATATTCATTCAATTGAACCAACTTAAAAAACAATTCCTCACTGCAAGGCTGTACACTATAACACAATGTACACTACTAGAAAGAGTTGTCAAAACATTACATATCAGTCAAGGCGGTACTCAATGTGCATAGGATTTATTTTATTTTTGATGTAACAATGGGACCTTTTCAAACATGTTGGCTGATTATTATTATTATTATTATTATTATTATTATTATTATTATTATTATTATTATTATTATTATCATTATTATTATTATCATTATTATATGCAATGTTTAGCAATTATCTATATTCACAATGTAATGTCGAGAAGCCTCCTTTCCAAGCTAGTGCATTAGACAACCTCTATTCGTAGTAGAATAGAAAACTTCCATTCCAAACTCAGTATAAGAAACCTCCAC
This sequence comes from Hermodice carunculata, assembly GCA_964020975.1. Classification (NCBI taxonomy): domain Eukaryota; kingdom Metazoa; phylum Annelida; class Polychaeta; order Eunicida; family Amphinomidae; genus Hermodice; species Hermodice carunculata. The sequence goes on from OZ026624.1 coordinate 78,245,895, forward strand.
CCCATGTTCTTTCAACTCATTCAACACTAAGAGTTACTGTGATGTGTCTAAAGTGTGTAAGAATTTTATGACAAGTAAATAGTGTGTCCCAGTACATGTTTGAATGATTTCCCTAGAGTATGGAAATAAAAACGAGAGTTAATGGTGAGTAAATATAAACATGAAAGTAAGAGAGACAGACGAACCAGTTGTCATATTTTTCTGTACTATTTTATAGCAGAATAATTTAGCACAGGTAGGTCCCTTGAAGGTGATACTATTGTTGCCTGTTTAGCAGACCCAGGGCCCTTGACAAATGGAGAGGGACACTGAGCCACCATCCACACACAAAAATGGCCTGACAGTTATCCACGCAGGAAAATGCCGCTGTGACCAATCTGCCCACCCACCCCCCTCCTGCTCAAACACAGCTGTGCAAACATGCATGTCCAGTGCTGTGGCAGTGTGACTCCATGGGGCTCAGTGAGGCACTCTGACACAGGCTTACATTTTCAGTGAACCCTATCTAAAACCTGATCTTCAGCTAAGCAGTCGTGAGCAGAACAATTTTTTAGTCCTACTGAATCAAAGGAGGGTAGAGGGCCCTCTATCCTCCTTGCTGATTCCCAAAATGCATTTCCCTAAACGGGCTCTGCAAGGTGATTATGAGAATTTTTTGCATAAAAAGTACTGAGTGATGATTGCTCCATTAAATACTTCAACATGTGAATCTGAATTGATTTTCTATATAATTCATGATAACAATCTAAATTATTTTCTTTTCAATGTAACAAACCATTTTGTATTCAACACAATGGGCCCCCGTTTCCCCTTTCCACAAAAAAAAATTCGACTAAAAAGCTTCTTACTTGCCACATTTAGTTATACTTTTAGAACTGTTGTTCACTGTCTATTGGCAGATGTCTCAAACCTACATGTGTATGTTTGAACTTTGTAACTGTGTGCAAGAATTTGATGATATAGAGCTTTGAAAAATTTTATTGCCGCTAATTTTGCATAATTTTAAAACATAATGACTACCCAAATGCATAATTTAACCCATAGGTCACTCACCATGGCAAGTTTGGTGGCTTTCAGAATAAGTGTCCGAGATAACTGCCCAACAAATTGGGTCCTAAAAAAAAAGAATCCATGCGGAAACAAAATGTCTTGGTTAACACCCAGACATAATAAATGATTTCAGGGTATATCATAATATTCTTGGCCCAGACTACAACTGAGGGTTACCCATGCAGCTAAGGATAGCAGTTTCAGTAATTCTGGTAACGTGGGTGACTCACCAAGCAAGCCTCCATTTTTTAAAGATGGCTGGCAGCACTCGTGAATTGTCAAAAGGTTGGTCTTTCAAAACATAGACAACAGTACAATAAGTTGATGTTTATTGTTATCTTCAGCTGAATCCACTAGTATGGCATAAGTGGTCAACCAGCAACAAATTACAACACTTGCTAGACACAGAGAGGCCACCCGCAGTGTTCTCCCACCCTCAATATAGTTCATGAAAAAAAAACAAAGACAAAAAAACGACAACAAAAAATAAACAACACAAAACAAAAACAAACAAAAAACAAAAACAAAAACAAAACAAAAACAAAAAACAAAGGAAAATAAGAAAAGACACATTTGCTGAAAGTTTTGCCCTGATGTACACCATGATCTAACCATATTAACATGACCTCTGAGAACCATTTAATGCAAACACATGCAGAGTTCATTTGCATGGTATATAGTCCAAGACTGATCTAAAAGTTTACATAAACTTTGTTTGGTGTATTCGTAGAGATGCGACTAGAAATTGAGTCAAAGCACAGGCAAAGCAGCACATCAAACGTGTTTCATTGAATTGTAGAACTGTGCAGGCCTTGGACATTGTTGAGAATGAGTCTTATTTTTGTTCAAACTCAAATATTAAAAATACTTTTGACACAAAAAATTAGGCCAGACAAGAGAGAGCCGTTATACAGGGCAAAGGCGTATATGCAATAATACAATACAACAGCATTATGGCTTAGGTTTGAGGGTTCAAAATATAGCCACTAGATGGCAGCAAAAAGCTTATTTAAAACTTGTTTTAAATCTAGGCTCACTGTTCATATAATGTAGTATTATCAAACGACATTTCAAACTAAGTGATTTTGCACCAAATAAATGGAACAAATGAATGCAAGTGAACAAAAGAAAAAAGAATATATGCAGATGCCTTAACAAGACCGCGTGGATTATCATTTACAGTTATGCTCGCGTTCAAGTTAACAAACGCCAAACGCACCAACGTTTCCCAAACGTTTCCCAAACACTTTCAGTGAAAGTCAAACGTTTTGCAAACGCGTAGCAAACACTTTGCAACACTTTCCAAACGCTTTACAAACACTTTGCCAAACGCTTTCAAACACTTTTCCAAACGCTTTCAAACACTTTGCCGAACGCGTTTGGTGAAAGCCGAACGTTTTCAAACACTTTTCCAAACGCTTTCAAACACTTTACACTTTGCGTCAAACGTATGTGATACATGTACATGTACACTTGGTTATCTAATTCTAATTACAGGAATATTTTTAACAAGTGTCTAAAAAGCTTATCGGCACCTAAAAATACCAACAACATGTTGCTCGATAACCAGTTTGTGTTGTTTTTAAAATGTCGCAATTTCAGTCAATTCGATTTCAATTTAGGTATGAGCAGCCCATAAGTTATTTGATTGTTTGGTTGGGACATAAAATTAACACTTTGCAGTTTGAGTCTACATATATGCGGACTCGCACAGATGATATACTATCAATAGATTTCATATTTGAATTCCTCATCAAAAAACATTTCCAACGAATACCAACATGTCATATCTGCCAGTAACAACTAGTCAACAGCTTTTATCGGCGCACTTTGGGCGCCGGCGCCCAGAGCAGGCCGAGGAAAGCTGTTGACTCAGACTAGAAAGTGTTAAAGCCTCATATAAACTGGCTTCAAGGGCAGATCCAGAATTTTTCCGGGGGGGGGGGGTGTCAGCGACTGGAGGGCAAAGCCCGAATGCGAGTGCCGACGGCACGAAGCTTTTTTTGGGGGGGGGGTCTGGGGGGCCTCCCCCATAAAATTATCAAAAATAGATGCTCTCATATGCGTTTTCCTGGCATTTGCCACTGCACTTTCATACGGACTATTTGGATTTTCAGGGATGCAAACTTCGCTAATCTGGGCTCCACAAATCAAATTCCGCTTTATATCTGATTCAAATTAACATGAAATTAAGAAAAGAAAAAATGAGTCAGTGATAAATAATTCCTGGAAATATGTATTTGTCACCTTTACCTGGTAATAGTTATATTGGTACTGGTTAGCAACAATATTATGACATGGTCAAACCTAATTCAGGAAGAAAATTATTATAGGTAGAAGAAAAGAAATAATATGCCTACATTAACAGGTTTAACACTTCATTTATTATAAAGTTACAGATCTTTCAGTAACAAGTATACCCAGTCGCTATCATACTTTTTCTGAAAGTGAAGTTCTTGAAACAAGGCTAACTTTTAAAATTTCGAATGGAAATACAGAAGCAGCTCAAGTTAAGTATTGTTTGGCTTACTTAGCCAAGCAATAGAATTAGCTCCAGTGGAGTAAGCCAGGCCATACTCCATTGGTCCTTGGAGTTATTATATATATTTCAATTGAAAATTAGGAACCATTTCAGAGTAAATTTATGGGCAATATTATGTTCAGATCATGAATCATGATGTGATCATGATATTGCCTATGGATTTACTCCGAAACAGTTTTTGAAAGATGAAGTATTCATGACATCTGAAATGAAGAATTAAGTCTTTAATTAATTTTAGTTGAATTAGACACTTAGGTAAACGTATTTGGATCATGTTTTATATAAATATATACAACTTATAATGCTGGATAAGTGCACATTTACATGTAGGTACATCATATATTGCTGGACCTGTTGAAAATACGACTGGAGATTCTTCATCATTTAAATGGAAGTGTTTGAAATACATAGTGTTTGAATGCGTTTGTGAAAGTGTTTGAAATCGTTCGGCTAATTGTTCAACGCGTTTGGAAAGTGTTTGAACGCGTTTGGAGAAGTGTTCGGTAGATTGGCAAAGTGTTCGAACGTTTTGTAAAAATGTTTGAGATTTTTCCCAAACGCTTTCCAAACACTTTCCAAACACATTCTAAACACATTCCAAACGTTTTCAAACGTTTCCAAACACAAACCAAACACCAGCAAAACGCTGAAAAAATGTTTGGCTGTTAACTTTTAGCCGGGCCTAACTGTAAGACTCCACATTTGAGAAAAAGTTTGAATTGCTTTTAATGGGTGTACTTTACAATTTATTTCACCTTTTAAGAAAATATTTATTTTGTTCCATAAAATTTTACCCTACTGCGCCATTTTAGGCACAGAATTTGATGGGTGTTTTTGAAAAAGGTAGTGTTTGTTAAGGAGCCCATATTAAACCAACAAATCAGTCTTTCTCCTGGCAGAATACACAGTTTTGTTTATTTCACACAGAAAAAGTATTTAATTATTGTTCCATAGAAATATTGACCCCAGCCCAATGTGATACAAAAATAATCATATGTTCAGATTTTTAGATCAATCTCCATGTAAAGATGACACAGTCACATATTGTAACAACTTAATATTTGTCTTATCATTTCAGTGTATGACCCGGCAGTGAGGAGGAATGTGGCAACCCGTAAACAGATTCCTATTCACAAATGTCAAAAAATGACCTTAGACTATGTTGATATGGACGGTAAAAATGTATTCAAACCAGGACAATTAGCAGTTGGTGTTGCTCGTGTGAAACGTATTCAAGGATTTCGTGTAATAAACTTTCGAAAGCAGTTGTGCTTCAAGTAGCCACAGCACACCTTATTATATACTGAGAGTCCGTCCAGAAAACAGGAAACCAATTTTACTTGCTGTAGAAACAAAGAAACTGGTGGAGTTTTTTTTTAATTATGAGGAAGATGAAGTCAGTGTTCTACAAAATTTAAATTCAAACCTGGAAAGTGAGTATGGCCGAGAGCACAAAATGGAGTGTGGGATTGAAAGTAATGTTCCAGCAACCGGCCCTTGCCTTATTGATACCATTACAATGTTGAGAAAGTTGTCTGATCCCACAGCGAAAACAAAAAAAGCAATGTGAAATCAACTGTGTATTAGATGGGCTGCATCCACAAAATTTTGACATATTTTGCAATGTTCAATGGAACAAAGTTGCAAACGTAATAGAGACAGCTACTGTTGAAGGTGGTTTGAATGGAAAACAAATAAACTTCATTCTGCATAACTGGAATCAACATGTGAGTAATCCGGAGTCATCATATTTCATTCAAGTAAGACAGCTGTTTCAAAGTGACAAGCTCCAAAGCTGCCACTACCATGTTCCCCATGCAATTGCTGAGTATGTGCGGGAAGAGGTTTTCAGAAAGAAGTCTGAGGGTTTGTTTGCAGCTCATACACAACCAAGTGGATCTGCTACTGCAAGAAGACTATCCTTTTGTGGTGGAGCTTAGGGAAAACTGCATTATGTTGCAGGTTGGTGTATCGCAACCTTGCTACACAAGTACCACTGCCAGCTGCATAGGATAATATACGCACACAAAAATCACCCAGAGCTTTACAGCCATGTCAAAATGTGTGTAGACTTGGTTTAGTGTCTAAAGGTTATACAACTAGAGATTGTGAAAGCTACAGACAATCCTGAAAGTATAAGGGGAAATTCGGAGAGAAAGAACATTAAGGAAAGCCCGACATATGTAACAGATGCTTGATATTCTTTCTTCACATTATTATGTGAAGCCACTCTTGAATTAGAAACTGATGAAAATTTACATATGTATGGCACTGATATGTTCGTGTTTGTTACCAATAATTTCTTGGCAACTTGACATTCTTCGAGAAGTGGTTTCATGTCTTTTCATCATTTGGTTCTGCCTCAGCCAAATGATTTGAATCTGAAGATGCTGAAACTGTTTGTACAGTTCTGTCAGCAATTATTGTTGATGCTGTTGACAGAATGGGTTCCCTTTATAAGGAGGTTGTATGCAGGTTTACAAGTGTTCTACATGCACAACATAGAGAAGACTACTTAATACAATTTCAGTCAAGGAAGAAAGATACACTTAGAAAGAAGTTCAAAAAGTAAAGCTAGCCTCACAAGAGTCCACATGGGAGTTCATCAGACCAAAGCATATGCAGGAAGAGAAGAGCACAGGACTTCAAATTTCCCATCTGATGCTTCAGAAAAAACCGAGTTGACAAAAAACGTAGTTGCAAAGTCAAATGTTCACAAAAAATTATCTGAAAGTACTCTGTTTAGCCTATGATGTTATAAGTTAACCCTTTCTCCCTTAAACCGGCCAAAACCGGCTGGTGGTCAAATGTCGTCTGCGCCAGCGTTTTCAACTTATTTCAACTGCAATGAAAACAATTTGACTGAGAATTGAAGATGAGACCTGTCAAGACAATATGACCCAGGTCAACAGCTTTCCTAGGCATGGGTTGGGCACTTAGTGCCGAAACCATGCCGAGGAAAGCTGTTGTCTCAGTCTTAATATAAGGGAGAAAGGGTTAAAGGAGCAGAACAACAAACGCATCAGTAGGACAGTCACTGGCAGTTTTACAGTGTGTTCAAATGCCACACCCAGAAGCCATAACAGGTGAAACATCTGATGCAGCAGTCCCACAGCCAACTATGAGTAGAAATCTGATTTTGAATGTACTTTGCAAGAGGGATGTGGCACTGTACACAATATGGTGTCTGCTGGTGAACAAGTGCAGTCTATTAGTGAAAGTTCGGGTGTTGGTCCTTCCCAGGTTGTTGTACTTGCTTGTTGGCGAAGAGGACGAATGTGTATTGTGTCATCTAGAGGAAGAGGATGTTGGATCAAATGCAACCAATGTGAGAAATGCATCTGCAGGGTTGAAGGCAGCAAGAACATAGAAAAGGTACAGCAATCCTTTGCGGACATGGGTGTGCGAAACTTGTAAAAGCCAAAGGTTAACTTTGGGTAAGTCTTTGTGTAAGTACTTGTATTAACTTTTGAGACACCCTGTAATTACTTGTATTAACTCTTCAGAGTCAACTGTGACTAAAGTTGAGCTACTTCATTGAAATTGCTTTGAATCATTATATGATGATGTTAGAAGAATTTTGCATTTAAGTACCAGCATGCCTCTGGTTCCAGAGAACATATAAAGAACCAGAATATTCCAAGTCAGCGGGTTTCCGTGGTGTACATTATGACCAACACATGCTGATGAAAGCTGTTGAGTCTTTCCAAAATTTGGCACTGAAGGTGTTAATATTATACATGTATCTATTCACAGTGTATTATCTCAGGGATGGTTCAATTTTTTAAAATACTTCCCACAGGAAATGTGACATGCATTATATTGCTAATTACAGTGACACAGACAGTTTCTTTTCAACATTTTTGCCATCCAATGTTTGTTAACAGAGCTACAGGCATAGCACACACCACGGATGTAAAATTTGTCCGCTCACTCAGATAAATTATTTGGCACCTGGCTGTAAACTTTTTATTTTTGAAGGGATAATTAATGGAACCTTTACATGTAGATTTAAAGCAGTATTATCTGTTGTCATTAAGGCAAGCTGTATTTGCATTTTTCAGCAGGTGGAGGTTCACCTTGGATTAAGTGGTCTTGGGATTTTAAAATTAAAGGGCTGTGCTACTTCTCTACCTCCAGTGTTACTTTTTTGAGAAATGCAAGACTTATATTGAGTATGCTGTTCATTGGCTTGCAGTAGGTGGCATAGTCAGGGTTTGTCTGAGCCCCATTGTGTAAAGCTATCTGTTGGCAGAACATATTTTTAATAATGTGACTATTGAGGGGCCCTGGTACATCAGGTGCATGGCAAGTTTCTTTTAGACGGAGTTTACAAATTTGTATGAATCCAATAATGCAAGCCTTTAAGTCAAACATGCTTTTAATTGAAGGCAAACCCCTTAGTCATTTCCTTGACAGTTAAATTGGACTTTGTTTTTATGTCATTTCCCCATGTCACAAACCAGTCCAGGACGCTGGTCAGCTCACTGATCTGAAGTCATTGAATATCCTGGTTTGTTCCAGCAACTGTATGGTGCCAGACAGGCAAGAAGTGGTAGCTCCTTTCATTACATTCAGACATAAGATGTAACATATATTGTCTTACGCCTGCTTGGCTAGATGGTTCTCATTTTTGATGCTTGATCAAGGCAGGTATGTTTTTCACTTAGCTTCCTGTGAGTTTCAAGGAGGTTTGTTTGATCCCACCTAAATGCCTCTTTTCAGTTAACCCACTTGATATGTAAGCCACCAGTCACATTCAAGCACCTGGTGTATTTTTCACCCTGTCCCGATTTGAGGATATTGTTGCATTTTTTTTAATCACGTGGGAGTAGTCCATCGAGAATATCGTGTAGTGAAAATGATTACTGGCAACCCTGGCCACCATATCAAAATGTAGAGGGTTATAATTTGGAAAATTCATTTTAAGAAAAGCTCGGTTTTGTGCTGCCCCGTCCATATTGGTAAAAACTAATCGAATATCCCATGCACTAAATTATCCTAATGCTGCCCAGATGTTAATGCATAACTCTGACAGGCTGGCATTATTGGAGGGAAAATGAGCCCCGGGAAAGTGGAATCCAGAAAATGCCAAAAAAGTCATTTGGAGTACATGAGAAGCAGTGTCTCGCCATTTCTTACAAGATTTATATTTTCTTGAACATCCATTTGAACATCCAAGAAATATTGTTTCTTTGTGCCTCACACTCCATACACTCCAAAGCATCCGAGTTTGAATCCAGGGTCTAGATGCACTCTGTCTTTATAACACTTTATAACGCAGCCTTCCTCAGGTGATCATACCACTTTTTTATTGCATCATAATTGCGTGGCGTTCTTGTCCGTATGGATAGACATAGACATATCAAACTTGGGGAGTACCGTCTTTGCCGCAGATCTCCTGAATCAATGGAACACTTTTGAATTTCAGATTTGAGTAGGTCTGAAAAATTTATCCCCAGCAATTTCTGTACATTTTCCGATTGTCATTCCTATATCAGTAGAATCTTCAGGGGACAGTTCTAGTTTATTGCTGTCTTTTTCCTCAGAAAACGTAGTATGTTGATTATCTTTCTCTTTATTTCCTAGTAACCTGCCACATGACCTGCAGCAGGAAGCAAATCCACTCAGAGGTAATACACGCTGACATACATTTTCCTCATTCTAAAATCTTGTGAATTTTCATCGACAACTAGTCCCCGCCTTTTTGTAATACATTTCCTTCCCGCAGTTTGAAATAAGTTTATTTATTTATTTATTTATTTATTTATTTATTTATTTATTTATTTATTTATTTATTTATTTATTTATGTCACCCTGGGTGACCCTTTCAGAGCACCGCTCTCTTCTTCAAAGGGGCCCAGCGTACATCTTGATGGATAACTTAACTAAAAATTTAATGTTAAAGGAAACAAAACTAAAACTTACAAAAAGCTTATAAAGGTTAATATGACAAGGCGAAATTACTAAACAAATCTACAAGACTAGAACAGAAAAGGAGTTGAAAAACACAGGTACTAAGATATATCAATTGAAAAAATGAGCCTTATACTGACAATTAAAATCACACACATTTTTACAGTCGTTCAAAAAGTCAGGCAGGGGTTTAAAAATGCAAACAAATCTACAAGACCAGAAAACTAAAAGGAATTGAGAAACACAGGTACTAAGATGCATCATTTAAAAAAGTGAGCCTTATACTGACATTTCAAATCACACACAGTTTTACAGTCCTTTAAAAAGTCCGGCAGGCTATTAAAAATGCAAGCACTTCCATTCACAAGCGAACGTTTGAATATACTTTTTTTTAGGAAAAGGAACACGGATATTATTTCCCGTTGCGTATCGTGTTGAATAGTGATTGATTTCATTTAAAAGGCAGATTTGGTCACAAAGGTTGTTAAGTGCTAGACCATGCGTGCATTTAAACATTAGAATAGCCATATGAAACTGCCTCCTCATTTTAACGTTCTGCCTTTTAAAACTTCTAACAATGTCTTCACCCCTAAAGTTTACATAATCATAATTACTGGTGACTATTCTTGCTGCAGCGTTTTGCAGTCTCTGTGCTATTTTAAGCCACTGTCCGTACATGTACCCCACACAGTGTCGGCGGAATCAATACAAGGTTGACTCAAATATTAATTCTATAGTTTGTCTTGGCGAAATGCTACTTAATCGTCTTAGTGCGCTAGTTTCCCCATGACTTTTGTATGCAGTTTCTCCACGTGCGTATCCCAAGCAAGATCCGCATCCACATGCACACCTAAATATTTAATGCAATCTACTTGTTTTATTTCATGACCATCTAAAGTAATTACCAAGTCATTTTTAGCGTTTCTTTTACCGTCGATAACCATTGTGTTTGACTTGCTTGCATTTATTGATAGTTTGTTACGCTTATACCAGTAGGCTATTTCATTATGAGTGCGTTGCAGGGTGTCAGTAACTTCTTTTATTATTTCACCCGATGTGTAGAAAATTGAATCGTCAGCAAACAAATTGCTTGAACTATTATTAACATATTGAACTACACCATTAACATAAACTAAGAACAGGACAGGACCAAGGGTCGCTCCTTGAGGGATCCCAATATTTACTGTTTGTTGGTTGGATAATTTTCCATTACATGCGACTCCCTGTTTCCTGTTGCTTTAATATGACGAAAACAATGCCAGTTTAATGTCAGATATGCCGTATTTTTTAAGTTTACCAAGCAGGATATTGTGATTTATGGTATCGAAACATTTCTGAATATCAAGGAAACATATAGCAGTAATTAAAGCATCGTTTATATTCGAGAACCAGTCATCTGTGACTTTATGCAGGCTGATCTGGGGTGAATGTTTCTTAAGGTAAGCGTTTTGGTCAGCACTTATGAAGTCATGCGGGACTAAATGGTTTAACAACTGGCATTGGACTCCCTTTTCAATGATTTTGCCCACGTGACACCCTACAGATATAGGCCTGTAATTGTTCGATTCAATCATTTGACCCTGTCTTTTGTAAGCTGGTGTGACGCGGGACAATTTCCAGTCAGCTGGCACTACTGCTTGTGAAATTGACAGATTGAAAATGTGTGTAATAGAGGGACCAATTTTTTTCAGCACCAAGCCGTAGTAGTTTCGTACTGAAGCCTATGATATCTACTGAAGTCACTTCTGAAAGCCCTTGTAATTCTCGTAAAACAGTTACAGAATTAAAGTTTGATAAATTGAACTTGTATATACTAGTACGTCCCTTCCATAGTATATCCGCTCTCGAATCAGGTATTTCATCGGCACTTTGTGGCCAATTTCAGCAAAGTATTTGCTAAAATCGCCACAGCTTATCTCATGTGGTATATGATTGCATGACTTCTTACTGGGCAAAACTTTTCTAATGCCTTCCATAAGGACGAAGGGTTTCTATTCTGACTACTCAGCATATTCATGAAATAATTTCGTTTTTCAAGTTTGATTAACCGAGTTATCTTATTTCTCATGTCCTTGTACTCTTTCCGTAACTCACGATCACCTGTATTTATAGCAGTTTCGTGTAATCGATCACGAGTATACAACATGTTTATGATCTCTTTGTTCACCAAGGGATTTCCTTGATCGTTCAGCCTCATAGCTTTGATAGGTTCATGGTTGTCACTGACTTTTAATACCCCATTTTACCATTTTTCCCATGCACTATAAACATCAGATATTCGAAAAATTACATGAAATACCTCCGACATAAATCTTGAATGAAGTTTGTTTCATTAAACCTTTTTTTAGTCTCTAAATCTGACCTCTCTATGTCTCTTCGTTTGTTTTTGGACTTTTAAAGTAGTATGTACCATGTAATAGTCACTTAGGGTGATTTTACGGACACCAGATTCAATATGATCATCGGGCATGCTAGTCAATATCCAATCTATGGTGGAGGAAGATGTGTGAGTCACTCTTGTTGGTTCAGTTATCAATTGCTTAAGTTCAAAAATATCTTCCATATGATAGATAGGATTTTTACATAAAGATTTATCAATTTGTAATCTATATTGAAATCTCCGAGAATAATCAGGGGTTTATCCTAACTCTGTCCCATTGTGATATTGTCTAACATGGCATCATTATATATACTGCCAGCAGATGGCGGTCTGTAAAGTGAACATACAAGCAGTGGGGACATATACCTCAATGTAATTTCAGCCCAACACGCCTCAACGCTACCCTCATTGTCAGGAGCAAGATCAGGTCGATGTTTTGCAGTTAGGTCTTTACACACAGAAGACAGCCGCCTCCATGACAATTTCGGTCAGCCCTGAAAACATCCTACCCATCTATTTGAATTTCTGCATTTGAGGTGTTTTTATCAAGCCAAGTTTCATTAACAGAAAATACAACTGGATCTAGATCTTTTACCTTACAATAAATTTCGTTGAACTTGGGTAACAAACTTCGAACATTCAAGTGCATAGAGTGAAACTTGTTACCTTGCTTATTTTTTGCTTTCATTGAATGCTTTTGATTCTGTACTGTTTGTTCACTATTGGAGGCGTTTGTAACAATATTACTATAACAATAATCCTTCTCATCAATATTTTGATCATGTTCCCACTCATATCGAATGTTTGAAAATAATTGCTTGTGCTGATAGTGTTTTGCATTGCCTACTTGCCAAAGGCGCCCCATAAATTTACCTGGCCAATCCTCTATTAAGAGGTAAACTGACCACAATGTTTACTTTTATGTCCGTAAGAGCCGCATGTACTACATAATACTGGTCCAGAATGCCAGCAATGTTTTTTCATGTGATTGTCGTCAAAGCAGTTTTGACATCTTGGGATAGTCTCTCTATCATTATTGTAATAAGACGTGTAACCACGTGAAATTGATTTAACATGTCTGTCATGATGATGGTTTTTCTGCTCTAGGTCGTGTTGCCATGTATCGCCACGGCCTTGGTTGGTCATGCTTGATCTGCCGTTGGTACCGTTGCGTTTCCCAGGGACCTGTCCTCCAATGAACTCCGTGCCCTTCTTGTGTGGATAGCGTTTTCGTGATGCTACATTTGTCCATTCTATGGTTGTATTATGTTGTTGCTGACGAGGATATGTATCTTGCTTTGGAGCACTGAAAATATCCAGGCCTGCTTGACAGTTGATATTTCTAATTATTCTTCGTGCACCTTCGCTTGTTAGATGCACTTAAACTTTCATGAGAACGAGGGGATCAACTGATCCATCTCAATAAGTCATTGTAAGGTCATGGTTTACGAAAACACAATTTTCTTTTTCACACACCTTTTCAATGATTTCGTTAACTTCTTTGAATTTCTGGGACACAGTATCATCACCTGGTCTCGCAAAGATTGATGATATCACTACTTGACTGTCATATGCAAGACGCTTGGCTGCCTTGATGAGCATGGTAATATCATGGACAATGTGTTTGGAATCACGTGCATCACTACAGTCACTTGTACCAGCATGAATCACACAAACTTCTGGTTTAACTCTTTCAGTCCTCAGCTGAGTTAATCTTTCTGTGATTTCTATGACTCTGGCTCCGCATGTGCACTTCACTTTAACTCCATTATGTACGTATGCCTGTACATCACGTACAATCGAGTCACCAATAACAAGAACACCCATGCTCTTCTCGTGGCTGGCTAAATGTGTTATGTCATCATGAATACCTTGGTTACTTTCTTGATCATGGCTAGGTGATTTAAGCATGTCGCCAATCACAATACTATGATCAGCATCTATATTCTGCTGCAGCAGATCTCTCACCTGTGCGACTGAGAGAACTTTCTCTTGAGGAGATATATTTTGACATTGAGCCTCCTTTGCTGCTAGTTGTTTCATTTAGTGTGAGTTAGCTTTTTGGATACTGCTGAAATTCGTTGAGAGTGATTGTAACTCTTGCACGATTTGGTCCATTTTCTGTGAGATTTTTCGACACTTTAAACAACACCATATTGCCTTAACTTCATCTCTTTCCCCCAAACGTACATAGTGAAGCCAGTCCATACACTGGGTACATTGTACCATGGACGCCTTTCCTTTGTCTTTCCTTTTGTATTTACAAGTAGCTATGCAATAGCTTTGCCTTTTTTCTCCGACTTCTTTACACTTTTCCTCTTTTGAAGACTAGGTTTCTTGTGTTTATTTTCTTTGGATCTATCTGTATCATCACTTTTGCTTGTTGATGGGACACCCTTAACGTCTGTATCAGTGTTCGCCTGCGACACTGTACTCTCCATGCTGGTAGACTTTACGATTGTCTGTGAGTCTTCATACTCAGACTCGGAATTCTCATTTATAACCATATGTGGGCGTGGACTCATTTGACAAGACGTCTCGTCAGGACTCACTGGACATGAAACATTGTCAGTTTTTGCCTTTTCCTCTGTTATCTTGCTGTTATATTGCTGTATTACTGTCTTGTTCAAGTCCTATTGGCAAATATACAGTAATGATCTCACTGACCTGTTGTTTCGCGGGTAAATGGTTTTCACCCTATTGTCTGGACCAAGGGTGAAACCTGTGTAGAAAGATGTTCAAACTTCTTTTTTTTGTCCCAAAATATTTGATTTGACAATTTTTTGGTAATCACTGGTCTTTCATAATCCCATACGTCATCACGGATTTAAGATCAGAGTCCGTAATCCTAGGAGATTTTGTGTAGATTTTTGCAGTACATTTCAGGTAGTAGTCAGTAACCGTCTCGCATGCGCCTTTGAATATTTGCATTGTATGTTCTATTTGACACACAAGATTGATGGCATACATAATTCTGTCAGTATTACTGTCAATATAAATAGACTTCAAATCAATTTGATGGCCTTCAATTTTTTAAGTGATGTCTTTTGTCAGTCTTATCCCATTACAAGTGTGAGATGTAAAAACTGACACATCTAATTCTGCTTTTGTGGCTCTGGTAATGAAAAATGGTTCTTTTATTTCACCAGCACAGACTTTTTGTAAATCAACAGCACTTGTCCCCTGTCAATTTTTCTTCGAGCAGCTGTATATCTGTATATACATCACGCAGTGTCTCTCCAACCCGTTTTGTTTTTATTCTGACATCAAAAAACGCAAGTAAAATTCTTTTTTATACAACTTCTTTTTGCTGTTCAGTTATCAAATTTGTAACGTGTAAATATCATCCGTGGTTGTACTTGTATCTATCTCCATTTGCAGGCAAGTGAGACAGCAGCCTAGTATAAAATTACAAAGATACATAGACCTACATTTGTATGATACTAGAGCAGTTGTACAATAAAAAAAATTATATGCTGGAATATGATTGCTGAGAACAGCCCTAACACTAGCACCTGCAATTTCAGACCACTGCAATAGCAGACCACCTGCCTTTTGTCACCACATTTGTGATGGCACAACAGTTTAGATTCAATCTGTACCTACAATTTAAGACCAGGTGCTAATGTGTCTCTACTTTCGTTGACAGAGGGGGTGGTCTCAAATAGCATAGGTACTACTGTGTATTACCTGGTAATCTTTGCTAATAAATAACATTGTCAATAAGGCATGTTATTTTTTTCAAAATAAAATGGTATACTGAATACCAGCATAAGTACCATGCCAGTGCTGTCATCTATCAAAATTTCAGAAGGTCACAGGGGCCGCTTAGCAAACATTGCTGTTAACTCAAATGAAGTAAACCAAATTGGAAATAACATGTGACTAGTGGTTTCCGATGTATTTGTTTAGAAGACTCAAATATCCGTGTCATTTGTAAGCTTTAGTGTCCAACCAATGCCAAATCAATTTGATTTAGGCTGTAGATATGCTATCCGGATCTACACACTAGGTTTTATTTAAAGCTACAATTTTTCATTTGTGAATCTATTCAGCATGGAAATATACAGACATTTCATAAGTTACAGTCTTTGATATGTCCCTGATGAGGAACCTGTCTGTCTATATCCTCATGTTTTGGTAATGTCCATCTGGGCAAAATGACTTCACTTCTAGCCTAGTAAACCTGCATTTATAATATCAATTGCCAGCAAGGCTTTTCAATATCTTTCAGCACTAAAGATAGATTTCTGAACTCAAACTTACAGTATAAACATGAACGTTTATGTAAAGAAAAAAGGGTTATCCTATGAAATTTTGATATGTAGACATTTATTTCTCTGTGAAATTTTGGAAATATCTTCAAAATTCTTATTCAAGGTAAATCAATCAATCTTCTGTTATAATCTGAACATTAAATATATATCTTGAAATTTGTACTGGAATTTTCCAAACTGTATTCTCTGAGTGTTGGCCACCAGTGTCCACAGAGCCAAGTTCACTTACAGGAACCTGGCTCAGTGGACATAGGGCCAACACTCAGAGAAAGCAAGACAGACCAACACAATTTTTCATCCATTTTTATTGTCAAACTAACATGTATTTTGATACAAATCCGCGTGGGGTCTAGAATTTCCACATTTGGACATAATTATGATAGACAAAGTGTCTACTAGAATATCACGTAATCTCAAAATAACAATGTTATGCTGAATGTGTTGGAGAATTACCTTAAAGATGAAGTCAACTTTCAAAAAATAATGAGAACAAAATGTAGTTGCAGGTGTGCTCACACAAGATACTACACAACTGCTGACAGGCAAAAAGCTGATTTTACATCACCACTTTTGGAAAGATCCACCTAATCTTAACAGCGATGGTTAACGGCTTCTTGGTCATTCTGCGTGTTAGTAATCAAGTAGAACATGAGCATTATGACACTTTGATGTGTTTCACTATTACAGTTGTAATTAAATACTTGGACAGAATTCACCAAAGGTCTTTGAAACGTTGACTTTTGATGTTTCAATGCCGCATTAGTATGAAGTAGTTAGATAAACATATCTGAGAGGGCATTGTTACGATGCCCACCTTTTGAATATTAGCAAAAGTCAGCAAGGAATGACAATAATGATATAACTTTACCAATAACAACATATGAACACTCAAAATCAGTACAAAGTAGGTAAACTTATCTCTGCTGGTAATGACAATGGCTAAACAGTCTTAGGTAAATCCTAATACCAGGTGAGATTATCCACAGGTACTGTCCCACAGTTCCAGGTCCTTTGACAGCTGCAAAATGACCTGGTAAAAATCCCAGAGAGGTAAGGTTTGGGTCCAATGTGGTACTGAAAAGTGTGGTGTTGATCCAATCCCACAGAGGTACGGTTTGGTTCCAATGTGGTACAATACACCGGTCCACTCAAAGACACACTCCACAGGTACAAAGTGTAAATGGGTAGCACCAAATATACAAGTCCGCTCAAGACACTTTTCACACTCCACGGGTACAATGTAAACAATGGCTCACATTCCCAATGGCTTGATAACAAAAACACAGCTTCTGTCAGATCTTTCAGAATTCTCTCTTCCTCCCCCCAGTCAGGAAATTATCTGCTTTAGATATCTACAGAGAAATCACTAACTTTTTCCAGAATTTTCCAATCAGTCACACTTCCCAGTGCATTGAGACCTGTCTGGATGACCTCATATGAATGTAGGTCACCATTCTAGCTTATTTCACATGTTGACCAGTTACATGTGAGTCAAACAGGCCAACTCAATGACTCTGCAGTGACCCTGCAAAGCATTCATTGTACTCAGTGACCCAGCATGCACTCAATGAATACACTGACCTATCCAAATGAAAACAAACAGCCATACACATTTCCAGAACAGTTATAATAAGTGAATACAGTGGCATACTTCCAATCTACTTATAATGAGCTCAAGTGTCCATCATATTATATGTGTTTGAGGATTGTGTGTATGGTGTCAACCTATGTATTATATACTCTGTGTGCTGTTTCTTTGTGTTGTTTTATAAATGGCTGAGAATATAGAGGTAGCCTATAAAGTGTGACATAAGGTGAAAAATTTTGGAGTCCTATGAAGGTTTAAGGGTTCCAACAACAGATTTTGTAATATTGAAGGCAGTATTCTTATTTCTTTTTCAAAAATCAAGTGGTGTATCAGTTAAAGATGTGAACAAATTTTCAAAGATAAATACATTCAACACCGTTCAAAATACCATAATGCGATTTTGTGTGTGTGTGTGTTTTTTCTTCACATTCAGGGAGAATATCCTTCATTAAAAAATGAAATGAAAAAAAAAAAATACAAAAACAAAAACAATGCCAAGCGATAAATCATATGGCAGATTCCTCTTAGTTGGAGAAGAAATAATGATTGTACATAACATTGACTGCAATTTATGGTTCAGGATATATTTGGCGAGGAAGCAACTTATGTATTGCAATGTGTCTATTTCCCCTGAGACAACTATGATTGATATGAAATTTTCTCTATACACAAATACTTTAAAAAAATATTTCAAGTGGTACACAAGCTATATTTGTGTATGTTACATTGACACAATACATAATTTACCAAATGTACTTTTTTACATATCTAGGGAATTTTATGGGCAAGTGTATGCAACACATACTATGTCAGTGAGGCCCTCTATCCTGAAATATTAGAATGAATAACTGAAGCTGTGAACAAATGTCCAATGAAGCCTCATATGTGGGGAATTTTTTCTTAAATGATGTGAGTCACATTGAGCTAATACCAGTTTAATATTTTCTAGTTTCAATTCAATCACCTTAAAAATTCTTTGTAACAATTTTACTCTGCACCATGCACAATGTGATGGTATGATGTTGTTTTAAATCCTACAGTCCCTCCCTCTGGTGATTGGCCATGCCAATGTGGACGTAACTTGGATGAAATGTTTTCTTTTATGTAGGCCTACATTAAATCCCTTGAAATTATATGTTTGCTGTATGCAAATGGTGCCAGCTTAAAAAGTCTAAAATTAGGATTACCAAGATCTTTTTGCTAAATATTTGTAACTAAACATAAAGCTTCCATGACATTGAAAGTTGATTTGACAGCTGGATGTCACGCTGTAGTCAAATATGAATTGTGTCCATAATAGGATCTCACTTTCAGCTAGCTGCAAATTTGGGGTTTATAATCCCTTGATTTACCAATTCTTTTAGAATTTGTGTGAAGATAAATTTAGTGCAGGAATTTAAGTTGTATACTCCTGACTGCACGTCAAAAGGTCAAATGACAAACAGTCCAAATCAACATGTAATTTCACACAAAATGCACTGCTGAATATGCTGTATGGACACATTTTGGTATTTATGTCATAAATGCATCTATTAAGCCCTTCTTTTATTTGTCTAGATATTCTGACTGTAAGTTACCTCTGTAGGTTATTATAGTGTTTTTGACATGTGTATGTCAGTCAATAACTCATGTTACCTAAATGTCTTTGAAATGCAAGCAGCTACCTTGAACTGTTGGTATCTATTTTTTTCTCAATTTTGTCTGATGTAAATCACGTATCATGTATACTTCCTAATATGTAATCTTTAAATATTTATTTATTTTTTAACATTGGTGTATGTTAGACAAAAGTATTGTTTTTTATGCTTGTTATATGTATATATAGATCAATGTCTTCAAAATTATTTTGCATTGCCTTTGTATCTGGGACTTTTGTACTTACACAGCAATACAAAACAAAAGGATCCAAAGGAAATTGTGCTCGATGGGGAAGTTAATTAGTATATTATATCCAAGGTATCAAACTGACATACAATGGAACTTTAAAACATCAAAATTTCTTCATGAATCAAGTTACAGATAAGTATAAGTAAACTACTGTGTAAAGGGGTTTATTGTGAAAAATTCTGTAGTTTTTCCAAATTTGACACTATGGCTCGTAGTTGGCTATTGAAGAGTAAAAATGGCTGTTTTTTATGCCACACTTTTTGTGCACTGACTTACAGATTTTTTTATTGATATTGGGCAGCAACATTTTATCACCCACATTTGGGAGCTTTCTTCATGTCAGTTAAAGTTCTTTCAAGACTTTTGACTATGTTAGTAGGTGTATTGTTAAAATCTGGCAGAGATAGGTGTCTATTAACAGCAATATAGCAATTTTGACTGCCACTGAGCACCTTTATAATCTTGGCCATATGTATTTTTTGCTTTCTTATCTATAAAGAAATAATAATTTTACCATGGCACAAGTGACTGAAAAAAACTTTTTGTTGATTAAGAAACATGGACTGCTTGGGCCAAATGCCCATCGCCATTTGGCCCTCCACATGGGCTCCCACCCAGACCAAGAAGAGTCTGTGGGAGGACCAGCTGCAAGGTTTGGTAGCCCTGGTCTCTCAGCCATCTGTCCTGCAAGGACATTCCACATTTCTGGGTCTGCACGGCTTCCCCTACTGACTGAGGGGCCTCCATCCTGAAGGACAGGACCTCTACATATGTGTTCAGCATCGACAGATATATGACCAGATGCCAACCTCAGTCCCACTTTTGAACAAGGAAAAGTAGGTCATTGAACCTGGGTGAACTAGGATCCTCCACCTTCTCCACAGCATTCTTGCTTTGAAGTTTCCCAGTGCATCCTGCAATGCCATTGCTTTGGGTTCCTGCATGGTAGGCACAAACTGCTTGGCTGTGCGGCACAACAAAGGCTTCTCTTTGCCAATGGGCAGCAAATAGCTGTCTTTCATGACATTCAAGATGAACGAATCATCTGCAATTGATTCCCATTAAGTGTGAAAGACAGAAAGACAACCATCAACGGTTCACTCTGAGACGTCCTTAGGATTGGAATGTTTGGAGACGGCAGCCCTGAGATAGGGATGTCCTGCAAGTAAAAGCCCTCAGCTTTTCCCAACGTCTTCAATTCACTGAACTGCGTGCCCTTCTTGGATAGCTTACTGCTCTTCCTGGGGCCTTGGGCGACAGCAGGGGTGGTGCTGGTCAGAAAGCAAGTGGGCATGGTCTGAGACCCAGCAGTGAAAGATCACAACTGAACAGAGATGGACTTTGGCTGCTTAGCATCTAATATATGCCAATTCAAATCCACTGGAAGGGCATGTGAGGGAAAAATCTGTTCAGCCACAGAGTGCCATTTCCCCTGCATGTCCCGCCCTTTTTGCAGATAACGAGAAGCGAGCAGTTCCATAGGGACAGAGGTGCCAAGAATCAGACCAGCAGCTGATCATTAACGTAAGCTATGAACGCCAATAAGGGGATGGGGGCCCTATGTGACCCATCATCCAGGGGTAGGCCCTGGCAGGTCATAGCGACAGCCCCACACCTGTCCTCTGTTGGGGTGACCAGAGCTTGCTCATCCACCAGGTGCTCAATAAGGGCTCTGAGCTGTTCAAACCCCTGAAGCAGAGGTGAAGCAGTATCCATTGGGCCAGAAGCAGCCCCCCCCCTCCAAACACACACACAATGGAAGCCACAGGGTGAGTATGGAAGCGTGAAGGTCCTATAAAAACTGCCAGCTGGGACCCGCTGACAAATCAGAAAGTAAGAGCTTGTCCTCCTCATGGGTGTTCATGTCTAATGAATTTGCATGCATAAGAGGGGCACAGAGACCAAAGGCCTTGTCAAACAGCTATACGTCAGATGGAGATGGGATGTCACTTGTGACAGAACACTTCTATCACCACACCTTGTGATTAGATAGCAAAGACTTCCCTTGAAGTTGTTACAACCTCTGTCTCAGCCTGTATCTCCTCTTACCATGTGGGGCAAGTAAACAGGAGCTTTGGAAGGCGCAGTGCGGGAGCCGCAACTGCAGCTGAATCAGAAGTCTGCTGGCTGGAGGGCACCTGATGGAGGTCTGAGAATTCCTAAGTTTACTTGAGAGTCAATAGAGGGCAACATCTGCCATGGACTCACAGGTCTGCTGCCCAAATGGAACCCCCTGGAGCTATGGGAAGTCCTGGGCCTACCTGTAAAATGAGAGCTGCTCATCCAAGATGGTCTCTTCAGGCAAGAAAAGATGACAATGAAGTCTCCCTCCACAGCTGCTGCTCTTCTTGGAGCTCCTCGTGTCTCTCCAGGGTGGGAGGCAGGGTACCTGGCTCAAAGGCGGAAATCAGCAGCATTGCTAGCTGCTCAATCTAGGGAGGGAGAGCAGGAGGCGAAGCCGGCACAACAGTTGGAGACAACAGATAAGGCAGTTCTATATGTTTGTGTTTTATATACATGATTTTAATATATCGTTTACTCATGAACTATATCCATATAATTCTTACAATAAATAGCAGTAACTGTATCAACTTGCAGAGACAAGAACAAAAAAATGGGCACGACGAATTGATTAACTTTCTTTGCATAAAGGACTTGGTTAAAATACAGCATTTGTGCTGACGTAATTGAAATATCTCAAGGCATTCATGAAAGCACAAATGCAGATTATCAATAAACTTCCAGAACATGAACGACTGAATTTCATATGGGCAAAAGACTCTCTTAAACGCTTAAAGTACGAGGACCTACTCTCCTAGCAAATAGTTTATTGTATACATTTCTGTTTTGCCTCAGCAGTGGTGCTATTAGAAATAGTTGTCATGCTCATTCCTCTGAATATGATAAGCAATAAGACTGAATATGGCATAGACAGGAATCCTTGTTATAGTTTCCCTGCTGTTTCCCTGTGCCTCCTTTTGCATTGTCAGAGAAGAGTCCTTTAAGATGCATAGAATATGGTAGGTTCCCATGCATCTTCTGTATATTTTACATTTTTCAAGTTTTTCTCGAAATATCAGAGTGGTTATCACTAATCACATGACTATAGGTCAACGGTAACTGATAAATAGTCTTGGCATGTACTTTTTACTTCTTCTACTATTGATATATTTGTTAACAATTAAATCCTCAAATTTATCACAGGAAATAGAAATGAATGTTGATCCTACTTTTTTCTTATCGCGGATCTGTCACTGTGTATCTGTGTCGCAAGATTACATCCACAGTGCAAAAACGATGATAAGTAAATAATGACAAGTATGAGAAACAATCAAGTGCCTGGAGAGTATTCCTGATATTCTACATGTTGAAAATATGTCTGATGAACCCCAATTTGGACACAGACTTCAATTTGATGCAATTTTTTGTGGACGTCTCATTTGACATGAATGGTCATTTTGGAAGCCATCATTGAGACCCACAGTGACATGGCATGCAGTATAGATGGAGGACAAAATAATATATTGACGTCAGGTTACTTCCATTTTGTGGCATTCAATGTATTTAAGAATGGGCAGTCACATTGCTTTAAGCCTGAGCCCTTTTTCCATGTTTTCCTGTTTTAACAGCAAATACTTCTCATATGGTTCTCTTCTTGTATTCCGTAGTTGTAGCTTTAGATTGATCCTTTGGAGTTTATGGTGAAGAATGTGAACCAGTTGGACCACGGAAACCGAACTTTTCCTCTCAGTTTCAGGGCACCTGAACAGTTTATACTTGACAATGCAAACAGAAGTTTAGGATCAGGTTAAGTTTATTCCACATGTTAAAGCTGAAATTTCTATTTTGACTGATATGGATCATAGCTCACGTGCTATATCCCTATGTGTGGATACATACATACATACATACATACATACATACATACATACTTTTTGTAGTATTGTTTATTGACAACAAAGGTCCAAACATATTACCTCAGAAAGTCAAGCTTACAGATGAATCATTCCTATGACTTATAGAAATGTAAAACATAATGCAAATACTCCAAATCTTTTTTTCCTTGAAAAATTACAAAGTCGTGGTACATAACATTCGACTTTTATGTTTGTTGCTAGCCTTGCCCACCTTCCTGTCTGGATCTTAAGACAGTGTGATGATTAACTCAACTTGGTAGATGCTTTATGCACACGCAATACTCTTACATGTTGCAATGCAAAACTTTACCCAAGTAAATACTGTGAGGCCACAAATGAGAATTTACAGTTCTCTAGGGCACATACCAGTTTCGTTTTATGGTTGACTGCCTGTAACAAGTCAAGAGGGAAGTTTGTTTCTTCACATTGGTATTGGAACATGAATGTTGATGCTTTAGTACCTCTGGAATCTCTTTTCGGGCATTGTTGGGTTTGGAATTTATGAATATGGGTCATGTTTCTGTATTATTTGTGAATTGGATACACTGTCACGCAGAGTTGTCTGTCCAGCTGTATAGATGTCATTATATTGCAGAAATATTCTGATGTATTTTAGCAGTTTTACCGCCACTGGTGCGTGTAAACTCAATCACAAACATAGAAGGATCATGCTCCATGCATTGTCTGACAGACATCATTGTCTCAAACTTTTTCTCTGCTTTCCATGTACCACTATTTTAAGGGATGCACACCCGAGCTCAATTTAACATACCTCATTTGGAGTGCCATCTCGCACCCCAAATAAACACTTGATGCCTTTTAGATAAAGTTTCTGTATTTCTTTTAAAGTAGCGTGCAACCGGCCTTCACGTCCATAACGTATTGATGCAGTAAACGCAGCATCTATCACTTTTCTGTTCACTACGAATGGTATGTCTGCATTCTTTGAATGAAAAATAACTAACCTATAAAAATTCTTCATTTCCTATTTTACATGCTGTTTTATTTTTTACCACATTACCATCAGAAAATATGCTCCCCGAATATACAGAAAATTATAATACGGAAATCTTATCAATAAGGATAGGTCGCTTATTGGTATGGACACCATTCACCACCATAAGCGTAGTTTTCATTAATTGCCATCCCTGATGAATAACGAAAACTCATATCCACATTCATTTTCTGTATGGCACGATCTCCCCAACTTGCATCAACAAGACTATCATCCATTAAGGTGGTTAAGTCGAAGTGGCTTCCATGAGCTTTCGAAATTTATTTCAGGACTTATTTGGACAGATTGCGACAATTTTGACATTTATATTCCCCAGCAAGATGGTTGCTGGTAGGATCATTAATTTAAATACATATTTCGCAAGTTTTGATCAGCCTGCCCTGTAAACTTGTTACACAAAAGTGGAGCATGTTGACCTTACATGTGATGTAAAATTGATACTATTGAACAAATCTACTAAACGTTTTAATATATAAAAATTAGTTTGTTTTACCATATGTTAAACGTTTTGAATAGATGACTTTATGCATTAAGAAGCGAACAAGATCTTAACAATTTCCGTAATGGGGAAAAAAGACAAAGTCTCATCAGTTTAGTCTGCACATTTAATCATCAATGCCGTACCATTTTTGCATTTGTGATCCTGTTGGAGTGCTGTTAATACCGTGTTCAACTTTTGATAAGGATCACAAAATTTTGGGAGTCATAATACCCCTTGTCTGCCCTGAATCACCAAAACAAAAGTTATCAAGTATTGATACGTGTCTTGTGCACCTGTTGCATGCTGCTTCACGCTTCATTAGTGACACCTGTTGTTGTGTGAGGCATTTGATTTAGGCCACTCACAGTTGGAAAAGTCACAAACGTGTTAACAGATCAAGGTGTGTGGCGTCCCTGCCACAGGTTCACAACTGCATTATGGCACATGGGGGAAAGTTTTGTTTGGGTGCCCCCTGACCTCTCAAGAGGCATTTGAATGCTGCAGTGTGGAGCATCACAGAAGGTAGTGGCAGCAGAACTTGGGGTCATCCAAAGTGTCATTTCCAGAGCTTGTCTTCGGTACAACACCCATAATTGTGTTGCACATCGCCATGGAGGTATTTTTGAGCGCTAGAGCAACCACCCCACAACAAGACCAGATGTTGGTCAGAAATGCCACACAGCAATTTCTACATGCCCCCCCTCCCCCAGTTGAAGAATCTGTTGAGAGGAATAAATGGTCCTGTGATTGCTAACCAAACTGTACGAAGAAGGTTGCATAAAGCAGGGCTGAATTCTAGATGGCCAATTGTTGCGGTACCTCTCACAGGGCATCACAAGGCAGAGAGACTTGCTTGGGCATGGTAACATCTGTGATCAGTCCTGGAACAACATTCTGTTTGCAGATGAATCTAAATATTGCCTGGATCCATCTCACAGACGTGTAAAAGTGTGGAGCTTACGAGGAGAATGGTATGATCCTTCAAATATTGTACAGCATGACTGCTATCAAAGAGGATCTGTGATGGTGTGTGTATGTGGGGGGGGGGGATCAGTGCTACTGGACGCACAGATCGCCACGTTGTAACAGGAGCTCTCACCGGTCAGGGTTATCTTGAAGAGATTTTGGAACCAATCGTTGGTCCGCATGCTGGTGCTATGGGAGAAGGATTTTTGTTGATGGATGATAGTGCCAGACCCCATAGGGTGCATATTGTTAATGAGTACATACACAGAGAGTCAATTGAGCATATGGATTGCCTTGCCCATTCACTGGATCTGAATCTGTTCGTGCATGCATGGGAAAGGTTGTAGAAGAGGATCACATCTTTTCCAGTAAAACCACACACTGTCAATCAGCTTGCCAATGCTCTCATGTGAATGAAAATGCTTTGATGGCTGCTTCACGTATTGACTTACGTCAGATAGGAAATTCAACTTGGTGTGTAGTCAAACACTTCAAAAAAATTGACGATTTTTTTTCCAATTTCACACCTGTTATAATTGTGGAAAGATCCAGATTCCAGTTGCAGCGTCGTATTAAGAATCAGTGTTTACAATTACTGTTAATATGAGATAACAGGGTCACAAAAGGAACCTTCACTTGCTAGATAGTGCTTCAATGTAGCTGTTTTCAGCTACGTAGATGTGCTGTGAAACCGTGCTTTTGATGAGATACAAAATCCTGGGTTTTGAGAATTATTAGATATTGCAAGCACGCAACCCTGAGATATCACTTTCAAACATTCGGTTCTAATGTTGAATGAAATCAGAGAAGCGTGATGGAATAATTGATGAAATAGTTGACAAATCCCCTGTTCTGCTAATAACTGAACACTGCAAGCACTGAACTTGGAGTTTTGTAACGAATCCCTGTGTTTTGTGCAAAGACAAATAACAGTGCAAACTCAAGGTTCTGTCAGGAAAACCATTCTGCCAAACCCTGGGTTCTGTGTACAGAGCACAGGGTCTTGTCACAGAATCAAGGTTATCATGTAGGAAATGCACAGTCATAACAGAACCATCACAAAATCCACGGTGTTTCACATGAAACCCTGGGTTTTGGTGAATTATTCAACGGGTCATATGTTTCTGTATTGTCTCCCAATGAATACAATGTCACCGTTTCAACTCCCTCTATCAGTTCTACTTGCAGGTCATATGGATACTGCTGAAAGTAAAATATATTATAATACCACGCTTCTGTTAATAATCAGTAATTTAATATATATGCCAAAGTATTGAAACATTAGTCTAAACCAGTTTAAATATATATATATATATATATATATATATATATATATATATATATATATATTTAAATGCATTTGATGATCTGTTCGGAAATTTACGGTTTAGACATGTGCAAACTGATTCAGTCGTGCTGTGTTTTTGGTGAGGTTTTGTGAAACACAATCAAAAGGACATGCGGGTTTTAACTTCCAGATGAATTGTCAATACATTTATCACCATTACTCAGATATTTCCCGTGCAGACCTCATGCATAATATTTTAGGATTGCCTTAGCAACAATAAGTAAATGTAATGTAAACAATAGACACATACTCTTACTGAGCAGTTTACAAATTAAACATTTTTGATAGTCACGAAAAGACACCAGTCCCTTGTGATGCACAGCATTGGCACATATTTACTTGAGTTACATTCCCACAGTTTTGAGGTAATTTCAGCCTACAATTTGGAGAAATACAAATCGACACACACACACACACATACGCAATCAATGCTGCAAAAATACAAAACTGCAGTGCCATTTTTTGAAAAACAAGTAAGAATTGCATTTCAACAGGAGTGTTTGAAAATGCGCCGGATTTTTTTCTTCACCTGAGCGGCATAGCATAAACATGCTTCTCGCACAGCTAATTAACTTCTGTTTTAAGCAAAAAATAATTATTCCCAGTTGTCCCATCCTGCAATAGCTTCATTATATCATCATCATCATCATCATCATCATCATCATCATCATCATCATCATCATCATCATCATCATCATCATCATCATCATCATCATCATCATTACCGTTACTATTTTATTTTATTTTTCGCAAATTTCCCATGAAATTGCATATTAATTGCTGAAACGTGGTTTGGAGGTTAGTTTCTCTTTTTTTGGGGGGGGGGGGGTTGAAACAATGGCTTCATTTTTCCATGTAACTAAATAATCATAATTCACATGCGCGTGCAATGTCTTCGCCTGACCACACACATACATGGAAATCCTAATTGACATTAATCTTTTTAGAACGATATAGTCCCATATTAACAAATAGATGGCATATACATAACAAAACGACAAGGAATCAAACAAAGAAATGAAATACACACTCAAAATAAGCGTGCACCCACATTTGATGAAAGGAAGACGAGAAAAAAAGTTATATACACCATTATGATTTAGGCAGAATCCCATATGCTGTCTCCTTCATTAGAAAATATTAATCACAAAACTCAGTATTGGCCAACGCGTATTTTGGTCTCTTCCCTTGTCATTATGAATATGAACTTATTATGATCATTTAATGATTTGAATATTGAAATCAATGTATCCTCCTGCAAATTTTATTTTTTCAAGCAAGTCCTGTGTCAAGCTTTCGTAATTTTTGCAATACAAAATGACATGTTTTTTTTCTATTTCAGTTTCTCCAGTTTTACATAAAAAGCAGGTT
Source organism: Hermodice carunculata (assembly GCA_964020975.1). NCBI lineage: Eukaryota > Metazoa > Annelida > Polychaeta > Eunicida > Amphinomidae > Hermodice > Hermodice carunculata. The sequence continues at coordinate 78,274,633 of OZ026624.1, forward strand.
CTTTTTCAATAGGGGTTCCCGGTGATGTGATGTGTATCGGCCTGTTTCGATAGCAAGTGTATGGCCGCTTTTTTTAAATTTGCTAAAATTATTTCACTTTGCTGCCTGGATACCTTACATTTCATATATGGTTCAATTACAGACCATCCTTTAAAAACACCATATGACCAAAATGTATGATTATCATGTCATACCACTTCTTGTGATAACCGAGATATACGAAAACCACTGAGCGTCATACATGTGTCACAGTCGAAAGAGTGTGATTAGTATTATTACCTGCCAAGATCATCCAAGTTTTTGGCATTTTAAGTCTGAAAAGCAGACACGCAAGTATTTATTACGGTGGTGGTTTATATACTTGTCAATAAGAGTATTCAGTGTGATAATATGATAAGATATTGTGCATTTTTGGACCGAATTTGATTGGATAATATGTCATTCATTTCGAAAAAATAATATAATTTGGTAATGAGTATTGCGCAGAATAGCTTACATAAGTGGTTTGAGATAGCAATGATTCTGTTATTCTCTGGCTTGTATGCCAAAACTTTTTTAGGCATTGTCCAAGGAATTTCCCGTCATGATGCGTGGAAAGACCAGTATTTAAGTTTTGTTGAAGACCCATTGTAGGAGGGGAGTTAACATTTCTCTACGACTTTTATACATTTCATAAATGGTACCGTCTTTTCCTTTATTTACCTTTTATATTCATGGATAACAAAATCAAACTTTTCATGTTTTGATTGAAAATTAGGTTTATTAGATATTTCATATTGCTTCAGATTTATGACATTGTCTATCTCCTCATTTAGAGGAAACTTTTTATCAGGTATTTTAAACACTCGATCAATTCAGTTGCATTAATAAGGTTTCCCGACTTTTTCTTAGCATGAATCATATAGTTGATCATATAGTGTCCAGAAGGTTGAAGGATTATTTATGTCTAAGCTTTCTAATTGACTGATTAGGTCACTTTGAAATCATCAATTCTTCCAGTTGAGCAACTTCTCGTATTATGTTCTTTCAGATCTATATTGCCCCAATAAAGATTTAATGAAAGGCTGTGCAAGTGGGGAAAAAGGTATACTTTTGAGGTCTTTGTAAAGAGCATGGCCGTCTAAATCATACGATTTTGCGCTGTTTTGTTACGCATTCTATTCCCTTCCGCTTCGTGTGATAAAAATCCCTTTAATGGTAGCCCAAACAACCCCATGTCAATATTTTGCTAATATCTAATACTCTATTCGTTATTTGGTGTCCTATATCATTAACTTTTGCCATAATTTGTTGCCTTGTTCCTTGGTGCTACTGGTAAGTAGAGCAGCTTGGTCATTGTGATGGTCCCTTTCCTGGCAGATAACCTTTTTGCCTTGTCTCATAGGCACAGTTTGCTTTTTAATTTCACGCTGGCCAGTAGTAATACATGTCGATACAATGTTATGAATAGCATAGGGAGACTGATTATGTACAAAGAAATATTTCAGTTTAGCAAGTAATGTCTGGCTAGTAAAATATAATCAATGACACTGGGTGCCACCGCATAACTAAAACATAAACCATGCCCTACATATAAATACACACACATAGACATACATGTGTACGTACATACATGTACGTAACGCCTCTTTCTAGTCTCATTCAGTATTTTGACGAACCAGCGTAAGATATGTTTTATTAATTTATATAACCAGAAGAATTTGAAGAGATGATCAGACGAACAAATAATTCACCATATCACCAAATCTTTTTGTATCAAATACAGTTGCATTGTTGATTATGTGCTGATTTCTTAAAATTCAGAATATAACTAGAAACAGGGTTTCACGTTGAACAGGTGGTGTTAAATTTTATATCATAAAATCACTGGCGGTTTTATTTAACCATAACAGTAAATCAGGTCAAATAATTGATGTCATCAGATTACTTCAGGTCTGATTTCTTTCACATTATTAAATAATGAAACTGACAGTACGGAATTTCTCAAGTGTTTGTTACAAACACGTTTTATACAATGATTTTCTTCCATCTTAATGGCTCCAAGAAGATATTAAATTAGATGTACAGTAAAACCTGTCCTTGTGGACACCTGTCTACTGTGGACACCTGCTTAATGCCGACAGTTTTGGCCACAACCAGATATCTTTAAGTCATTTTCATAATGCTGATACCTGTCTAGAGTCAACACCTGTCTATTGTGTATTGTGGACACTTTTTGGGGTACCAAAGGCAAGAACAACCTGTCTATTGCAGACACAATATATCAATGCATTTTTTTGCAACTTGTTATGTTCCAAGTTGTAATGCCTGAACAATGCTGTGCATGTTAAGCTGGAATCAAAGACTAAGTAATCCACTGTTCAGTGGCCTGTAACAAAAAAATACGTATACAGAGCTTGTATTTGTGCCTGAATGTAAATGGAATCTGATATGTTTGAAACGTTTTATTGCTGTATACATAAACAGAACTTGATTGCAATTCATTCCTTTTGAAATATTTTATTGCAACATATGCATACAGAGCTTATATTTGTACCAAAATATACCTAAAATCAGATAGGTTTGAAATATTTTATTACTGCATAGAGAGACAAAAGCTGTATTTGGAATGTTTTGTTGCCATATATGCAAACAGAGTGTGTGATATTGTGATTCTTTATTGGTGAGTTTTGATTGAGTAACTGTTGACCTGGACCATTCGTACGGTCTCTGGACTTATAGCGTTATCCTACCTGAATAAAATGTCTTTTTGCAACAAATATGAATCAAGGATTGTTACGGTCAATCCAAAGCACATCGACTTTGCTTCAATTGGCAATGAAAAAGATAATGGTGGTTATACACCTGCACTTTCTCAGAAGTTACAACGTTCATTTCAGCCAACATGTTTCGAGTATACCATCGTGTTAGTCCTTTGCAAATAATAATAGTCCTGTAAATGTCGTCTGGTGTTCATGTGTGCTATGGATGCCAGTGTGTGCTTCTGCTCTGAGGTAGACTATACTTCCTTTCTTTATGTGGAGTAGAGCTGACCTACTCACAATATCAAACCCGTTGCGATTGCGGGATGTGTTTACAACGCTGGCCTTCTCCTCTTTATCAACCAGCAGTGTGATATGTACAGAGGTTGACACTGGTGCCCCGACCACAATGTTTATGTAGTAGATGCCACCAACTGACGCCGTGAAAAAGTTTCCCTTCCGGTTCCAGTCACCGTGCAAATCTACTAATACTTCTTCGAAAGGTACAGGCCACAAAGGGTCAGTTCCTGTCCAGCTTGAAGTTTTGGCAACATACCATGCTCGTTTTTGTGCATGCTTTGGTTCATAAAGGAAGCCAGAAAAAGCAGTTTCGCGATAGCTACTTGAAGAGCGCAGGGTACTGATTACATTGGACTGAAGGTGTACACGTTGACCTTTTTCTAAATGATAAAGCCCACCTCTGCTCATCAAATCCCAGTCATTGGCATATGTTGTGGTACGTTTAAGTACCCCGAGTGTTGAAAACCTTCTTTGCAATGAAACATCGTATTTGAAGCTCCCACTTCGCATGCCGATATTAAAGCTTAGAAAATAGTAACCTTTCTTAGGTGCTGTGAAATAGGTGCCACCAAAGGCATTGCCCTCATTTACTGTCGTTGCGTCAAATAAAATATTCTGTCCTAAAGATACAGGCAAGTCAGAAGTGCAATATGCATAAAATGAAATACTTGTATTCATCAGGTCTGTTAGTCTGAATATGGCAAGCGAACTCTCTAAGCCTTGGTCACTAAAGAGTTCCTTCTGATTGGAAATGGAAAGTGTTTGCATTCCTGCCATCTCGATAACTTGGTCTCTGCTGGTTGTTTCATTACCCAAATGAGTCACTATGTCTCTGTATATACTAGATACCAAACTGGAGCCCCTGTAGAGGTGATATGCTACACGGCGGTTAGGCTTTGCACCAGCGCTCATTGACACCCAATAATGCCCAGCAGTTTCGCTATAGAACAGCCCAGCTCTTCTGTCGTAACTACCTTGGACATCTAGTGGCACGTGATTAAATTTAATTGGGTTCGAAGGTTTATCCATGCCTTTTTTGAGTGCAACAAACACTGCATCCCTGTGTGCTGAAACAAAATAGAGTAATTTATTACATGCTTCTCGGAAGTTACTGCAATTCAACGAAAGGGTTGCGCAACTAAACATACTCTTTGGTACATTGATAAGAAACAAAGTGCTGTGTGAACAGTCCACAATCAGCTGACATCAAACCCATAATAAGTCTCACGCGTTTCTATTGGTAGCCAGATGTGTGCCGATCCACATTTGAAGCAATCTGCAGCTGCAGCAACGACTTCAACAAGTAATGCAATGAAATAAAAATAGTGCAAAAATTACTGAAGTATGACCATTTGAACAAACCAAGAGGATACTAACTCAATGTAAAGTGCCACCTAGTTTGAGGTAAATGGCTGATGGTTTTTGAGAAATGGATTACGTGAAACACTATTGCAAAGTCCATTGACTTTCATTAAAACCATTATACAAGAATTTTAGAATTAACTGACAAGAACCCCCTGAAAATTGTTAACAATCGAAGATGTGAAGCATTAGCACCTGGTAAACACGTTTATTTGACACCTACACTATATACTTTTTCTGGAAATTTCAGCATAATCTGAGCAATGGTTCTCCAAAGTCGAAAATAGCAGACTAAAACAACTTTTCTTAAACATGGAAAAAGCCACAGCCGCACATTAAGTCCACCAATCCTAGGATGTATCTGTATGCAGTGTTTAAGCATATAGTCATATGGGTTTGGAGGAGACAATATTTTAAAGGTTTTGTCTAAAATAAAAAAATTACACTCCATAAAAGTCCATAAAATCCTGAACCATGAACACATGGCACGTCATGATGTTGCAAACACCATGTCATCCATGAAGAGCATTAGTGCAGTGTCTTCAGAAAACCAACGCGAAAACCAATATTATTTCTTTGGTAGTGATTGATTGTTAGATAAAACGAATATAAACAGAACTTCTACATTCAGCCAAAAATGTGACTGATATGCTCTGAATAATAATAGTGAACAAAACATAATTGAGTTAATATAACTGAAATTTTGACAAACATGTCAAACTAAGTGTAACTTGAATAAATATTTATGTAGAACTGCTTGAGCTTAGTTCTGTTTAGGGTCTGAAAAACTTCGGTCAGATGGAGAAAATGAAATCGAGTAAGAACTAAATGAAGAACATGCTGGTTATTCTGTAAAAACATCAAGGGAAAAAAGAAGAAATAATGGTGATATTTTGGAGTGGCCTACATAATAACATAGAATGAATGGTTAAACTTGGGTAGCCACTACCGCTGCCATCTTTGGTCATGTATGATAACATGTCGTTCATAATGTTGTGTGAATTTATCGAGATCATGGCACATGTAGTGGCTATGTCCGTCATGTTCAGTCATTACAAAATAACATAACTGATCAATAAAAACAATTTGATTGCACACTTAATGTATACAAATGCACAAACATTTCACTGTACACTTTCGGGAGGGGCTGCACTGTCTGTTATATGATCAGTAATTTTAAACCTATATGAAATCGTTTAATATTTATCTATAATGACATTTAGATTTATAAAGGCCAGTGGATTTGATGCCAATTGATTGGTATCACCAAATGCACAGCACTGTCAAAATTGTAGTCTCTACGGTGTGTGTTTGGATGCTGTATCCATGTCATAAAGTGTTAACCTGGTGGATGCCTATAAATAGTTTCAAGGCCTTAGGTAACAGATACTGCTGCCACCCTCAGCAATGAAGAAAATATTAATTGAAAATAATTCCCACTGGTCAGTATATCTTGACCTGGATGCCCAGGTATAGTTTGAAGATGTATGGCAGCCACTCCCATTGCTACCCTGGGCCGTAAAAAGAAAATCATTTGATAGGCCAGAAAAGGCCCTTTTCCCAACTACTCAGTTGGCCTATTATTAATTAGTCAATGGTATATAGTGGACTACAGCTAATAGCTCACACTAAGGATGTTGAATTCTACAAGGCAATAGCCGAAGGGGAAAAACGTTCAATCGACAGGAATTGGCCCATTTCCCAACTACTCAGTGGGTCTATAGGCCTACCTTGATTTGGATGCCTAACTATAGTTTCAGGACCCTGGGTATTCGCTACTGCTGCCTTGATGGGCCGTTATTAACAAATCTCATATTATACCTGCTTAGTTGATTTGCAAGGACGTCCCAGATGGAGGTGAACCATTCTTCCATCAGTTTGTCATTTGGTTGAACTCTGTCCATGAAGTTTACGACAGAAATTTCACTGGGTTTTGTTGTTTTGTTTTTTTTTTTTTTTTGGGGGGGGGGGTCCCTCCAGGACTTTGGGCTTTCTCATAACTGTCAATGGTGAGGTATATACTTTATCATGCAAGTTTATTGTTTCTATGGCAAATTTTCGAATGCAAGAAATGATGGTATGATTTAAAGGCTTTAAGCCCTGTAATAATGCAGCTTGTTGAGACTTCATCATTGAAAGTCCCACATCTTTAGGTTCGATTGCTTTAAGGTATTTAGATTGGTCAGCCAATGGAACACTGGCAAAGTAGACCTCTTACATTTAACTTTCCACAAATGTATACTGGACGTTAGGTGAGGCTCTGTTGCCCTGACCCAGAAAAGGTAGACGTTCTAAGAGACGTTGATTTTGCTGATTCCTTTGCTTTTAAATGACAGACTCATGAATACAATTACTTGAACTTTCCCTCACGATCTGATCTTTTATCAGTATTCTCAGATTTAAATAGTAAATATCCTATGTGGAAAAATCAAGGTGTCTCTCTTAGTAGAAGATTAAAGAATAGAAGTGGTCACCAGAAAACACATTTAAAAAAGTTGCAAATTATTGTCAAACAATCCAACGCAATAAACGTGCAGCAACTGAAACATAGCTAGATTCACATATCGTTGATTTTCAAATTAACATGTAAAATTATGAAATATTGCATCGGGACAGAAGTTTACCACGGAAGGGGGTGGTCTTCCTCTTTATTTTTTGTTGTGATTTAAAGATCAAAGCAAGACCTGATATTGGCAAAGGTTTTGATGTCGCTTGTGTATGGGCTAAAGTCACACCACACCATATCTCCCATATTTCAGCACGCCGAATTTATAGAAATTTATAGACCACCATCTGCAGATGCAGTGTATATTAGTAGCATGACAGATATTATAAAAAAATTGCACATTAGAGCTACATTGTCTTACTTGCAGGTCGTTGATTTTAAATCACAAAACTCAAACATTGATCATTTAATTCGACTCATTGAATCCTGTTTTCAAATGCATTACCTGATCTTAGAACCTACTAAAAAGCTACAACTTAGCCACCAATGAGCTCATATTCATATTGAATTGTTGCCCTTCTCTGCATTGTCAGTAAGTTCTTTATCATGTCGCAAAGAAAGTGTATATTAACTATTATTTTGTTGTCCAACTCAACAGTCAGGTTTACAGAGTCCAAATGCTTCTGTCATTCACTCAACAGGCAGAGTACAACTACCCAGTGTGCACCGATTCATTTATTTAACAATAAAGCTTAATGATTTAGCCTTAGGGGTATCACATAGTATTATTTGACGATATCTCTGAACTTTTAGCTATAGCTTTAAATTATCTAATGACATTGCCAAATAGATGTCAAATGAATTAAATGTCAAAATGGCTTGCCACAGATCAGTTGCTGCTCGAGTGGAAAGGTCAGCATCTTGAATGTCAATTCCAATGCAGCTGGATTATAGGAAATTTTATAGATATATATATAACTAGTTCAAATAACTGTCCAATTATAGATGTTCGCTTGACATCCTTCCTGCGGACAGCAAACCTTTTTCCTTAGCTGACAACAAAATTGTGTTTATATGTCATGCAAGGTGATTTTTTTACAATCACCTACAATTTAATTTACTTATCATGCTCACAATGGCATCCTCAAATTACATCTTTGTTCTAATTGTTACAACTTAACATAAAGTTCGTTTCGAAAGTTAGTTTTGAAATTTTCCTTCTCTCTGGCCTAAAACATACACTGTCGCCTGTACTGTTGAATATTGTCTATAAGAGTATATAATGCAACCCTTGCTTGACTTCTGTGATAAGTCTGGGGAGGTGAAATACAACTTAATATTCTAAAATGACTCCAAGATAGAGTGGCCAGGAAATTTCGATTATACACATTGTGTAATAGAAGACATTCAGTTTAGGTTGGAGAAAAACTCATTATTACCAAATTTTTCATACTTCATTGTTAATATACAAGTCAATGTATGGAAGGATCTATTTTTACTTTTAACTGGATGGTATTGTACAAATCTCACTCTATGATGGTGCGTATATTGTATACTGAGCCCCATGGAAGAACATTTTTAATTGAATAGGCTACCCAGGCTAAATATAAATAAATAAATATATATATGAATAAGTAAGTAAGTAATTAAATAGATAAATAAATTAGGGATGACGTGGACCAGGGACGAATGATGGACGGAGGACAGTTGAATGGACAAGGGTTGAAGACCCACCATATATCCTAAGCTGACTGACGAGTTAATTGAGGTAAAAATCCATAATAGACAGTTCTGACATTACTGTGGGTTTTTACTGGTAGATGTATAATAACGGCACAACAATAAAGAACGAAAACAAATTAGATTGCTTTAGAATTACAGTTTAAGGTCAGCAGGCTGTCATAGACAGTGCTCAGATTGCGAGATATTGCTCACACGTCCTGTTCACGGATAATGTGAAGTTGTATTGTGTAATCAAAAATTTTATTTTGTCTTTGCGTTAAAATGACGAAACAATCCCCATACGTAACATGGCTGGAACTTGCAAAATGCTCACCATTGAACGGTTTCTTTGCTTGTGATACATTTAAGTGTTTCTTCTCTTCAGATAGCTTGACAAAGGTGAACACCAGACCTGTAAAAGTAATGAAAACAATGCAATGCAATTCATTCATTTATAGAAGGTATACAATAACATTTACTCAATTCTGTGTCCACAATGATCCTTCATAACTTTAACATTTCATGATTTCCATCGACCATTCACAGCGTCTAGTCTTCTTTATCTGTAGATACCAAACGTTGTTATCTAGTTGACATATACTTTGAACTCATTGTAAGTGTCTATAACATTGTATCTTGCTGGTATCGGACACATTATCAACGTATTATTGTGTCCATGCACAATACAAAATGCTAATGAGAAAGGCATATTTTCAGACGAGATACAGGTACAGGTCATTGTCATTTGGTGTATTTTATCATTAAAAAGTAAGTCCTAAGTCATAATGGCGTTTTAGAAAACTAAACTGAAGTGTTAAAAATTTGATTAATTTATAATTTGAAGTTGCCACTGTTGGCTGTAGTGCATTCACATATTAGCTCTGTCATGCTCAGAATAAGGGAGCCTCAACAGCTTTCCTTGGCGCACGTTGGGAGCAAGACGGCTAAAGAAAAGCTATTGACTTGCATATGCCACTTACATATGGATAATCCACCAATTTCAGCAAAAACGAAAAACAAATTAACATGAAGTAGAAATATTAAAGCAGACGATAATTAACATGCAGTCACTACTTGGTAATTCGAGTGCGGCAGTGTTGATAAACTATAGTATAGACGTGTACTTACTTAACAGTACTAAGTTCGTCCACATTATCATGCAAATGCCTTGCGGTAGATTTCAAAGCTCTGATGCGTCTTCTCAAGAATACACAAATAAGTGAATAAGAGACTCCTTATATATTCTTCGGAGCAGTCAACATTGGTCAAGTGCAAAGTCACCAGGAAGTAATTTGTCTATCCTGGTTGGCTATTTTATAACAGAATCACATGTGTATTTTTTGCGGAAATTTAGCACAAGCGCTATGTTGATTCTTGATAAAGACATTAAAGCACACGGCCAGTATGTCACATATGACAAAGTTACAAACTGAAAATAATTTCTTGGAACACTCAGATGTTAGAAATAGACCAATTAATAGGACTCCGGTTTATTCGATTCACTTTAAGCACCGCACCCTGCTTTGTTTACATTTTGCGCTCAACCAACCTGGCCGGATTACACGTGGAAGCATAAAAAAGTAAAACACAGGATGCGCTTGGATTTAACAAAAAAACAAACCATCAGCAAACTACAAATGCACCTTTCACCACTGATGTGACATTTTAGGCAAAAGATTTGCACTGTTCAACACAATATATGTAGCAATCTTCAGTTCAAGATAGCTGATGTCCCATAATTTCTCTCCATCAGTTTAGTCAGGACAGTGAACATATGTTCAGGTCCGTAATATGAGTGTCACGATTTGAAGTACTATGAAACAGCAAGGTTCACGAGTTTAGACATTTCTGGGCATAGGGATATATTCATTACTGTACCAGCGTTCTAATAAACATGAAACAAAAGCAATTACATTAATATCAGAAAGACCAGATTTGAAAATTCCATTGATAATCACTATTTTTCCTTTAAACACATTTGTTTAGAAGTAAGGAATCGTGCTGCAAGTACAGATTAAGGTTAGTGTTTCTCTGGTTTTGAAACGGAAACTTGAAGTTATTCAGTAGAAGATGTTTTTGTACAAATATTAGGGACCATGTGTCGAAAATTATACATTTTGATTTTATTCGTACCAAGCCACTTCAGCCACCAATCGATATTACTAACGTCATCAAAACTTAACAAATATGACCGTTAAATTCAAGACTAAATTTTCAGACTTATCGGATGTGTTCCGGCATGGCAGATCAATACAAAATAGATGACCTACAAATACAATGATGTCATGGGCTACCTGATTATCATTGGTATTTAATACACTTTTTAAAAGGGAGTGCTTATTAAAATATTTAGATTAACAGTTCTCAGAAAGTGATAGGGAGTACCCACTGTTGTTCCGGGTCCTTCATCAATGCGCGAGCAGTGTCTTTATTATTATTCAGTTATAACAATGTACCTTCACCAGTTTGAAAGCATAAAACTTGCCCGATGTTACAACACCTTCAATTCTTATTGGTATGCCTAATTTTGAGACAAATGTTCTGTATCTCCTGCAATAAACGAACACAATCTCTATTTCATAGTACCCACTTTACCCCTTGTTGTAACATGTTAATAGGATAATGACAACTATTGAGTTAATGATCATAGATAAAGCATCTTTTGAGTGAGATACCTAAGACATATGTGGCATATGAAAGCTGAGCACATTTTTGCCATCTTACTCACAATGGTATCGTCAAGTTACACTTTTGTTCTAATTTGTGGAGACTCAGACTGATATCTTTTTATGCAAACACAATACAACTAAATAAAGATAAATGGTTAAAAACAGTGAACTGAATAGGTAAGAGTGTATACGAAAATACATTATTATAGGATCCATGTCCGGATAGAAACTTAACTAAAGGTACATACGACCCACTATTCATAGGATTACCTGAAATAATTTTATTTGTATCAGCTTAAAAAAAAACCCTTTCACATTTTTCCATTCTCCCAGTGGATCTGGGCATGGATGAACGGGTACACTGAAACAGTAGTTGTATAAACAAAGTGATCAAGTTGGGTGGATGAAGTCGCTCATTCCACATGCCACATACTAAACTCAAGGAACATGCTGGAGACTGTAATACTAACTGGGTTATATACTTGGAATCCCTAACTTGGATCAGGCAATCGTTACATGACTATATACATACATCACTTCCTTGCTGTGTAATTCTAAATGGATCAGATACTTGGGATAGCTGTTCACGTGTATTTCAGTTTCAGGATATGTGGTGCATGGATGTCAGGAAATGACCTCTCCCAAATAATGACAACCGGAACAACAAAGGGCGATATAATATGTGATTATATCCATTGGTTATACCATTTCAAACCTCTTATCCAGTTACGGATGCTCCCCGTGTGCCTCTCCCTTGAATAACGTTTACATCATGTATTTAGATGAACGGAGCAGATACCAAACTGTAATCGAAATGTAATGTACCATATAATACCTTGACCAACAATCTGGGCAACGCATACAAATCCATAATGCATATATCCAGGGTTTTACGTAAACTCTTGCAATACACACCAATACTATATATTAATAAACCGATTTCTTAAGTCGTAAATCTAAGGGCATACAGAAATATCTTGTCCGGAAATATAATGCTCAATTCTTTATGAAGTACCTGAGTAGGATAGCACATAAGAAGGAAATATCTTGTGAAATATTTCCCAATATAAATATTACTTATGGAAATATACTAAAATATGCGACATCACACACACACACACACACACACACACACACATATATATATATATATATATATATATATATATATATATATATATATATATATATATATATATATATATATATATATATTGGCGTCGAATCTTTAATATATATACATCAAGGATTTATACCTATTTGTTTACTTACTGGAAAATCAGGTCTTTAGGGTATTTTACTGGACAGCTGACATGATACACACACAATTCCCCGTGCTAGTCTGAACGTGCGCTTTATGCTAAAAGAGATCATAAATATGCATATATCTTGCACCTATGTAGCCTCTCTGAGAGTTTTAACTATACATTAGGAATACCCGAACTTTAGAAATAAATAAATTGGGCAATTTCATATCTACGATACTTACTAAAATGATGGTGCTCCCTCCTTAATTATATTAACAGCAATAGTCCATATTGGGCGCGTCTCAGACGCAAAAATCTCTCGACAAGCAGTTCTCTGACTTTTGACCTTTTCTAGCATACCAGATCCAACATGCATAAAACTTCACCCCCATATATGCATTGTTACGCAATGGTACATGAGGCAAATCCCCACACGTGACAGGATTGCTACGTGACGAAACATTCAATGTCTTAACCCCATTGCACTGACAAATGTGTGTATCAGAGAATTGTTTCCTTACAAGTTGTAAACACTCTTTTACTCAGCCAAGTGTGTATATCATTATTGCCGCAGTTACTATATAACAGTTACGCCCATAGATATTTTACCCATTTTTTATATAAAACAACCATAATTATAATCAGTAGCATGCCAAAGAAAGAAATCGTCAAATAATATCTCCTAATACTTTACTTCTTAATAAATAATACACACAACAATCAAATTCAGTTATTCTGGATTTGAAAGGATATATATCGCATATCGTCTGCATTCGCCCATCTTCTGGTCCATGTATCATACGCACACACACATAAACATCAGATGAAAATATTTTATTTGTTTGAAATAAACTACAGATAATGCATCAAATTTGTACAAATACAAATTTAAAAAAAAGAAAGCCGTTTACAAATATAAGCAGTTTCTTTCTATTTTAGCAATCGAGCAATATTCCATACCTGGGTGAAAGTATTCTTTTTTCGAGTTTTACCAGCGTACATGTCCCGCCGTTTGAGATATGTGTCTACATTATTCCCACTTATGTCCAATATATAGAACTCCAAAGGGGTTTGCGCACAATACGAGTACTTGTTTGAAGATACATACTCGCATTGCTTCTGTTGGTGGCACACTGCCCACTCCCAGACTGGAACCTACTTCTTTGTGATGTAGAAAAAATCAGTCTCACGCACCCAAGTTGGCCATGCAGTTCCTGTAGCCTATGTATTTTATGTTGCATGTTCTACATTTTCAATGCAGGCTTGGTGCTCAGGTCCAATAAATCTACATTTACAATGAATTTATTTGTATTCATTTGTTGTGAAATAACAAAAAAAAAATATACACATATGCTAACAGACAGTCACAGCAATGGAGTTGTGTGCCTCTGGTGCGGAACATTCAATATCTTTAAAGGAGGGTTATGCTCGCCTTCACTCACATTACTATGGACACTCTTGCACAAATTGTTCTAAATGAGCAGTGCCAGATAGGAATATAATTACAGTGATCACATTTCTATTCACGTTTGTATAAATCTACGTAAGACCTTTGAGTAAGTGATAAACGGTTACATTAAAGCGAACCCTGCCCAGATACACTGGACCAAGACCATGATCCACTGGGATGAACGGGAGAATGTGAAAGGGTCTTAGCTTATACAAAGATAGGGTATTGGCATTGATGATTAGATTTGCTGAGACTGGCAATATTGACCCCCTGGTGGCTTTTGAATTCATGAAAAATAACTTGCCACTGCTCTTTTGCATTTCAAAGGTCGTAGAATCCTTTTTTTTTTCACAGAAAATAGCAGCCCATTCTGCAAAAAGATTAGGCCTAAATATGGGATAAAGAAAGATAAATTCTATTCTCAGACTCTCCGATCCAAGTTAATGTGAATACACATCTTTAAGGGGACAAGCACCAACAATTATATTTTGTGAGAGATGTCGCACACCAAATCTCTAATCGATGAGAAAATAAACCAAGGATTAAAAACATCCCACTTTACTTTTCAAATAACATAAAAATGTATAAAATCAGTAACAGAAAAACCAAGAATCCAACTTAATTTGTTAAATTACATAAAAATGTCTAAATTCAGCTAATAAAAAAAACAAAAAATCTCTTCTTTTTTTTTTTCTTTTTTGTCAATGAAAAACAGTTTGTCCACTTTGTCTCCCATACTTGATTTAAAGTGCCACAGAACAGATATATTTGCGAGACAACTACTGCAAAATAGTGTCTTATGCCCCCTCAACATAGTCCAAAGGATTACTTTACTTGGCAGGCACAAACTGCTTGGCTGTGCGGCACAACAGAGGCCCATCTTTGCCAATGAGCATCAAATCGCCGTGTTTCATGGCATTCAAGGTGAAGGAATCATCTGCAATGGATTCCCATTAAGTGTGAAAGACAGAAAGACAAACAACAATGGTTCACTCTCAAACGTCCTTAGTGTTGGGTGTTGGCAGAGGGCAGGCCTGAGCTTTGCCCAAAATCTTCACTTCACTGAACTGCTTGCCCTTCTTAAACAGCTTGCTGTTCTTCCTGGAGCAGAGTGCCACTGCAGGGGTGGTTCAGGTCAGACGGCAAGTGGGCATAGTCTGAGAGCCAGCAGCCAAAGATGACAACTGGGCAGAGTTGGACTTTGGCTGCCTGAGTGTCCAATATATCCATATTCAAATCCACTGGAAGTGGATGTGAGGAAAAAAATCTGTTCAGCCACAGAGTGCCATTCCCCCTGCATGTCCCGCCCAGGGAGGAGTCACCCTTTTTGCAGATAACCAGCAGTTCCATAGGGACCGAGGTGCCTGGAATCTGACCAGCCACTGATCATAGAAGTCAGCTATGAATGCCAATAAGGGGATGTGGGCCTTATGTGGCCCATCCTCCAGGGACAGGCCTGGCAGGACATGGCGATAGCCACACACCTGTCCTCTGTTGCGGTGACTAGAGCTTGCTCATGCAGCAGGTGCTGAATAAGGGCTCTGAGATGTTAAAAGCCCTGGAGCAGAGGTGAAGCAGTATCTTTTTTGGCTAGAAATAGCCCCCTTCCTCCCCCACTATGGAAGCCACAGAGCTGGACGGCACAAAGTGACTATGGAAGCATGAAGGTCCTTTGGAAGCTGGCAGCTGGGACCCGCTGACAAATCAGAAAGTAGGAGCTTGTCTTCCTCATGGGTGTTGATATCTTATGACTTGGCATGCACAAGAAGGGCACAGACACCAAAGGCCTTGTCAAACAGCTGTACATCGGATGGAGATGGGTAGCCACTTGTGGCAGAAGCACCTATATCACCACACCTTGTGATGAGATAGGAAAGACTTCCCTGGAAGTTGTTACAGCCTCTTTCTCAGCCTGCATCTGCTCTTACCATATGGGGCAAGTGAACAGGACTTTTGGAAGGCTCAGTGTGGGAGCAGCAACTGCCGCTGACTTTGATGTCTGCTGGCTGGAGGGCACCTTCTGAAGATCTTGGAACTCCTTATTCTACAAGAGACTCAATAGAGGGCAACATCTGCCATGGACCCACAGGTCTACTGGCCAGATGGAGCCTGCTGGAGCTGTGGAAAGTCCTGGGCGTGCCCTTACTATGAAAGCTGTTCATCCAAGATGGTGTGCTCAGGTATTAAAAGGGTGCCAGCCACAAACAAAGGATGATGATAAAGTCTCCCTCCTCAGATGCTGCTCTTCTTGGAGCTCGGGCTCCACTTGTCTCTCCAGGGTGGGAGTCAGCAGCATTGCTAGCTGCTCAATTTAGGGAGTGAGAGTAGGAGGTGGAGCCAGTTCAACAATTGGAGACATCGGATAAGGCAATTATATATGTCTATGTTTTATATATATATATATGATTTTACCATATCTTTTACTTATGAACCATGTCCATTAAAGTCTTACAATAAATAGCAGTAACTGTATCAACTTGCACAGACAAGAACAGAACAATGCGCACGCTCAATTGACTAACCTTTGTATAAAGGACCTGGTTTAAATACAGCATTTGTGCTAATGTAATGGAAATATCTGAAGTCATTGACGTAAACACAAATGCAGCTAATCAACAAATCTCGAGATCATGAAGGACTGTATTTCATATGAGAAAAACACTCTCTTAAACATTTAAACTGCCAGGACCAATGCTCCTAGTGAATAGTCTATTGTACAAATTTCTGTTTTGCCTCAGCAGTGGTGTTAATAGAAAAACATGTCATACTCATTCCTCTGAACATGATAAGCAGCAAGACTGAATATGGTTTAGGGAAAATTTTTTTGACAGTTTCCCTGCTGTATTGCTGGTTTTGCATCGTCGAACAAGAGTCTTTTAAGATACATAGAACACGATTAGTTTCCATGCATATTTTGTACATTTTACATTTTTGCGTTTTTTCTCGAAATATCCAAGTGGTTTTCACTCATCACATGACTATAGGTAAAGGATAACTGATTGTCAGTCTTGGCAAGTACTTATTCCTTCCTCTATTATTGACATAATTGTTAACAATTAAATACTCAAACCTACCACAGCAAATAGAAATGAAAGTTGCTTCTTTTTTTCTTATCACAGATATGCCACTGTGTATGTGTGTCCCAAGATTACATTCACAGTACAAAAACGATGATAAGTGAATAATGACGAGTGTGAGAAACAATGAAGTGCCTGGAGAGTTTTCTTGATATTCTACACGTTGAAATGTGTCTAATAAACTCAAATTTGGAGACTTAATTCAATTTGATGCAAATTTTTGTTGACGTCTCCTTTTACATGAATGGTCATTTTGGAAGCCATCATTGTGACCAACATTGACATGGAATGGAGAATAGATGGAAGAAAAAATATTATGTTGACATCAGGTTACTTCCATTTTGTGGCATTCAATGCATTTAAAAATGGGAAGCAAGTCATATTGCTCTAAGCCAGGGCCCTTTTGTCCATACTGTCCTATATTAACAGGAATTTCTTGTCATATGGTAGTTTTCTTGTATTCTGCTGTTGTAGCTTTAGATTGAACCTTTGGAGTTTATGTTGAAAAATGTCAACCAGTTGGACCATGGAAACCGAAACTTTGCTTTCAGTTTCGGGCCACCAGAATAGTTAACACTTGACAATGCAAACAGAATTTTAGGATGAGGTTAAGCTTAAAGCAGAAACTTTTATTTCGACCGATATGGATCATAGCTCTCGTGCTATGTTCCCATGTGTGTACACATACATACATACATACATACATACATACATACATATATACATACATATATACATAATTGATTACATACATACATACATAATTACATACATACATAATTACATACATACATAATTACATACATACATACATACATACATACGTGCATGCATGCAAACATAACACATACATACTATTTGTAGTATTAGTAATTGACAACAAAGGTCCAAACAAATTACCACAGTTTACAAGGCACAGTCAGTTTCCTCATGAAATAGGGGGGGGGGGATTATGGAATCGGTTTAGATGAGCATGTTAAAGAGGCAAGCAGCAGTCAAAAGTCAAGCTTACACGTGAATCATTTATATGACTCATAGAAATGTAAAACATAATGCATGTTTTCCAAATCTTTTTTCCTCGCATAAATTACAAAGTCGAGGTATATAACATTCGACTTTTATGTTTAAGTCTTAAATGATGTACCTGAGGACAAATTGCATACCACGAGCTTTATTTTGAATTTCACCACAAGTGCATACCTTTGTTGCTAGCCTTGCCCACTTCCCTGTCTCAATCTTAGGACAGTGGGATGGTTAACTAAACTTGGTAGATGCTATATGCGCACGCAATACTCTTGCACGTTACAATGCAAATCTTTACCCAAGTAAATACTGTGGCCACAAAAGAGGATTCACAGTTCTCTAAGTTACATTCTTAATTCTTTGTGAATTGGATACATTATCACCGTTTTGCATTAATGACTTGGTGCATTATGGAGAAAACAAGATCTTAGCAATTTCCATAATGGTGAAAAAAGACAGAGTCTCATCAGTTTATTCTGCGCACTTAATCCTCAATGCAGTACCATTTCTGCATTTGTGACCTTGTTGGGGCGCTGTTAATACAGTGGTCGCCTTTTGTTCAGGATAGCAAAATTTTGGGGGTCAAATTACCCTTTGTCTGCACTGAATCACCAAAACAATATTATCAAGTACTGGTGCATGTCTTGTGCACCTGTAGCATGCTGCTTCATGCGTCATTAGTTACACATGTTGTTGTGTGAGGCATTTGAAGTAGGTTATTCACAGTTGGAAAAGTGGGAGAATGTGTCGTTTGAGTATCCTCGAGCTCTCAAGCGGCATTGGAATGCTGCAGTGTGGTGCATCATAGAGGATAGTAGCAGCTGAACTTGGAGTCAGCCAAAGTGTCATTTCCAGACCTTGGGTTCGGTAAAACATCCATAACTGTGTTGCACATCACAATGGAAGTGGTTTTGAGAGAGGAACTGCCCCACAACAAGATCAGATGTTGGTCAGAAATGGCAAACAGCAGAGATTTCTAAATGCCGCCCAGTCGAATAATCTGTCAAGAGGAATAAATGTTCCTGTGATTTCTACCCAAACTGTGCAAAGAATATTGTGTGAGGCTAGGCTGATTGCCAGATGGCCAGTTGTTGCGGTACCCCTCACAGATCATCACAAGGCACAGAGACTTGCATGGGTATGGCAACATTTGCGATCAGTCCTGGAACAACATACTGTTTACAAAATTGTTGTTTCAGGACTAAATATTGCCTGAGTCCATCTGCCGGATGTGTACAAGTCTGGCGCTCAAGAGGAGAAAGGTATGATCCTTCAAAAATTGTACAGCGTGATTGCTATGGAAGAGGATCTGTGATGGGGGGGGGGGGGGGTAAGTGCTACTGGACGCACAGATCACCATGTTGAAACAGGAGCTCTCACTGGTCAACATTAGCTTGAAACAATACAGAAAAACATGATCCATATCATAAATTCCAAACCCAACAATGACAGCAGAGAATTCAGAGTTGCCAAAGTATCAAGATCCATCTTTCAATAGTAATGTGAAGAAACAAATTTCACTCCTGACTTCTGGCAGGCAGTCACCCATAAAAGGCAACTGGTGGTTTCAAACTGTTCCTTTCAACCTTTGAAATATTCTCCATTAAGTGCAGACTATAGTGTTTCCAAAATGTACGGGCCTGACCACCCAAAATACAAATTTTATTACTTTTGCCAAAAATAAAAAGAGACCTGGTAGGCCTATCGCTTTTTAGTTCCCCCAACATGTCAGTCAGCTAAGTAAACAGCCAAACAAGGAAGTAGGTCTACATCCTTTTTGTGATCGTTATGAATCTGGAACATTATAAACACACTGTACCTCCACTATTTTGAACAAGATTTTGGACCCGATTGTCGGTCCATATGCTGGTGCTATGGGAGAAGGATTCGTGTTGATGGGTGATAATGCCAGACCCCACAGGGGAGGTATTGTTAATGAGTACCTGAACAGAGATTCAATTGAGCATTTTGATTGGCCTGCACATTCACTGGATATGAATCCGATCGAGCAAGCATGGGAAATGTTGCAGAAGAGGATCACGTCTCATCCAGTAAAACCACAAAGTGTCAATCAGCTTGCCAATGCTATCATTGGGGAATGGGCACACATTCCTCAACAATCCTTTTTGAAATTGATCTTAAAAATGCGAAGATGTCAGACAGTAGCTGGTGCTCAGGGAGACCATACACGCTACTAAGTTGGTTTAAAGGCAATGGGTAATTGTGATAAATCAAATCTTTCATCAAGTATATGTGTGACTCAATTTGAAGCTTTGCATATGTTTTGGGTAAAAATTGCCAAAATCAGTCTATATTGCCGCTGATAAATGTATTGAACTTTTTTTTATATGCAAGGGCTTTAGATAATCCACACGTTGATCTCCAGTGAGTAAAAAACTAGACGGATCATAAAGATTCATGTTCGCACAGTTTCCCGGATCCTGCACTTGGTGTAGTAAAGAACATTTTGTGATACAGACTTTTGTCACATTTTATTTTGAATCTTTCTTTTCATATTGACATTCATTATACTGCATATTTCCCCAACAATGCCATTTTTCTTTTTATGAGACAGGTAAAATATGTATTAAAAAACATGGTTTTGTTGCCCACTTACTTGTTCATTGTTTTCTGTATATTAAAACATATATAATTCATACTGATCCTGATCAAAAGGTGACAATTATAGGTGATGCTGTATGTTCCTGCAATTGTGCATACAGGTGAATTTCTAAAACTGGGATGTCGTCAAAATTAACTACCATCATAATATAATCAAGTTCCATGTGTTGATCCTCCATGGCATATATCTATTTCAAACTGTAAAATACACAGCTAGGGCAGTACACGGCTGACGTCTTCTAAGTAAGTTGCCGGCTCTGCATCAATGCCAGGGAACTGGCTTAACTTTTTTCCGTCTGAACAGCATTAAAGAAGACTCCATCTAAACAGCATTTAAGAGGAGCAAGTTTCCTTTTATGTCATAGGTCATAACTAAATCAACTCTTAAATGAGACTCAGTTGATAGTTACTATGGCTACAAAAAGGCACATGCAGCCACTGGCAGATAAGCTAAACACTCCTGGTTTTAGAGACAAAATCCTGATTTTTTTTTCCTTTTTTCAGAAAACCCAGTTTTTTGTGATGAAACTCGTGTGTTTGTGGACACTGCCATAGATTTTCCTACAAAACTCTGGATTTTTTTATACAAAATCACGGGTTATGTTTATCATGAGAAATGTGTGGCATTTAGGTCCCTGGAGTCAAAAGGCGTCATCAGTTCTACTTGGAGGTCATATGGACATCACTTGAAGTAAAATATTACATATAATACGACACTTCTGTTAATAATTGTTAATAATCAGTAATTAAATATACATGCCAAAATATTGAAACCTTGGTCTAAATGCCTGTGTTTTATGCAAATACAAATAACAGTGCAAACCCAAGGTTCTGTCAGGAAAGCCAGTCTGCCAAACCCTGGGTTCTGTGTACAGAGCACAGGGTCTTGTCACAGAACCAAGGGTTTCATGTAGGAAATACAGAGCCATAACAGAACCATGAGCTTAATATCACAAAAAATGTTTCACATGAAACCCCAGGTTTGGTGAGTTACTCAGTGGTTCATATATTTCTGTATTGTCTCCAAATGAATAAAATGTCACCGTTTCTACTCCCTCTATCAGTTCAACTTGCAGGTCATATGGACACCAGTTGAAGTAAAATATTATATATAATACGACACTTCTGTTAATATTCAGTAATTAAATATATATCCCAAAGTATTGAAACCTTGGTCTCAATTAGTTTAAAGATATATTTAAATGCATTTGGTGCTCTGTTCAGAAATTTACGGTTTAGAGATGTGCGAATTGATTCAAAAAAATCTTATTATATTAGTGTTCCTTTCCTATAATGGGCTCCTGTATATCCTGTTACACGTAAAACAAAAAGAACAGACACCTTGATAAACAATTCGATCTAATTATGAGAAATGTGAGGCCTTAAGGTTTCCGGAAGTCAATAGGCGTCACAGTTAAGAATATAAGTTTCATATTCCTTTTTAGCGTGATGCAAAATTTATTTGTATTTGGCCTGGGAAAGAGGTAGGGTCAGAATAAGAAAAAAGGTGTCGCAGTGCATTCAATATTGAACTACAATTATCGTTTTTCCTTCAAAACACGAGGGACTGTGCACAGAGCCCATGCTTAGCGGCCCTCCAAATATCCAACCGAGCTGAGCAGAACTGAGCTTTGAGCTCATTGTATATGGATATTTTGTGCCCGCAATCTTCACCTAGTGACTCAGTTTTACAAAGGTGTGCCTTTTAGTGTTGATGCATGTGCGTGCAAGGTTACGTGAACACGTAAAGGGGAAAAATATGACAGCAAACTGCAAACGAAGTTTTCTAAATAAATAACACTAACCAACAATCTTGACCTTGTGACATAGATAAAATCCATTGCATGTATTTTAGTCTTGGTGTGTTTTTGGTGACGTTTGGTAAAACACAATCAAAAGGACATAAGGGTTTTAACTTGAAGATGAATTGTCAATTAATTTATCACCATTATATGGCCATTTCACTGGCAGACCTCATGCATTATATTTTAGGATTGCCTTAGCAACGAAATTTAAATGTAACCAATAGACATATGTACACGTACAGAGCAGTTCACAAATTAAACATTTTTGGGAGTCACAAAAAGACACCAGTCCCTTGTCGTGTACAGCATTGGCACATATTTACGTGAGTTACATTCCTACAGTTTTGAGGTAATTTCAGCCTACAATTTGTAGAAAGACAAAACGACACATATACAATCAATCAATCCTGCAAAAATACAAAACTGCACTGCGATTTTTTGAAAAACAATTAAGAATCGCATGTCAACAGTAGTGTTTGAGACTGCTCCGGATGTTTTCTTCACCTGAGTGGCATAGCATAAACATGCTTCTCGCACAGCTAATTCAGTTCTATAATTATAACCAAAAAGTAATGATTCCCAGTTTTCCCCATGCTGCAAAAGCCTCGTTTTTATTATTTTATTTTTGGCAATTTTCTAATGAAAACACCACAAGAAATTGCATTTTAATTGGCAAAATGTGCTTTGGAGATTAGTGTCTCTCTCTCCTTCTCTCTCTCTTTCTCTCTGTCGCTGTGTCGCTCTCTCTGTCTCTCTCTCTCTCTCTCTCTCCCTTTTTTTTCGGGGGGGTGAAATAATGGGTTCATTTTCTATGTAACAAAATGTCATATTTTACTTACGTATGTAATACCTACGCCTATCTAATTGACATAAATCTTTTAAGAAAGATAAAGCCCCATATCATTAAATAATGACATACACACAACAAAAAGACAAGCAATGAAACAAAAAAAATGAAATACACACTCAAATTAGCAATCACCCGCATTGGATGAAAGGAAGACAAGAAAAAAGGACAGCTACATACACCATTATGACTTAGTCAGATTCCCATATGCTGTCTCCTTGATTAGGGAATATTAATCACAAAACTTAGTATTGGCCAGCATGTGTTTTCGTCTCTTTCATTGTCATTACGTATTTGAACTTATTATGATCACCTAACAGCTTGTATAATGAAATCAATATATACTCATGCATATTCCATTTTCTCTAACAAGTCCTGTCTCAAGCTTTCGTAATTTTTGCAATCGAAAGGACATGTTTCTCTTCTTCAGTTTCTCCAGTTTTACCTAAAAAGCAGGTTCTTTTTTTCAACAGGTGTTCCCGGTGACATGTATCAGCCTGTTTCTATAGCAAGCGTATGGCCGCTTATTTTCAATTTGCTAAAAATTATTTTCCTTTGCTGCCTGGATACCTTAACATTTCATATATCATTCAATTACAAACCATCTTTTGAAAAAAATATATGACCAAAATTCATTACTATCATGTGATGGCACTTCTTGCTGTACTCGAGATATAAGACCAACCACTGAGATTCATACATGTGTAGGAGACGAAAGAGTGTGATTAGTATTATTACCTGACAAAATCGTCCAAGTTTCTTGCATTTGAAGTCTACAAAGCAGACTTGCAAGTATTTCTTACAGTGGTGGTTTCTGTACTGATCAATAAGAGTATTCAGTGTGAGAACATGATTAGATATTGTGCCTTTTTTGAAGCCAATTTGATTGGCTGATATATCATTCAATTCGCAAAAATTATATAATGTGGAATTGAATTTTGCGCAGAATAGCTTACAAAAGTGGGCAGAGATGGCATTGCTTCTGTTATTCTCTGGCTTGTATGCCAAAACCTTTATGGGATGGTCAAAGTATTTTCCCGTCACGATGCGTGGAAAGACCCAGTATTTAAGTGTAGTTGCAGACCCATAGTAGGAGGGGAGTTAACATTGCTTTGCTACTTTTATACATCTCATAAATGTGACCGTCTCTGGTCGGATTCACCTTTTATATTTCTGGATAGCCAAATTAACTTTTGACTTTTTCATTGAAAATTAGGTTTATGATATATTTCACATTTCTTTAGATTTTTGAAATTTATTATCTCCTCATTTGGAGGTAACTCTTTATCAGATATTTTATATGCTCGATACATTCAGTTCATTTATAGGGTTACCCGACTTTTTCGGAGCATAATCAAATAGTTGATCATATATGGTCCAGAAGATTGAAGGATTATTCATGTCTAAGCTTTCTCATTGACTGATTAGGTCACTTTGGAATCATCTCTTCATCCAGTTGAGCAAGCTCTCGTATTTTGTTCTTGTAGATCTATATTGCCCCAGTAAAGTTTTACTGATGGGCTGTGCATGCGGCGCAAAAGCTATACCTTTAAGCTCTTTTTAAGAGCAAAGCCGTCTTAATCGTACCGTTTTTCCCTCTTTTGTTAGGCATTCTTTTCCCTTCTGCTTCGTGCAATAAACATCACTTTAATAGTTGCAAAACTACCAGCATAAGTCAATATTTTGCTAACATCTGACACTTCATTCGTCACTTCATGTCCTATATCATTAATTTTTGCATTATTTGTTGTTTTGTTCCCTGGTCTTGCTGGTCAGTACAGCAGCTCGGTCATTGCGATGGTCTTTTACCTGCCAGATAACCCTTTTGCCTTGCCTTGTAGGCACAGTTTGTTCTTTTATTTCATGCTGGCCCGTACATGTTGATGAAATGTTATGAAGAGCATCGGGAGACTGATTATGTACAAACAGATATTTCACTTTAGCAAGTAATGTTTGGTTGGATAAAATATAATCAATGACGCTAGGTGCTCCCGACATAACTAAAACAGATACCATTCCCTATATGTAAGTACACACACATAGACATACATACGTACGTACATACATGCATTGTTTAACGCCTATTTCTAGATTCATTCAGAATTTTGATGAAGCAGTGTAACATATGTTTAACTAATTTATATCACCAGAAGAATTTGAAGATATGATCGGATGAACCAAAATATGGTAATATCACCAAATCTTTTTGGATCGAATACAGTCATATTATTGATTATGTGCTGATATGTTAAAATTCCGAATACACTAGAAACAGGGTTCCAAGTTGAACAGATGGTGTAAAATTTGATATCATAAAATCACTGGCGGTCTCATTTAACGACATTAGTTAATCAGGTTAAATAATTGATATCACCAGATTACTTCGGGTCTGATTATTTTCACATTATTAAATAATTAAACTGACAATACTGAATTGTGCATCTTTCAAACATGCAATATACACTGATTTTTGTTCCATTTTAATGGCTCAAAGAAGATATTAAATTATATGTATATGATCCTGTTAACCATAGCAATGTTCAACGGAAAAGGGTTAGGCCATGTTTTGAGCTTTTTGAAATCTTATATCCAAAGCATAACAATGCCCATATAAATCGTGGAGTAGAAAGAATACGGAATTACATTTGTTAAGGGGCTAATTTCTTATCAACATGTGTCTGTGGCTAGCCATATAGAGACAGCAATTTATCTTATATCGATATTCTGTCGGACTTGTTCAATGGTAACTGCATAGTGCATTTTAAACGATGTCTCCATCCACACAACCGGAAAGTTATTCTAATGTTTATAAGTTAACTTCGTCGACTTTGGTGGACGTTAACAGTAAACGAATCAAAGAAACAAAAGGTATGCCCATGGACTCTATATGGCAAAACATGGTGTGGTGAACAAAAGATACACGTTCCTTTTTATCGGCCTTACTTTTCCACGTCTATTGGAAGGTGAATGAAACTGAAATCTTATATGCTAGACTTTCTTTTGATAACAAAAGAACCCACAAAACTTGATTTTGAGACTAAATAAAATCAAAATACAGTATATTAAAATTATTATATTATCACATAGGTACACAGAGCACGTCTTTATGCCGAAATATAATTGAAATCCGATATGCCCTAAATGAACCATTATGGCTTGAAGATACATTTTTTATTTTTTGTAAGCAAGTCAGATTAAAATCTGATACGTTTGAAATATTCTTATTAACGTATACATATACAGAACTTGTAATGCAATTTGGTTCACATATGATGTTTGAAATGTTTTATTACAGTAATCATACACATAACTTGTTTAATAACAAATTCTAATTAAAATATGTCGGTTTCAAATATTTTATTACAACACACGCATTCAGAGCTTGTATTAGTGCTTGAATATAAATGTATTCTGACTTTTTGAAACGTTGTACTGCTGTATACTTGAACAGAACTTGTTACTTGATTGAAATTTGTGACGTTTGAAATATTTTATTGCAACAAACGCATACAAAGCTTATATTTGTACCAAAATATACGATAAATCGGAAATGTTTGAAATTTTATAGCTGCGTAGAGAGACAAAACCTGTACTTGAATTTTTTTTTTATCATATATGCAAACAGTGTGTGTGATGTTGTGATTCTTGATTGGTAAGTATTCCTTCAGTAACTGTTGACCTGGATTGACTGTTGACTTTGATTAAATAAAAGAAATGAGGGTTGCTTTTTTGTGTGTAAATGCATTATGATTGAAGATGACATCCTGGGCGTGGCAAACTGGTGCAAGTAATATTGCCATAACACATACAAACACCAACTTCATTGCTTACATTTACATTTCCCTCTTAATTTTTCTGCGCAATTACACAAAATTTAGAAATCAATTGCATAGAATTAAGAGAAACAACCAGGAACTGATTTGTATAGCTTGTTTAAGTGTTAAGTTCCGGAAACCCAGGTGGGCGTGGCTTATTGGAATGTAGGAGGGACACATGTGTTATGGTCCCATAACACACAAGGCCCATGTGTTATGGTCTCATAACACACCAGACTCTCTCTTATACTTGCAATCTTAAAAGTAAGATTGAATGTAAAGTTCCGGAAACCCAGGTGGGCGTGGCTTATTGGAATGTGGGAAGGACAGATGTGTTATGGTCCCATAACACACAAGGCCCATGTGTTATGGTCTCATAACACACCAGACTCTCTCTTATACTTGCAATCTTAAAAGTAAGATTGAATGTAAAGTTCCGGAAACCCAGGTGGGCGTGGCTTATTGGAATGTGGGAGGGACACATGTGTTATGGTCGCATAACACACAAGGCCCATGTGTTATGGTCTCATAACACACCAGACTCTCTCCTATACTTGCAATGTTAAAAGTTAGATCGAATGTAAATATTTGGCAAAAAAAAGATAATGGTGGTTATACACCTGCACTTTCTCAGAAGTAAAACTTTCCTTTCAGCCAGCATTTTCGAGTATACCTTCGTGTTAGTCCTTTGCAAATAATAATAGTCCTGTAAATGTCGTCTGGTGTTCATGTGAACTATGGATGCCAGTGTGTCTCTCTGCTCTGAGGTACACTATGCTTCCTTTCTTTATGTGGAGTAGAGCTGACCTACTCACAATATCAAGCCCGTTGCGATTGCGGGATGTGTTTACAACGCTGGCCTTCTCCACTTCATCAACCAGCAGTGTGATATCAACAGAAGTTGAAACTGGTGCCCCGACCACAATGTTTATGTAGTAGATGCCACCAACTGACGCCGTGAAAAAGTTTCCCTTCCGGTTCCAGTCACCATGCAAATCGACTAGTACTTCTTCAAAAGGCACAGGCGACAAAGGGTCAGTTCCTGTCCAGCTGGAAGTTTTGGCAACATGCCACGCTCGCTTTTGTACATGTTTTGGTTCATAAAGGAAGCCAGAAAAAGCAGTTTCACGATAGCTACTTGAAGAGCGAAGAGTACTGGCTATATTGGACCGCAGGTGTACCCGTTGACCTTTTTCTAAAAGATATAGCCCACCCCTACTCATCAAATCCCAGTCATTGGCATATGTTGTGGTACGTTCAAGTACGCCAAGTGTTGAAAACCTTCTTTGCAATGAAACGTCGTATTTGTAGCTCCCACTTCGCATGCCGATATTAAAGCTAAGAAAATAGTGACCTCTCTTGGGTGCTGTGAAATAGGTACCACCAAAGGCATTGCCCTCATTTACTGTAGTTGCATCAAATACAATATTCTCATTTGAAGATACACTCAAGTCAGAAGTGCGGTATGCATAAAATGAAATACTTGTATTCATCAGGTCGGTTAGTCTGAATATGGCAAGGGAACTCTGTAAGCCTTGGTCACTAAAGAGCTTCTGCTGATTGGAAATGGAAAGTGTTTGCATTTGTGACATCTCGATAACATGGTCTCTGCTGGTTGTTTCATTACCCAAATGAGTCTCTACGTCTCTGTATATACTAGATTCTAAACTGGACCCCTTGAAGAGGTGATATGCTACACGCTGTTTAGGCTTTGCACCAGCGCTTATTGACACCCAATAATGCCCTGCAGTTTCGCTGTAGAACAACCCAGCTCTTCTGTCGAAACTACCTTGGACATCTAATGGCACGTGATCAAATTTAAGTGGGTTTGAAGCTGTATCCATGTCTCTTCTGAGTGCAACAAACACTGCATCCTCATATGCTATAATAAAATAGAATGATTTATTATTTGCTTCACCAAAGTTACTGCGATTAACTGAAAGAGTTACGTTACGAAATATAAACATACTTTTTGGTACATTGATAAGAAACAAGAGTGCTGTGTGAACAGCACGTCCTCAGCTGACATTCAACCCCATAATAAGTCTCACGCATCTCTACTGGTATCCAGAAGTGTGCCAATCCAATTTTGAGGCAATTAGCAAAGCAGTTGCAAAGAAGACTCTAACTTTGCCAAAAGTAATGGAATAAAATAAAAATAATGCAAAAATCACTATAGCATGACCATTTGAACAAACTAAACAGATACTAACTCAAGGTAAAGCGAATCCAAGTTTGAAGTTAATTGACTGATGGCTTTGGAAAAATGGATTGTGTGAAACTATTGCAATCTCCAGTGACTTTCATTGAAACCATTTTACAAGAATGTTAGAATTAACTGGCAACAAAAGCCCTGAAAATCGTTCACAATAAAAGATCTGAAGCAAACGCACCTGGTAAACAGGTTTTTTTACACTTACGCCGTATACTTTTTTCATGAAATTTCAGCATATTCTGAGCAATGGTTTTGTCGAAAGTTGAAAATAAATGATTAACACCTTTTTGAAAACATGAA
Source organism: Hermodice carunculata (assembly GCA_964020975.1). Classification (NCBI taxonomy): domain Eukaryota; kingdom Metazoa; phylum Annelida; class Polychaeta; order Eunicida; family Amphinomidae; genus Hermodice; species Hermodice carunculata. Next base: position 78,304,274 of record OZ026624.1, read on the forward strand.
AAAAAGGCACAGCTGCGTTTAAATGCCATGGATCCTAGCATGTTTCTGTGGGTTTGGGGAGACAATATTTTAAAGATTTTGTCTAAAATGGAAAAAGAACACTCCATAAAAATGCATAAAATTTTGGACATGAACATATGGCACATTGTGATGTTGCAAACACCATGGTGTCGTCCATGAAGAGCAAGCAGTGCAGTGTCTTGAGAAAACCAACACGTCCATACTCTTTGATCTTTCCTATGGTTGAATTGACATAATAATCAACAGGGCACAACTACAGGTACCACTCTCTCACGCTAGTTGTTGCAGAAAAGCTTATTATTAAAATCTTTGGTGCACCTCAAAGACAGACAAGAACGCTTTGGCGTAGCCACAGGAAGCTGGCTGTCCCAAAAAGAGTTCAACGATTTACACGATCGTATGCTTTCTGTTAATCTAGATTCCCACCAAGTTGATGTAAACTTTGTTCATTTTTCCAGAAAAAGTTGAATACAATGCAATCCATATTGACTTAAATTGTGCCAGAATTTAAAATGAAAATGAGAATCAAGAATGCGTGGCATCACCACTTACTGAACAAATTTGACAAGTGCACAAGGTATATGTTTAAAAAGTTGGCGCATAATCAGAGTGCAGGTTTGGGAGAAATCAGCCAAAAATGTGACTGATATGCTGTTGATAATAATCCTAAACAAAACATAATTCAGTTAATATAACTAAAAAATTGACAAACATGTCACAATAAGTATAACTTGAACAAATATTTATGTAAACCTGCTTGAGCTTAGTTCTGTTAAAGGTCTGGAAATTTATGTTAAAAGGAATAAATTAAGTCAAACATGAACTAAAGGAAGAACATGTTGTTTATTCGGTAACAACAACAAGGAAAAAAAAGAAGAAATAATGGTGGTATTTTGAAGGTGGCATGTCTGTAATAACTTAGAATGTACCGTTAAACTCAGGGAGCCAGTGCCGCTGCCATCCTTGGACATGTATGATAACATGTCATTCATAATGTAATTTGGAGTTATCGAGATCAATGATTCAATGGCACATGTAGCAGTTATGCCTGTCTCGTTCAGTCATTACAAAATAGTGTAACTGATTAATAAAAACTATTTGATTGCACATTAAATGCATACAAATGCACGAACATTTCAATTTAGACTTAAATTCGACGAAAGGACTTTAGGGAGGGGTTGTACTGTCTGTTTTATAATCAACAATTTTAGACCTATATAAAAACATTTAATATATATTTATACTGACATTTAGATTGATAAAGGTCAGTGGATTTGATGCCAAAGGATTGGTAACCATATGTGCAGCACTGTCAGAATCATAGGCAGTGCGATGTGTGTTTTGGATGTTGTATCAATAATACACATAGAAGTCATTCAAAGTTTAGGTTGGAAAAAAAATTTATGATTGCCGACGTTTTCGTTCTTCATTGCTAATATACAAGTCATGATCATTGAATGGAAGGATCTATTTGTACCTGCACTTTTAATTAGATGATATTGTACATATCTTACTGTATGATAGCGTGTATGTTGTGTATTGAGCCCCATGGAAGAACATTTTCAACTGAATGGGCTACCCAGGCTAACTATAAATAAATAAACAAATAAATAAATAAATTAAGAAAAATAAATAAATAAATAAGTAAATAGATAAATTTAAAAAAAGTAAATAAATAAATAAATAAAAAATAAATAAATAAATAAATAAATAAATAAATAAATAAATAAATAAATAAATAAATGTGGACCAGGGACGAATGAACGACGCACGACAGTTGAATGGACAATGGATGAAAGCTTACTATATATCCTAAGCTGACTGACAAGTTCATTTAGGTAAAAACCATAAAAGACAGTTGTGAAATAACTTGGGGGTTTTACTGGTAGATGTATAATAACGACATAACAATAAAGAACGAAAGCAAAGTAGATTTGCTTTAGAATTACAGTTATAGGTCAACAGGTTGTCATAGACAGTGCTCAGATTGCCAGATACTGCTCACACATCCTGTCCATGGAAAATGTCAAATTGTATTGTGTAATTAAAACTTTTATCTTGTGTTTGTGATAAAGTGATGAAACTATCCCCATACGTAATATTGGTGGGATTTATAAAATGCTCACCATTAAAGGGTTTCTTTGCTGCCGATACATTTAAGTGTTTCTTCCCTTCAGATAGCTTGCCAAAGGTGAACGCCAGACCTGTAAATGTTGTAAAAACACTCAAGTGCAATGCATTCATTTATAAAAGGTATACAATAATATTTACTCCAATTCTATGTCCACCATGGTCCTGCATAACTTTAACCTTTCATGATTTGTATCAACTATTTCTATCATCTAGATATTTATTTGTTCGTCTGATGAATAAGCCCCATGAGCTTAAATGTACTTGATTTCTTAATCTGTAGATAATATACGTTGTCATCAAGTTTGTATATACTTTCAACTCATTGTATGTGTCCTTAACATTATATTATGATTGTATTGCAGGCATGATCAACGCATTATTGTATCCATGTACAATACAAAATCCTAACAAGAAAGGTATATTTGTAGATGACATACAGGTACAGGTCATTGTCATTTGGTGTATTTTAGCATTAAAAAGTAAGTCCTAAATCATAATGACGTTTTAGAATACTAAACTGAACTGTTGAAAATATGATTAATTTATAATTTGAAGTTGCCACTGTACTGTTTCAGACATGTCTGCATAAATTCCAGTCAAAGTAGGTCTACCAATTGCATGCTAAACTGACACCTCTTGGTCATCTATTCTCTACACCCAATAGGTTCCATAGATACTACACAGCTTGATCTGCTGTGAGGCCTGCCTTGCAATAAGAATAAATGGGGCAAATAATTGGGAGACATTTAATTATTGTAACTGCATAATTTTAAGGTTTGCATTCGATAATGTTGGGTCCGATTTCAGAAAACACATATCCTTTCTTGGATGTAGAGTATTCACACTTTAGCTCTGTCATGTTCAGGATAAGGGTGCCTCAACATCTTTCCTTGGTGTACGTTAGGAGCAAAACGGCTAAAGAAAAGCTATTAGCTTGCGCATGGCACTTAAATATGGATAATCCACCAATCTAAACAAAAACGGAATATATTAACATGAAATAGAAATATTAAAGTAGACGATAATTAACATGCTGACACTAATTCGCGATTCGAGTGGGACAGTGTTGATAAACTAAAGTATAGACGTGTACTTACTAAGCAGTACTAACTTTGTCCACATCATCATGAAAATATCTTGCAGTAGATTTCGAAGCTCTGTTACGTCTTCTCAAGACAGCTAACCACACAAATAAGTGCAGAAGAGACTCCTTATATATTCTTCGGAGCAGTCAACATTGGTCAAGTGCAAAGTGACCGGGAAGTAATTTATGCATCTTGGTTAGCTTATCTATCACAGCTTACGTGTGTGTTTCATGTGGAATTTTACCACAAGCGCTCTATTGATTCTTGATAAAGACATTCAAGCACACGGTCAGTATGTCACATATGACAAAGTTACAAGCTGAAAGTAATTTTTGAGACACTAGGATGTTAGAAATTGGTACACTTTTGCATAACTTCAAGAGGTCGGGTGACATACTCTTGCACAATCCAACTCACAAGGTCACTTGATCACACCTGACAGCGACAGCTAGAAGCCTAGAAATTCAAATATATGGAATAAAAGTTAGAGAAATGATAAAGAATTTAAAAGAAAAATAACATATATGTGCCAATTTCGGGAGAATTTTGTTGGTGAATATATATATATATATATATATATATATATAAAATTTATATTTATTTACATATATATATATATATATATATATATATATATAAAATTTATATTTATTTACATATATATATATATATATATATAAATATATATATATATATATAAATATATATATATATATATATATTTATATATATGTATATATATGTATAAAACACTGGTATGCTTTCAAGCTGGTGGTCAGCTAAACAAACACTTTGGCATGCACAGCTCTACTAAGATTACTCAATCCAACACCCGCATGCATCCGCGAGTTGTGCTTTCATCCCCACCGCAGGACTCCTTAGTTCAAAAGAGCTGAATTCCCACACTTTCTCTCGATCGGTTTCGTCAGGAGAGTGAACATATGTTCAGGTCCATAATATGAGTGTTCTATGAAACAACAAAATTCATGAGTTCGGACATTTCCGGGTAGAGGGAAATATTTATTGGTGTACCAACGTTCTCATAGATAGGAAACAAAAAAATGCATTAACATCAGAAAGACCGGATTTGAAAATTCCATTGATAATCACTATTGTTCCTTTAAATACAATGTGTTTAAAAGTTAGCAATCGTTCTGCAGGTACAGGTTCAGGTTAGTGTTTCTCTGGTTTTTGAAGCTTGAAGTTATTTAGTACAAGCTTTTCTTGTACAAACATAAGTGACCATGTGACCAAAAATTATACATGTTTATTCAATTTGTATCAAGACACTTCAGTGAACAACCAATATTACTAACATCATCAAAACTCAACAAATATGACCGTTAAATTCAAGACCACGTTTTCAGATTTATAGGCTGTGCTCCAGCATCGCAGATCAATACAAAATAGTTGACCTACAAATACAATGGTGTCATTGGCTACCTGATTATCATTGGTATTTGATACACTTTTAGGAGGAAGTGCTCATTAAGTTATCTGGACTAACAGTTCTCAGAAATTGATACAGAGTATTTACTGTTGTTCCGGGTCCTTTATCAACCCATGAGCAGTGTCTTTATTATTATTCCGTCAAGCACAATGTACCTTCAAAATTTGCCTGATGTTACAACACCTTCAATTCTTATTGGTATGCCTAATTTTGAGACAAATGTTCTGTAATATTATGTCCTATGATAAACGAGCACAATGTCTATTTCATAGTACCTTCCTTACCCCTTGCTGTGGGGTGTGAATAGGACTATCTATAGAGTTAATGATCTTAGATAAAGCATCTTTTGAGTGAGATACCTAAGAAGTATGCGACACATGAAAGCTGAGTACATTTTTGGCATCGTGCTCAAAATGGTATCGTCAAGTTACACTTTTGTTCTAATTTGTGGAGACTCAGAGTCTGATATTTTCTTTTTACACAATCACAATCCAACTAAATAAAGATGAATGATTGAAAACAATAAACTGAATAGGTAAGAATGTAGCACCTACAACACTATGATCACAGTTAGAAATTGGAGAAAGCACATAGCTATCACTTACATACTTAGGAATGTTAAGATATTTTAATGAATACCTGTGCCTTTCGCTAGGTCGAAACTTCCCTGAAACTTGCTCCAAAAATTGTCCATCAAATACTTCCAATAATTGGCAGTTAGTGTATCAGCTTGCACAGACAAGAACAAACAAGAGGATCATGATGATCTTGTGCTCATCTGACATGCATCTGCTTATTAAAAAAAAACAAAACCCAAAATGTATGCAAAAATCAATGCAGAGTGACCATTTGAATTACATATGTAGAGACCTAACAAAGGTACAATTCTAAAAAGTGTGACATAAATATGGCGAAAATTATCTAAGTTGTTTCCATTACAAGAAATCTCCACGGTAAACAACTTAAAAACAAGGAGTCCCGAGGAGTGTCCCTGTGGGATATCAAAGCAATTGGATAGGCCTTTTCGAAGAAAAGGGTTTTTTAAGATTTGTCCCAAAAAAGAAGAAAAAAAATCATAAAAAATCCAAAAATCACTGCATCATGACCATTTGAACAAACTTGTTAGAGATCCACCCAATGCACATCCCCACCAAGTTTGAAGTAAATCTGGCCAAAATTATTTACGTTGTAACCATTACAAGAAATTCCCATGTTAAACTTTCCTATTAAAACTTTTGTGAAGATTTTTGGGAAAAAAAAAAAACATAAAAAAATCCAAAATTCATTGGAACATGACCATTGGAACAAACTTGGTAGACACCCACCCAAGGTATATCCCCATTAAGTTTGAAGTAAATCTGGATGACGGTTTTGGAGAAGAAGTTGAAAATGTAAATTAGCATTAGAATGCCCATTGACTTGCATAGTAATCAATAGAAAAGGTGCATTTACCAAAAAGGAGCCGAATTGAAAAAATCGTTAAACATCAGGAATCAGCAGCATTTCCACATAATGAACGACATTGTTTCACCCTTCCACAAGGAACATATCCACCACGTTTAAGCTTAATCTGAGTGACGGTTCTGGCGAAGAGTCGAGGATAGGTATAAAACAAAAAAATCATAAAATATTAGAAAAAACTTTGCAGCGCCGCCTGGTGAACAAATAAGGAACTAGGAGTCCCTAGGTGTCATCTTGTGTGATATCAAAGCAATTGGGTGAGAGTTTTCGGAGAAGAAGATTTTTTAACATTTGTCCAAATCCCCACCACGTTTGAAGTGGATCATTAAAAATCCAAAAATCACTGGAGCATGACCATTTGAAAAAACCTGGTAGAAACCCACCCAAGGTACACTGCCACTAAGTTTGAAGATAATCTGGATGATGGTTTTGGAGGAGAAATGAAAAATGTGAATTAGCATTAAAATGTCCATTGACTTCCGTAGAAATCATTAGGAAAGCTGCATTGACCAATAAGTACCCGAATTGAAAAAATCGTTAAAAATCAGCAATCCACAGAATTCCCAAGTAGTACACAACTTTGTTTGACCCTTCTACAAGGAACATATCCTCCATGTTTCAGCTTAATGTGAGTGACGGTTCTGGAGAAAAAGTCGATAATAGCTATAACACACAAAAATTCATAAAAAAATAGAAAAATTGTAGCGGCACCTCTTGAACAAATTAAGAACTAGAAGCCCCAGGGAGTGTTCCTGTGTGATACCAAAGCAATTGGGTGAGCAGTTTTGGAGAAAAAGATTTTGCATGATTTGCTTCCAAAAAGAACCAAAAAATTCACAAAAAATACAAAAATCACTGGACTGTGACCACTTGAACAAACTTGGTAGAGACCCACCCAAGGCACATCCCCACCACGTTTGAAGTGGATCAGGCGGCTTTTGAGAAAAAGTGGAAAATGTGAATTGTGGACTGATTGATGATAGACAACGGACGGACAGACGACGGACGCACGACGGATAGCCCACCCTCCTAAATCTCAGCTCATTCATCAGCTGAGCTTAAAATTAGAAAAAAATGAAACGCCACCTGGTGTACAAATTAAGATTAAGGTGTCTTCCTGTGTGATATCAAAGATATTGCATAAGTGGTTTGAGAGAAGATTTTTTAAGATTTGTCCAAAAAAAAGAACAAAAAAAATCATTAAAAATAAAAATCACTGGTGCATGACCATTTGAACAAACCTGGTAGAAACCTACCCACGGTACATTGCCACCAAGTTTGAAGTAAATCTGGATGACAGTTTTGGAAAAGAAGTCAAAAATGTAAATTAGCATTTGAATGCTCATTGACTTCCATAATAATCAATAGGAAAGCTGCATTTACCGATAAGTACCCAAATTGAAAAAAATCGTAAAAAGCAGAAATCCGCAGCATTCCTACATAGTGAAAAACTTTGTTTGACCCTCCTACAAGGAACATATCCACCATGTTTCAGTTTAATCTGAGTGACGGTTCTGAAGCAGAAGTCGAAAATGGCTATAACATGAAAAAATTCATAAAAAATTAGAAAAAATATGCAGCGCTTCCTGGTGAACAAATTAAGAACTAGGAGTCCCAGGAAATGTTCCTCTGTGATATCAAAGTAATTGTGTGAGCGGTTTCAGAGAAGATTTTTTTAGATTTGCCCAAAAAAAATCATTAAAAATCCAAAATTAACTGGACCATGACCATTTGTACAAACTTGGTAGACACCTACCAAAGACATATCCCCACCAAGTCTAAAGTGGATCTGGCCAACGGTTTTGGAGAAGAAGTCGAAAATGTGAATTGTTGACGGACGACAGATGACGGACGTAGGACCATAAGATAAGCTCAGCTGACCGACAAGTCAGCTGAGCTAAAAATGGGCACAACAATTGACTAACTTTTTCTGCATAAAGGACTTCTTTAAAGTACAGCATTTGTGCTGATGTAATGGAAATATCTGAAGTCATTAATTAAAGCACAAATGCAGCTAATCAACAAATCTCGATATCATGAACGACTGTATTTCATATGGGCAAAAGACTCTCTTCAACGTTTAATCACCAACACCTATGCTCCTAGTGAATGGTCAATTGTACTCATTTCTGTTTTGCCTCAACACTGGTGTTATTACAAAGATGTCATACTCATTCCTCTGAATATGATAAGCAGCAAGACTGAATATGGCAAAGAGAGAAATTCTTTTTAACAGTTTCCCTGCTGTATTGCTGTTACTGGTTTTGCCTTTTCAACAGGAAGAGTCCTTTAACATGCAAAAAAATTCGGCGAGTTTCCATGCATTTTCTGTAAATTTTACATTTGTTGGGTTTTCCTCAAAATATCAGAGTGGTTTTCACTTATCACATGACTATAGGTAAAGGCCAACTGATAAACAGTCTTGGCAAGTACTTTATTCCTTTCTCAAATTTTGACATAATTGTTAGCAATTACATACTCAAATCTACCACAGCAAATAGAAATGAAAGCTGCTCCATTTCTTTTACTTATGGCAGATTCGCCACCGTGTATCTGTGTCCCAAGATTACATCCACTGTGCAAAAACAATGATAAGTAAATAATGACAAGTGTGAGAAACAATGAAGTGCCCGGAGAGCTCTCCTGATATTCTATATGTTGAAAAGGTGAAAATATGCTCTCCGAATATACACAAATAAAATAGTGCAATACGGAAATCCTATCAATAAGGATAGGTTGCTTATTGGTATCGTCGCCATTCACCACCATGAACGTAGTTTTCATTTATTGCCATCCCTGATGACTCATATAAGTCCATATCCACATTCATTTTCTGTATGGCACGATTTCTACAACTTGCATCAAAAAGACTACCATCCATTAACGCAATGTGATATAGCCACTACAAAGGCATTTAGAGCATGATATTTTTCATATTTCATATTGACTCGTTAACGAATACTGTAAACAAAAGGCATGAATATGGAGAACCCCATCTTATTCCAATATGGCAGTTAGAATCACCAGGCCAAGCATTCATTCGGAAAACCGGTCTCCGTCATTATCGGCAGCCCTGTCCATCCCTGAGCAATTCACATGTGTGACTTCGCCAAATCCGTCTGCTGGATTCCCTTGAAACTTGGCGGGGATAACTTTGGTTAAGGCTCTACCAGGTTTATGATTTTAATGGGCTTTCAGGTTCATATTTTGGCAAAAAATTTTAAATCTTCTCTGAGACCAGTCTGCCAATTGCTTGAAAATTGCATTAGAACACTGCTCTGTACCCATTAAACTTTATTTATTCACCGCGATATTTGTTTCTCTTTTTAACATCGTTTGGGAGCTACAGCTACATTCAATTTCTTTTCCAATAAGCGTCACTTAGATTCGTCTGAAATTCATTGTAAATATACCTTGTAGAGCAGTCCAAGAGACTTATTCACTAGGTTATGATATTCTGCATCTCTCATTTTTAACAAAGCTTTGAGTTTTTGTACTTTGCACATAGTTTAATGTATACATTCCCATTACTTACAATGCAAGTCAATGGGCATTGCAATGGTATGTCAACTAGATTCACTTGAAACTTTGGATTTGTGTATTTTTCTGCCTTTTTCATGCTTTGCCCAAATCTTCAAAAGCCAAAAGCCAGTTGCTTCAAAATGCAACAGAACACCTCTGGGTACCTCTAGACCTTAATTTGTCTAACATGTGGCACTATAATTATTTTTTTCACTATTTAAAGAAAGTTTGTGTGTTTTGACGGAAGCGTAATTAGACCACAAACAAATATTTTTAAAAACTCGTAATTGCGAGTTTTATTCTCGAAAATACGAGTTTTGAAAATTCGAAATAACCAATTTTTTTTACGTAATAACGAGTTTTTAAAACTCGAAATTAAGAGTGTTTTTCTCGTAATTACATTTTCTCTTGCAATTACGAGTTTTTTCTCGTGATTATAGATATTTGTATTGCTTGCTTTCCATATCATCCATGAAGTATTTAAATACGTGTTTTTTTCCATTTACATGTACAGTGGTTTCAATGTAGTGGTAGGGAGTCCAGTATCCTTAAATTTGGTTACAGCTTACTCCAGGAAGTGTAGTGCACTTCAGTGCCCTTCCAGCCTTATTAACATAATTGCAGCCGCATTTCCAGTGCATTTCCTAACAAAATATGCAGCCTAGAACCTGCACTTCTAGGGGAAATGCTGTGTACGTTTTTCTACACTTTCTAGTGGCCTGAGCATGTTTTTGTAGTTGTATAACAAAGTGCAACCACCATTAAGTTCTGCTGTCGGGGTTCTTCTCTAGGACATATGAAAAAAATCTTGCAATGTGCGCTGTTCTTCGTGTTCTGTGATGCCAGATCGTTAACTGATACTTGTGATGTCACGTTATCATAAATCATTCTTATTTTGTCCAATTCGAATAATTATCATAAATTATGCTTATTAGCCACCAAAAGGTGGTTAAGGTGAAGTTGCTACTATGAGTGTTCGATATTTATTTCAGGACTTCTTTGGACAGCTTGCGACAATTTTGACATTTATATCCACAGGCTAGATAGTTACTGGTAGCATCATTAATTGAGATATATATTTCACAAGTTTTGAACAGCCTGTCGTGCAAACTTGTGTCAGATATTGTTGCACAAATGTGGAGCATGTTGACTTTACTTGTAATGTAACTTAATACTTTATAACAAATCTATTAAACGTTTTAAGGTATAAAAAACTTTTATATCACATGTTAAACGTTTTGTATTAATGACTTCATACATTATGGAGTGAACAAAATCTTAGCAATTTCCATAGTGGGGAAAAAGACAAAGTCTCGTCAGTTTAGTCTCCACAGTTACTCTACAATTGCCGTGCCATTTCTGCATTCGTGACCTTGTTGGGCGCTGTTAATACAGTGGTCAACTTGTTATAAGAATGACAAAATTTTAGGGGTCATATTATCCCTTGTCTGCACTGAATCACCAAAACAAATGTTATCAAGTACTGGTACATGTCTTGTGCACCTGTAGTATGCCCCTTCATGCTTCATTAGTTACACTTGTTGTGTTGTGAGGCATTTTATGTGGGCTATTCAAAGTTGGGAAGGTAACAAACTGGTTAAGAGATTAAGGTGTGTGGCGTCTATGCCACATGTTCACAACTGCATTATGGCACATCAGGGAAGGTGTAGTTTGAGTATCCCTGAACCCTCAAGGGGCACTGGAATGATGCAGTGTGGTGCATCACAGAGGAAAGTGGCAGCAGAACTCCGGGTCAGCCAAAGTGTCATTTCCAGAGCTTGGGTTGGGTACAACACCCATAACTGTGTTGCACATCGCCATGGAGGTGTCTGTAAGGGAGCAACCACCCCACAACAAGATCAGATGTTGGTCAAAATGCCACATAGCAGAGATTTCTAAATGCCACCTAGGCCAACAATCTGTCAAGAGGAACAAATGGTCCTGTGATTGTACCCAAACTGGACGAAGAAGGTTGCATGAAGCAAGGCTGAATGCCAGATGGCCAGCTGTTGCAGTACCCCTCAGAGATCATCACAAGGCAGAGAGGCTTGCATGGGCATGGCAACATCTGCGATCAGTCCTGGAATAGAATGTTGTTCCAGGACTAAATATTGCCTGGATCCATCTGACAGATGTGTAAAAGTGTGGCGCTTAAGAGGAGATTGGTATTATCCTTCAAATATTGTTCAGCATGATTGCTATGGAAGAGGATCTGTGATGGTGGGGGGGGGATGGGTAAGTGCTTCTGGACACATATATCTCCATGTTGTAACAGGAGCTCTCACTGGTCAACGTTATCTTGAAACAGTACAGAAAAACATGATCCATATTCATAAATCCCATATCCCGAAATGACAGCAGAGATTCCAGGGTTGCCAAAGCATCAACATCCATCTTCCAATAGCAATGTGCATTAAGAAACAAATTTCACTCCTGACTTGAGACAGGCAGTCACCCATAAAAGGCAACTGGTCGTTTTAAACAGGTCCTCTCAACCTTTCAAATATTCTCCATTAACTACAGACCATAGTGTTTCCAAAATTTATAGGCCTTACCACCCAAAATACAAATTTTATTACTTCTGCCAAAAATAAAAAGAGACCTGGTAGGCCTATCACTTTTTAGTTCCCCCGACATGTCAGTCAGCTAAGTTTACAGCAAAAGAAGGAAGTAGGCTTACATCGTTTTTGTGATATTTATGAATCTGGAACATTATGAACACACTGTACCTCCACTATTTTGAAAAAGAGTTTTGGACCAGATGGTTGGTCTGTATGCTGGTCCTATGGGAGAAGGATTTTTGTTGATGGTTGATAATGCCAGACCCCATTGGGCACGTATTGTTAATGAGTACCTGAAAAGAGAGTCAGTTGAGCATATTGATTGGCCTGCACTTTCACTGGCTATGAATCCAATCGAGCATCATGGGAAATGTTGCAGAAGAGGATCACGTCTCGTTCAGTGAAACCACAAACTGTCAATCAGCATGCCAAAGCTCTCATTTAAATATGGGCACATGTTCCTCAACAGTCCATTTGTAAACTGATCTTAAGCATGCGAAAGAGATGTCAGGCAGTAGCTGATGTTCAGGAAGACCATACACGCCACTACGTTTGTTTAAAGACAATGGGTAATTGTGATAAATTAAATGTGTCATTAATTCTATGAGTGACTTAATTCGAAGCTTTACATATGTTTTTGGTAAAAATTGCCAAAATCAGTCAATGTTGCCGCTGATAAATTTATTGCTCTTTTTTTCATATGCAAGGGCTTTTGATATTCCTATTATAAAGTTAATCATCTCGTAAATGAGACTCAGTTAATGGTTACTGTGGCTACACAAAGACACATGCAGCCACCTGCAGATAAGCTAAATTCATTTGACCCTGTAAACATGAGGAGGCAGATACACAAGTGATGATACATGCAGCACATGCTGTAGCCCCAGGTCACCAATTTATCCTTACAAGCAAAAAGGTCAACAGAGGAAGACAACTTATAGTTTGAAGTAATAAGTATAAAATAGGGATCAATAAATAATCATATAGCCAGGAGGTAAGATGATACCCCGTGTCTGCAGTACAGCAGGCAACAAAGCTTATACTGTATAGGTAATTACATGTTCAGTAATAATTGGTTAGCATGTAATGCACAGTGCACCAAGTTAGTTAGGTCCAGAAGACCTACACAGAGGTAAAAATTCGTTTAAATGTTAATTATAATGATTGATTACTGCACCTGCCGTACAACAAATATGCAGCGAACTCGACTAGTCACAGTTCTGATAATAATCTTATAACCCACTGTGTTCAGTGCGGCAGGAAAATAAGCATGAATAATCTACAGAGGCAATAATGATTGGCTATTATCATGCTTAAATGACTGACCAACTGGCAGTGCAACAGGGAGGTAAGCCTGCACATGTGAATGAAAATGCTTTGATGGCTGCTTCACTTCTTGACTTACGTGATATAGGAAATTCAACATGATGTGTAGTCAAACACTTTCACAACAATTAATGAAAATTTTACAAAATGCATAGCTCTTAAAATTGTGGAAAGATCCAGATTCCAATTCCAGCGTCGTATTAAGAATCAGTGTTTACAATTACTGTTAATATGAGATAACAGGCCCACAAAAGGAACCTTCACTTGCTGGATAGTGCTTCAATGTAGCTGTTTTCAGTATGCTGTAAAGAGACAATATCCAGGCATTTCTGACATCATGGCTTCGCAATGTCGCAAAATGTAGGGTTTTGTGAAGATCCGGTCAGTACACACGGGCTTAGGCCTATCAGCTGTATCACAATTGTTCAAAACAAAACTCCTGTTTTAGGGACAAAATCCTGATTTTTTTCCCCTTTTTTTCAGAAAACCAAGTATTTTGTGATGAAACTCGTGTCTTTGTGGACACTGCCAGAGATTTTTATACAAAACTCTGGATTTTTTTATACGAAATCATGGGTTTTGTTTATAGAACGACTTCATGTATGGACACGATTTGCACCAGGTTTGGTTACTGCAGACATCATTACACGCTTAGATGTGCAATGAAAATTACGAAACCGTGCTTCTGTGGAGATACAAAATATTGGGTTTGGGCAATTATTAAACATTGCAGGCACCCAACCCTGAGATATCATTAATTAGACAGTGTCATTACCATATCCAAACCGTAGTCCTAACGAAACAAATATAATAACTATCGGATTTAGTGTTAAATGAAATAAGAGAAGCATGATGGAATAATTGATGAAATAGTTGACAAATCCCCGGTTCTGCTAATAACTGAACACTGCAAGCACCTAACTTGGAATTTTGTAATGAATCCCTGTGTTTTGTGCAAATACAAATTACAGTGCAAACCCAAGGCTCTGTCAGGAAAGCCATTCTGCCAAACCCTGGGTTCTGTGTACAGAGCACAGGGTTTTGTCACAGAACCAAGGGTTTCATGTAGGAAATACAGAGCCATAACAGAACCATGCGCTTAATATCACGAACTCTTTCACATGAAACCCCAGGTTTGGTGAGTTACTCAGTGGGTCATATATTTCTGTATTGTCTCCATATGAATAAAATGTCACCGTTTCTACTCTCTCTATCAGTTTTACTTGCAGGTCATATGGACACCACTTGAAGTAAAATATTATATATAATACGATAATTCTGTTAAAAATCAGTAATTAAATATATATGCCAAAATATTGAAATCTTGGTTTAAATCAGTTTAAAGATATATTTAAATGCATTTGATGCTCTGTTCAGAAATTTACGGTTTAGAGATGTGCGAACTGATCCAGAAAAATCCTATAACATAAGTTTTCCTTTCCTGTAATGGGCCCCTGTATATCCTGTTACAGGTAAAACAAAAAGAACAGACACCTTGATAAACAATTCGATCTAATTATGAGAACTGTGTGGCCTTAAGATTCCCGGAAGTCAATAGGCGTCACAGTTAAGAATATAAGTTTCATATTCCTTTTGAGCGTGATACAAAATTTATTTGTATTTGTTTTGCCATATTCTGTTAACGAATCGTGCAATGTGAAAGTACTAATATGTCAATCATTATCATACCTTTATTCAGGTAATGTGCCCTATAAACAAGCCAGTATGCTTTATATGCAGAGTATAAAGTACATGTAATGTCAAACAGGAACAGTAAGGCAGCGTCCAAACATTTTGCACCATTGTTCAAACGAACATGTGAATTAGCATGATGAATCCTGTGCTTCAAAATGTTCACGCATAAAATAAAGCGGTACACCTACGGCTTTATCCTCAAATATATATATATATATATATATATATATATATATATATATATATATATATATATATATATATATATATATATATATATTCAAATCCCACACGTTATACAAACACATTTACTATGAATGAAGTGCCTGAGCAATATGGATCATAACTTTAATGAATTTAAAGATACCTCTACATCGATTGAGATATGAATTTAAATTGAACTTTATAGAGATACGTCTGTATAACAAATACACCAGAGTATAAAATGAGCGGTTCAATTGGTTGAACTCCGGGTGATATGAACCACTGTGACAATTTACACGAGGCATTATTATGCAGTTGCGTAACATGACCATGGAAGCCACGTTGCTGGTCCAGTACAGCCAAAGAATAATTTGGCCTGGGAAAGAGGTAAGGTCAGAATAAGACAAAAGGTCTTACAGTGCATTCAATATTGAACTTCAGTTATCGTTTTTCCTTCACAACACGAGGGACTGTGCACAGAGTCCATGCTTAGCTGCCCTCCAAATACCCAACCGAGCTGAGCCGAACTGAGCTTTGAGCTCATTGTATATGGATATTTTGTGCCCGCAATCTTCACCTAGTGACTCAGTTTTACAAAGGTGTGCCTTTTAGTGTTGATACATGTGCGTGCAAGGTTACGTGAACAGGTAAAGGGCAAAAGTATGACAGTCAAACTGCAAATGAATTTCCTAAATAAATATTACTAACCAACAATCTTGGCCTTGTGACATAGGTAAAATCCATGGCATGTATTTTAGTCGTGGTGTGTTTTTGGTGACGTTTGGTTAAACACAATCAAAAGGACATAAGGGTTTTAACTTGAAGATGAATTGTCATTTAATTTATCACCATTATTTGGCCATTTCACTTGCAGACCTCATGCATTATATTTTAGGATTGCCTTAGCAACGATATTTAAAAGTAAACAATAGACATATGTACACGTCCAGAGCAGTTCACAACTTAAACATGTTTGATAGTCACCAAAAGACACCAGTCCCTTGTCGTGTACAACATTGGCACATATTTACGTGAGTTACATTCCCATAGTTTTGAGGTAATTTCAGCCTACAATTTGGAAAATACACAACGCACTGCGATTTTTTGAAAAACAATTAAGAATCGCACGTCAACAGGAGTGTGTGAAACTGCTCCGGATGTTTTCTTCACCTGAGTGGCATAGCATAATCATGCTTCTCGCACAGCTGATTCAGTTCTATAATTTTAACCAAAAAGTAATGATTCCCAGTTTTCCCCATTCTGCAAAAGCCTCGTTTTTATTATTTTATTTTCCGTAATTTTCCCATGAAAACACCACATGAAATTGCATCTTAATTGGCAAAATATGCTCTGGAGGTTAGTGTCTCTCTCTCTCTCTCTCTCTCTCTCTCTCTCTCTCTCTCTCTCTCTCTCTCTCTCTCTCTATCTCTCTCTCTCTCTCTCTCTCTCTCTCTCTCTCTCTCTCTCTCCCTTTTTTTGGGGGGGTTACTATAATAGGTCCATTTTTCTATGTAACAAAATGATCATATTTTACTTGCGTATGTAATACCTACGCCAATCTAATTGACATAAATCTTTTTAGAAAGATAAAGGCCCATATTATAAAATAACGACATACACACAGAAAAAGACAAGCAATCAAACAAAAAACATGAAATACACACTCAAATTAGCATTCACCCGCATTGGATGAAAGGAAGACAAGAAAAAAGACAGCTACATACACCATTGTGTCTTAGTCAGATTCCCATATGCTGTCTCCTCGATTAGAGAATATTAATCACAAAATTCAGTATTGGCCAACATGTGTTTTTGTCTGTTCCATTGTCACTACGTATTTGAACTTATTATGATCATCTAACGGCTTGAATATTGAAATCAATATATCCTCCTGCATATTCCATTTTCTCTAACTAGTCCTGTCTCAAGCTTTCGTAATTTTTGCAATACAAAAGAACATGTTTCTCTTCTTTAGTTTCTCCAGTTTTACCTAAAAAGCAGGTTCTTTTTTTCAACAAGTGTTCCCAGTGACGTGTATCAGCCTGTTTCTATAGCAAGCGTATGGCCGCTTATTTTCAATTTGCTAAAATTATTTTGCTTTGCTGCCTGGATACCTTTACATTTCATATGTGGTTCAAATACAAACCATCTTTTGAAAAAAAAAACATACGACCAAAATTCATTATTATCTTCTCATGGCACTTCTTGCGGTACCCGAGATATACGACCAACCACTGAGCTTTATACATGTGTCGCAGACGAAAGAGTGCGATTAATATTATTACCTGCCAAGATCATTTAAGTTTCTTGCATTTGAAGTATACAAAGCAGACACACAAGTGTTTCTTACAATTTTGATATATGTACTTATCAATAAGAGTATTCAGTGAGAGAAACAATAAAATATTCCGCCTTTTTGAAGCCAAATTGATTGAGTGATATATCATTCAATTCGCAAAAATAATACAACCTGGAATTGAGTATTGCGCAGAATAGCTTACAAAAGTGGTTTGAGATGCCAATGCTTCTGTTATTCTCTGGCTTGTGTGCCAAAACCTTTTTCGGGACTGTCCAAGTATTTTTCCCGTCACAATGCGTGGAAAGACCAGTATTTAAGTTTTGTTGAAGACCCATTGTATGGGGCCAGTTAGCATTTCTCTACAACTTTTATACATTTCATAAATGATACCATGTTTTCTCGGATTCACCTTTTATATTTCTGAGTAGCCAAATTAACTTTGGACGTTTTCATTGAAAATTAGTTTTATGAGATATTTCATGTTTCTTTAGATTTTTGAAATTGATTATCTCTTCATTTAGAGGTAACTCTTTATCAGATATTTTTTTCACATTATTAAATAATTAAAGTGACAATACTGAATTTCTCAAGTGTATCTTATAAACACGCAATATACATTGATTTATGTTCCATTTTAGTGGCTCAAAGAAGATATTTATTTATATGTATATGATGCTGTTCACCATAGAAATGTACATGTTGAACGCAAACAGGTTAGACGCTGTTTTGAGCATTTTTAAAAATTATCTTCAAAGCATATTAATCCCTGTATAAATCGTGGAGTAGGCACAATACGGAGTTACATTTGTTTCGCAGCTAATTTCTTATCGACATGTGTCTGTGGCTAGCCACGAGAGGCTAAGCAGGCACGGAACTAGCCCCTTTCCAATTTTCTGGTGTATGTGAAAGACTGTTAGCCATAATTTCACCCCCGATTTACTATTTACTATTTCAGTGGCAAGCGTTAGACCATGGACTAGGTCCATGGTTAGACTGAGTCGGTACCCTAATTTTCAATGGTATTTGTTTCTCGTCCTGAAAAATATGATGTAGCAAAATTTATAAGTCACTCAACAGACAACAGTGTGGCGGCAAGGTTTTATTTTTCGGAGTGACTCTTTTTACCATACTGTGAGAATAGTGTTTTGTCTATTTTCACCGTACGGTGAGAATAGTGTTTTGTCTATTTTCACCGTACTGTGAGAAAAATGTTTTGTCTTTTTTCACCGTACGGTGAGAATAGTGTTTTGTCTATTTTCACCGTGCGGTGAGAATAGTGTTTTGTCTATTTTCACCGTATTGTGAGAATAGTGTTTTGTCTATTTTCACCGTACAGTGAGAATAGTGTTTTGTCTATTTTCACCGTACGGTGAGAATAGTGTTTTGTCTATTTTCACCGTACTGTGAGAATAGTGTTTTGTCTATTTTCAACGTACGGTGATGATAATGTTTGGTTTGTATTCATCGTATGGTGAGAAAATGGGATACTCTATTTCTAACGTTCGGCGATGAAAAGAAGTCACCCAGGGAAGAATATTTTAGAAAAGCATTGTGTCATGATATTGCACACGAAAAGAATTGGAACAAACATTTACAGAAATGATAAAAAGGCCTAACATCCCAGTTTGAGCATGGTTTATAATGAGATTTGTTGAGGTGTTTTTCACCTTTTAGTATCTAATAGTTTTTATAGAGCCAACACTGTATTTTTTCATGTGAAAAGGGAAAAATTCAGGTAACAAGACAAAGTAGGAACTTTTGTAATAGTGTCACAGATGGAAGTAACGGAACTTAAGGGAAACTCATAGATCCATCTTGTTATGACCTAAGTTAAGTATCGCATTAAAAAAATCCACAAAGCAACAAAAATGAGAGACTGATGGACGGGTAGAGTAAATTCATATACATTAATTTGAGATGTTAAAAAGCGAAACATTTAATGCAGTCACGGTGCTAAGGTAATTGCTTCACAGTAAGCCCTCCGTAAGTGGGCACTTTGCTTTGGTCCCGTTTCCTATTGACTATACTATAAAGCTAGCTGTCTCCCTAAAGTAAGCATTTCTCCAATCTTAATTTGCCGCAGTTCTATGCAACAAGCCATAACCATAAATTTGCGAAAAGGCCCTTAATTTCAATTTCCAGATGGTGAAAATAGAGCCGCTTTGATCCTCACCGTGAAAATATACCAAACTGTACCATCACCGCCATACGGTGGAAATAGACCAATCCCTATCCTCACCGTACGGTGCAAATAGACAAAAATCTATCCTCACCGTACTGTGAAAATGGACAAAACTGCTTCCAAACGCTATTCTCACCGCACGATGAAAATAGACCAAACGCTATTCTCATCGTTCGGTGAAAATAGCATCGTTCTTTCTTATTTATTTCGTTTGATATAAACATTTTTGTTCATCCTGGATAGCCCCACAGTACAAAAAGTTGACTAATACAATGGGTTCTCCAGACAGGGAGTGATAAAACAGAATATGTACCACTACAACATGCAAGGGACATCACAAAATTACGTAAGCGTATCTTACAGTAATGAATGTATCAACACAGGTTGTTGGATAATCAATCAGTAAATAACTTGAGAACAAAATAATGATATAGTGTCGACTAATTACCAGAAAAATGAAAGAAAATAGTTAAATTACATCACCACCTATCCAATTTACATTTGATTACACCCCCGCCCCCCACCGGGGATGGGTAGGCTGAATTAGGAACTGGAAGGATCAGAGTAAAAATTGTCTTGTATCAGCGATATGGTACTGAACTGTTATAAAAATTGTTTGATGCATCGGATATTGCCTCCTATTAAAGCAGACCAAGCCCTGTGTTACGGGGGGGGGGGGGGGGGGAGGAGAAAATATAACTTGGACGGCAACATCGGATAGTTCTTTGTCACGCTAGCTATAAAAAAAGTACTGAAGTTTGAAAAATGCAAGGATAACAATGAGCGGGGAAAAGAATTTGTTTAATGTTTACTTCAAGTCTGTTAAGTTTAAGGTTATAAAATTTTAGGTAAACTAGAATAAACCTATTGCATTCCAGATCCACTACTTGTACGTAAATGGGATTCTGCCACTTCAGATCTTTAATTACATTAGGACACCGTTCCTATCTACATGCACAAGCAGGTCGGCGCCGAGACTGTGTTGATGCTGTAGCTTTATCTTCACGGATCGGTGTCCAAGGTGTGCTAAATACATGGAACCTTGATAAGGCACTTTCGGCTCTTTCAAGTTTGTACAATCACTGCCTGCTTGGTTGCCTGAGAAGCAGACTCTGGTTTTTTTTTGGTTTTTTTTTTGGGGGGGGTGGTTTTTTTGTGTTTTTTTTTTTTTTTTTTTTTTTTTTTTTTTTTGTTTTTTGTTTTTTTGTTTTTTTGTTTTTTGTTTTTTTTTTTTTTTTGTTTTTGTTTTTGTTTTTTGTTTTTTTTTTTGTTGTTTTTTGTTGTTTTTTTGTTTTTTTTTTTGTTTTTTTTTGTTTTTTTTGTTTTTGTTTTTGTTGTTGGTTTTTTTGGGGGGTTCTGATGTTTATGTACAGATAAATTTCCATGGAGGTAGAACGCCTGCTTCACAGACAACCTGCTTGGAAGACGAAGCGCCTCGGACTGGTGACTGGGTCCAGTAGCCAGATAAAAATGGCATGAGTCAGCTAAGGAGGCAAACTCAATCACCGTCTGCTATAGAAATATCCCAGCTAATATTTGACGATAGTTATGGCCCAAAAGTAAAAACGTCATTTTTAAGGAAAAACCAAGCAAGCCCCTGCTTGTACTTACTGACACATTAATGACGGGCTTTAACATTTACACTATTATGCAGGTCCTTGGCCGGCTGAATGATTTCCCGGGCAGGCAACCTTGAATGTGACTTGTTCTGGTCGAGCATCACTGTGGAATTGCCTAATCTTTGCTATAAACAAGGAGGCCACACTTCCTTGCCATAAAGAAACCAACATCTTGAGATATACAATGTAGCTTAACATAAATGCTGTTTTCAGTTTGCGTCTGTTTTTGCCTCTGTAGATAGACTGTGGCTCCTCCAGAGTGTTTTCCCCGTTACAGTAGAGCATGGAAGTATTAAATTAAAGGTAATACCTCCATGAGCAGAGCGCCAACAATTCTTGCTCAACAGCGATGCCGCCCTGCCCCGTTACTCGAGGATAGTACTTGTGCGCATGATCGTTCCAGCTTAGTTGCGAAAAAGGGGATCAATTTGGAGCAACTTCGTTGTGGGGAAATTTATAATTAAGGGGTGTGTTGTTTTGGGAGTTTTTGCCAAGTAATCACCGCGTAATTGTCTGATAGGGTCCCAAATTAAAAACATCCAAGAAATTGTTTTGGATCAGTTGGGTTGTCCATAACCTTCAGGAACATTTTCCGGTGTCAGAATATGTCGGATATCTGAGTGTCGCTATAATGAGGCTTCAGTGCAATAAGTAATGATATACCTTTATAAAACTGCCATGTGTCCAATTTTTTAATGGAGATCCTCCCGATTGGTGTCTTTTACAATCAGGTGGTGATCAATTTTTAAAACCAATCAAATTAATGTCTGAATTGCCATGCATGTACCATCCATGGTCAATCATGAAGACGATCAAAGCTATTACAGTACAGAGGACAAAGGTAATTTAGCTCCTTTGTGTATCTGTTTTATGCCGCGGCTATGTGACGTCGTGCATATCGTTACAAACGTAAACTGTTGCAATCTACCTTGCGATGTACATGAAAATGAAAATGTTATTGTACTTGTAGTAATATACTTTTTTCCTGTCATGTTGAAATTGAAAGAAGCAAGTCAATATTTTCATGTGCCAAAAATTTATATTTGAATAAGTATTATAAGTATGTAATGAACAAAAACCCATTTCCTTGAAGTCAAGCCCAATCTGTACGGGTGACGCAAATTATCGGTGTGAAGGAGGTGTTGAAAAATAATATGTTTTTTAACACTAGGATTATATTGATTTTGTCAAAACAAGTGTATTTTATGTCACTTTGCATGTGGACTTTGAAAACAAAGGAACGTAATAAGTACAAATGCAACAAGTTTTGCCAATTTCAAAGTTCTCTCTCCTTCCCATTCTGGGCTCCTGGGCGTGACATGGTGTCCATCTTGCTGTGTTAACCGATTGCTCCTGTGGCGTTCCACGCTCAAAAAAGGAAAAGTGGTCTGTTCACGGAAACAAAGTTTGTTTCTGCGCAGTTAATATGAATTTTTCTTTTGACATAACATGTCTGGTTATTCAAACCCAACCCCCCGCCCCCATTATAGAAAGAAATATGAATATATGAATCAATCAGTCAGTAAGTCCAGTGTAGTACACGACTTGATTGCCGTCTAATTGAGCCAATTATCTCGAGTACTTCATGACTGCCATGCGCACTGCAATTTTGCGATACCCGCTTTATTGTTATTGCCGAGATGCAACCTGGCTGACCAAAGTGTTGCTGCCCCCAATGCTCCATGCATGCCCACAGCTCCTGGTTAATGAAAGTTCGCAGACCACACTGACCAGCTGCCAATAACTTTCGGGCTAATTTCAGTTAACATTTGCGCGCCAACATGCAAAGAAAGCATAGTATCACGAAAATCATGAATGTATAATGTTTGTTTAGCATAATGGCAAATTTGGGCATTCCCTGGTCACCTGACTTCACTCTAAATTCGAAACTGCCATGAGTGGAAAAGTACATTATACTTTCGAGAGGGGTTGCCGTGAATTGAATTTAACATATGTACCTATATACCGGTCTGGGCATGTGATGGTTCATGTCGTCAGTGCTTCAATTGGAAGTTGAACAATTTTCGATGCAGGACCATCAAATCTGCTTCACTGATACTGAAAAGGTACTATTCGCTTTTTTTTTTTCCCCTGGTGGTAGCCAGTCGTGATCGCCCATATTGAAGCGAGTTGCATTTTAAGTACATAGTAATGAGGTCTGGGTGAAAAAATATTCAACGGTTCTTCTGAGTGCCAACAGTGCAAAAACAAAAACTCACATTTACATGAACATGTACGCAGCCTTAGAGACTGGTTACTAACAACCATGGGGTCCAAAAAAATTCCAGAAATCCACATTCTTAAACTTTAACCCAATGTCTCGTTATCGAATTTACCAGCCAGAAATCACTGGTGCCTTAAGCCAAATGCTGGTGTTTGTTTGATTTGGCTAAAATATTGTAAAAACGGCTATTACATTTTCATGTAAACTGAAAAGAGCATGGTCACAATCTGCAGCAATTGCAGGCTTATAACCCGGTTTGGCTTCAAATTTTGAAGGTGTAGATACATTCCAGGTAGCCCATCTTATCTCTATTGAGTGCGTATCGATAAACTTATAGATCTAGCGTTAGAACAATCTGATCTGATTTTATTGACAAGTACAGCTAATGTTTACAGTTTTTCATAGACCCATTGACCTGGTGATAACAGAGCACAATATGCGGGGGCATCTTGAAGCATATAATCATTATTTCTACACATATGTTAGGCCTGCATGTAACTTCTGGGGAAGTAAATGTCACACCCAAGTCGATTTTATTTTGCTGTACCTTCGAGAGAAGAGTAACTACTGAATGTGAATGGAGTAATTTACATGCTAATTGTTGAAAGAAATACACTGCTAATAATTGATTTGACTCATGTGTGTTTATTTCGGAAAGGAACTAAATTTGAGAACAATTTAGGAACCACGATGCAGACGGTTCCTAGGGTGCGGGTAGAGCAGAAAACAACTGCGTGTAGCCCGGGAGTGCAAGCCTGAGTAAAGTGTGAGCAAAGTGCGCACAATTTGGGAGTACACGCAAATTTTGGTTAAGTTACTTTCAGTAGCTACTGTACACGGTGCATTTTAAATAATGTCTCCATCCACACAAGCGAAAAGTTATTATACTTTTTATAAGTTAACTCCGTCAAGTTTGTTTAAATAGTGGACTCCACTGCCAGCTTAGCTGCCTAATCTCCTTGTTTTGTCCAGTCCACAAGTGAGGTATAGATAATACAGAGCTTAGTTTGCTTTGCATGCAAGGGGCTCCAGTGAAGAACCAGAAAAACGTGAAATTAGAACACATATTCTTTACGGCAAATCGACCGACTTTGGTGGACGTTAATAATAAAAGAATCGATGAAACAGAAGATATGCCCATGGACTCTTTATGGCAATATGGTGTGGTGAACCAAAGGAACATGTTTCTTTTTATCGGCCTAACTTTTTCACGTCTATTGGAAAGTGAATAAACTGGAATCTTATATGCTAGACTTTTTGTTGTTAACAAAAGAACGAACATAGCTTGTTTTTGAAACTATTACAACTGAAATACAGTAATTTTTAATTAATTCATTATCACATAAGCACACAGAGCACGTCTTTATGCCGAAATATAATTGAAATCCGATATGCTCGAAATGAACCAAGACGGCAAGTAGGCACATTTTTTATTTTTTTTACCGAGTCAGATTAAAATCTGATAAATTTGAAATGTTTTTATTAACGTATCCATATACATAACTTGTAATGAAATCTGATTCAAATATGATGTTTGAAATGTTTTATTACAGTAAACACACATATAACTTGTATTATAACTAAATCTGATTAAAATCTGCTGTGTTCCAAATATTTTATTACAGCATATACACACAGAGCTTGTATTAGTGCCTAAATATAATAAACTTGATTGCAATGTGTTACGTTTGAAATATTTTAATGCAACATACGCATACAGAGCTTATATCTGGACCAAAATATACCTAAAATCAGATATATACTTTGAAATATTTTATCAATGCATAGAGATACAAAACCTGCATTAGAAATGTTTTGTTACCATACACGCAAACAGTATGTGTGATTTTGTGATTCTTTATTGGTAAGTTTTGATTGAGTAACTGTTGAGCTGGACCATTCTTATAGTGTCTGAGCTTACAGCGTGATGCTACCTGAATAAAATATCGTTGTACAACAAATATGAATCAAGCATTGTTACGTCAATCCCATGCACATCGACTTTGCTTTAATTAAGAAATAAGGGTCGTTTTGGGGTGTATTATGGCATAATGGCGCTCGTGATTGAAAATGACATCGTGTGCGTGGCGCACTGGCGTGCGCCATGCCCGATGCCAGCTTCAATCAGCCACGTCATTATGCCATAACACACACAAAAGCGACTCTCATTGCATATATATTTACATTTCCCTCTTATTTTTTCTGCTCAATTACACGAAATTTAGAAATGAAATGCATAGAATTAAGAGAAATGACCAGAAACTGATTTGTTACAGCTTGTTCAAGTGTTAAATTCCGGAAACCCAGTTGGACGTGGCTTATTCGAATATGGGAAGGACATATGTGTCATGGTCCCATAACACACAAGGCCAATGTGTTATGGTCTCATAATACACCAGACTCTCTCCTATACTTGCAATGTTAAAAAGTTAGATTGAATGAAAATATTTGGCAATGAAAAAGACAATGGTGGCTGAACACCTGCACTTTCTCAGAAGTAAGACTTTCGTTTCAACCAACATGTTTTGAGTATACCTTCGTGTTACTCCTTTGCAAATAATAATAGTCCTGTAAATGTCGTATGGTGTTCATGTGAACTATGGATGCCAGTGTGTCTCTCTGCTCTGAGGTACACTATGCTTCCTTTCTTTATGTGGAGTAGAGCTGACCTACTCACAATATCAAGCCCGTTACGATTGCGGGATGTGTTAACGACGCTGGCCTTCTCCTCTTCATCAACCAGCAGTGTGATATCAACAGAAGTTGACACTGGTGCCCCGACCACAATGTTTATGTAGTAGATGCCACCAACTGACGCCGTGAAAAAGTTTCCCTTCCGGTTCCAGTCACCATGCAAATCGACTAGTACTTCTTCGAAAGGCACAGGAGACAAAGGGTCAGTTCCTGTCCAGCTGGAAGTTTTGGCAACATGCCACGCTCGCTTTTGTGCATGTTTTGGTTCGTAAAGGAAGCCAGAAAAAGCAGTTTCACGATAGCTACTTGAAGAGCGAAGGGTACTGGCTACATTGGACCGAAGGTGTACACGTTGACCTTTTTGTAAAAAATATAGCCCACCTCTGCTAATCAAATCCCAGTCGTTGGCATATGTTGTGGTACGTTCAAGTACACCCAGTGTTGAAAACCTTCTTTGCAATGAAACGTCGTATTTGTAGCTGCCACTTTTCATGCCGATATTGAAGCTTAGAAAATAGTGACCTGTCTTAGGTGCTGTGAAATAGGTACCACCAAAGGCATTGCCCTCATTTACTGTAGTTGTATCAAAAACAATATTCTGTCTTGAAGACACACTCAAGTCAGAAGTGCGGTATGCATAAAATGAAATACTTGTATTCATCAGGTCTGTTAGTCTGAATATGGCAAGCGAACTCTGTAAGCCTTGGTCACTAAACAGCTTCTGCTGATTGGAAATTGAAAGTGTTTGCATTTGTGACATCTTGACAACATGGTCTCTGCTGGTTGTTTCATTACCCAAATGACTATATACGTCTCTGTATATGCTTGATACCAAACTGGACCCCTGGTAGAGGTGATATCGTACACGTTGTTTAGGCTTTGCACCAGCGCTTATTGACACCCAATAATGCCCTGCAGTTTCACTATAGAACAACCCAGCTCTTCTGTCGTAACTACCTTGAACATCTAGTGGCACGTGATCAAATTTAAGTGGGTTTGCAACTGTATCCATGTCTCTTCTGAGTGCAGCAAACACTGCATCCTCATATGCTACAATAAAATAGAATGATTTTTTCCATTTGCTTCTCCAAAGTTACTGCGATTTACCGAAAGAGTTACGTAATGAAATATAAACATACTTTTTGGACATTGATAAAAAAACAAGAGTGCTGTGTGAGCAGTATGTCCTCAGCTTACATTCAACCTATAATAATTTTCACACTTTTCTACTGGTACCCAGAAGTGTGCTAATCCAATTTTGAGGCAATTGGCAAAGCAGTTGCAGAGAAGACTCTAACTTTGCCAAAAGTAATGCACTTAAATCAAAGTAATGCAAAAATCACTAGAGCATGACCACTTGATCAAACTAAAAAGATGTTAACTCAAGGTAAAGCGCAACCAAGTTTTAAGTAAATTGACTGATGGTTTTGGAGGAATGGATTGTTTGACTTTTATTGAAACCATTATACAAAAATGTTAGAATTAACTGACAAGAAACTCCTGAAAATCGTTAACAATAAAAGATCTGAAGCATTAGTACCTGGTAAACACGTTTTTGACACTTAGACCATATACTTTTTTGTCACAAAATTTCAGCATAATCTGAGCAATGGTTGTTGAAAGTCGAAAATAAAGGAATAACACTTTTTTTAAAACATGGAAAAGGCCACAGCCGCACATAAAGTCCATGGATCTTAGGATGTTTCTGTATGTGTCATGTGCGTTTGGAGAAGACAATATTTTAACGGTTGTGTCTAAAATAGAAAAATGACACTCCATAAAAATGCATAAAATTCTGAACCATGAACTCATGGCACGTCATGATGTTGCAAACACCATGGTGTCATCCGTGAAGAGCAAGCAGTGCAGTGTCTTGAGAAAACCAATACGTCCATACTGTTTGATCTTTCCTTTGGTTGAACTGATATAATAATGAACAGGACACAACTAGAAGTGCCACTCTCTCACGCTAGTTATTGCCAGAAATGTTTCCTTTAAAATCTTTGGTACACCTCAAAGAACATGTGATGACAGACAAGAACACTTTGGCGTAACCACTGGAAGCTGGCAGTCCCAAAAAGAGTTGAACGATTTACACGATCGTATGCTTTTTTATAATCTACATTCCCACCAAGTTGAAGTAAACCTTCCTTATTTTTCGAGAAGAAGTTGAATACAGTGCACTCCATATTGACTTACATTCTGTCAAAATTTAAAATGAAAACTGAGTATCAAGAATGTGTGGCATCACCACTTACTGAACAAATTTTGATCATCGCACAAGGTATAATTTTAAAAAGTCGGCACATAATCAGAGTGAAGGTTTGGGAAATATCAGCCAAAATGTGACTGATATACTATTGGTAATCTTAGTGAACAAAGCATAATTCAGTTAATTTAACTGAAAAATTGACAAATTTATCATTATAAGTGTAACTTGAACAAATATTTATGTAAACTTGCTTGAGCTTTGTTCCGTTTAGGGTCTGAAAAAATATGTTAAGAGGAAAAACTGAAGTTGCATATGAACTAAAGGAAGAATATGTTGGTTATTCTATAACAACAAGGAAAAAAAGAAGAAATAATGGTGGTATTTTCGAGGTGGCATCTCCATAATAACTTAGAATGAATCATTAAGCTTGGGGAGCCAGCACCACTGCCATCTTTGGTCATGTATGATAACATGTCGTTCATAATGTTATTTGAATTTATCGAGATCAATGATTCAATGGCACATGTAGCAGCTATGCCTCTCTTGTTCAGTCATTACAAAATAGCCTAACTGATTAATAAAAACTACTTTATTTCACAGTTACTGCATACAAATGGACGAACATTTCAATTTATACTTAAATTTAATGAAATGACTTTCGGGAGGGGCTGCACGGTCTGTTTTATAATCAACAATTTTAGACCTACATGGAAACATTTAATACATATTTATACTGACATTTAGATTGATAAATGTCACTGGATTATAGCCAAAGGACTGGTATCACCATATGTGCAGTTCTGTCAGAATCGTAGGCAATGCGATGTGTGTTTTGGATGCTGTATCCATGTCAAAAAGAATTCACCTGGATGCCAATAAATTGTTTCAAAACCTTAAGTAGCCACTACAGCTGCCACCCTCGGCCATAAAGAGAATATCTAGTAAAACGTAATTCCCACTGGTCAGTGTACCTTGACCTGGATGCCTAACTATAGTTTGAAGGTCTCTGGCAGCCACCCCCACTTCTACCATAGGCCCTTAAAGGAATAATCTTAGTTAGACCAGAAGGGGCTCATTGCCCAACTACTCAGTTAGCCTATTATCAATTAGTCAATGGTTTAGAGTGGACTACAGCAAATAGCTCACACGAAGGAAGTTGTATTCTACAAGGCAAAAGCTTCCTGAGTGTGACATTTATAATGTAGTCCACCTCAAACCATTGACTTATAAATTTATCCTATGTTTATATAATAGATCATATCTTGTGCAATTGTAATGACAAGATCCTTCAATCAGGTACTATAGACGTTGGGATCAGTGACCACTCCATTGTTTATTGCACGCGCAAAGTGTCGAAGGGGCAAATTGGACAGCACAATGTTATTAAAATCAGATCGTGCAAACATTATACTAAAAACATTCTGGAAGAAAAATTGCACGCAGTGGACTGGTCTAGTGTAACAAAAAGTACAGATGTAAACTCAGCTTGGACTTCTTTTAAATCATTATTATTAGATGTCATTGACACAGTGGCTCCATTGAAAGACATTCGTTTAAAGGTACGTACAGAGGCCATGGATGAATCATGATATCTTGGATAACATCAATCAAAGAGATCACTTCTTGTACATGTCCAAAAAAAGTAGTGATAAAACAATATCTGAAGATTTCTACCGTAAATTTAGCGTTTTTAGAAATAAAGTTCAAAGGCAGATCAAGAGAGCTAAAGCAGATTATTTCAGTAATAAAATTGAGGAACACAAAAACAACCCCAAAAAACTTTGACAACAACTTAAAAATTTGGGTTACTCCAATGCTACCAAAGACAGATCCAAAATCATAATTGAAATTGATGGTGAGCTTTGCTTTGAATCAAAAAAATTTGCCGATCACATTAACAAATATTTTACTGAAATAGGTGCTTCTCTTGTGGACAAACTGCCAATTTTCACTGGTAAATTCAAGACAGAGTCTCCACTTTTCAAGGAGTATTACAATCAAAAAGGTATAACTCCCAATTCTTTTAAACTCCTGGAGGTGTCCGAAGACTTTGTCCAGAAAGAGCTCAGCAACTTGAATGCATGTAAGAGTACTGGGCTTGATGATATTCCTGCAAAATTTCTGAAGGATGGATCAGGTATTCTAAAACTCCCAATTTCCCATATAATCAATTTGTCCATCAGAAACAACATTGTTCCGGATGAGTTTAAACTTGCACGAGTTTTCCCCCTCTACAAGAAAAACAATAGACATGATGCCGGAAATTACAGACCAATAAGTATCTTATCGGTCGCTTCAAAAATCCTTGAAAAGGCAATATACATTCAATTGGAAGAATACCTGACCGACAATAACATACTTTATGAGCTTCAGTCTGGTTTTAGAGCAAACCACTCGACCGACACCTGCCTAACATCTATTACTGATTATATCCGCACCGAAGTTTCCCATGGTAATTATGTAGGCATGGTTTTGCTGGACCTCCAAAAGGCGTTCGACACTGTCGATCATGAAATTTTGTGTAAAAAATTAAAATCTATGAGTGTGGAGTCAATCGAGTGGTTTAAATCTTATCTAGGAGGTCGCAAACAGACGGTCACTGTCAATGGTGAAAAATCAAACTTCCTACATGTTAATTGCGGGGTCCCCCAGGGCAACATTTTGGGCCCGCTTTTGTTTTTGTGTTACATTAATGACATGCCCATCAGTGTAAATTGCAAATTAGCACTATATGCAGATGACAGTGCCCTCATGACCTCTGGTAGGGACCACGTGACAATAGCAGATAATCTCAGCTCGGAATTAAAATCATGTCAAGAGTGGCTTACCGATAACAATCTATCCCTCCATCTTGGCAAAACTGAATCAATTATATTTGGATCCAAAAGAAAATTAAAAAGAGTTACACAGTTTCAAATAAAATGCAATGGACACGTTATACAACAGGCTAAATCTGTCAAATATCTTGGCACTATTCTGGACGAAAATTTATCTGGCAAATCCATAGCAGAAAGTATTATACAGAAAACTAATTCGAGATTAAAATTCCTTTACAGACAGGCACAATTTTTGAATGTACAATCTAAGAAGGCCCTTTGCTCTGCACTCATTCAAAGCCATTTCGATTATTCATCAGCCTCTTGGTATTCTGGTCTCAACCAAAATTTCAAAAAGAAACTCCAAATTTGTCAGAACAAAATAGTCAGATTTATTCTTGGAGAAAATCATAGATGGCATGTTGGTCAAGAGGCTTTGGATAAATTATCTATGTTAAACACTGCTGACAGGGTGAAGCAACTAAAATTAACGCATGTATACAAAATTTTTCATAATACTGCTCCAGCATACCAATCTCAACACTTTTTCAGAATTCAAAATCAACACAATCATAGTACAATAAATAGTGCCCATAACTTTGTAGTCCCTCTTGTATCAAACGATTTGGCAAAAACACTTTCTATTTTTCGGCTATCAAAAATTGGAATTCCTTACCTGATACAATAAAATCGAGTAGAAACCTATCATTATTCAAATCAGCAGTAAAAAAACACCTAGCAACTAAGGCTTTGTCTGATGAGTCAAGTCATTTTATGTATTATTAATATATTACACACACCCCCAAGCCTTCCTCATCCTTTCCTTTAAGGAAATTATCTATTGTGTCTTGGTTTTTAAAAACAGCCATTACATATTTTAATTTAAATTTCTATATAAACATGTATAAAGATGGATATATTTTTAGTTACATTGTGTATTATATCTATATTAGTTATTTAATTTATTTTATTGATATACAATCTCCTCTCATAAATTCATCACTCATCATATTCAAAGGGACCCCAATGGAAATAAGTCTGAAATACTGACTTTATTGGGCAATCCTGGCGAATTCAACATACATTTGTATATTTCAGTTTGATGTATATTATTTTATTGTGATGTACAATTTTAGTTTATGTAATTCTCCTATGTTTACACATTTCAGTTATTGTACTGTTTTAGTGTACACTGTGTTCTTTTATTATTTGTATGTTGATTCGTCAAATAAAATCAATCAATCAATCATGTTTGGTCTATCCTAAAGCAGACAAAGACAATAAGCCGAGCAAACCTGCGTTTTGGGGTGCTGTTTCCCTAGATGTGCCCCAGCGGCTGGTAAATTAGCCATTTTCTTGTCTTCTGACAGGGCGAGGTTGCTTTGCATTATGGCGGCAGATATTGACTCTAGCTGCTATCTTTATCAGAGAATATTTAATATCACAATGAGAAGTCCAGACCGTGAAATGCAATCAATAGTGAGCAGCCCTCAATCAATCAGAGGGCCAGATGTTTACCAAAAATGGGATAAAGGCCTACTTTGACCTTGATGCTTACATTAGTTTCAATGTCTCTGGTAGCTGCTACCACTGCCACCCTAGGCCCTGAGAGGAATGTCATTTACTTGGCCAGAATAGGCCCATTTCCCAACTACTCCATGGGTCTATAGGCCGACCTTGATGTGGACACCTAACTATAGTTTCAGGACCCCGGGTAGTCGCTACCACTGCCCCCCAGGGCCATTATAAATAAATCTCGCAGTATACCTCTTAAGTTGATTTGCAAGGACGTCCCAGATGCAGATGCATACTTCAATCAGTTTGTCATTTAGTTGAACTCTGTCCATGAGGTATTTGACAGTAAATTCACTGTATTTTGTAGCCTTTCTGGTTTCATCCAGGACTTTGGCCAATCTTTTTACTGTCAACGATGAGGTATATACTTTATTATGTAAGTTTATTGTTTCTATGTCAGAATTTTGAATGCAAAAATGATGGTATGATTTAAAGACTTCAAGCCCTGTAATAAGGCAGCTTGTTGAGACTTCATCATTGAAAGTCTAACATCTTTAGGTTTAATTGCTGGATTCTTCACCCTGAAGTGTTCAGATAGGTCAGCCGATGAAACAGTGGCAAGGTCGACCTGGTACAGTAAACTTTCCACAAATGTATACTGGACGTTAAGTGAGGCTCTTTTGCCTTTGCCCAGAAAAGGAAGACATTCTAGGAAACGATTTTTCTGATTCCTCTCCCTTTCAATGACATACTCATTTATACAATTGCTTGGTGTTTCTCTCAGGATCTGATCTTTTTTCATTGTTCCCAGACTCGAAATAGTACACATCCTATTAGGACAAATCAACTTGTCTCTCCTAATAGAAGATTTAACAATAGAAGTGGTCTCCAGGAAACACATTAATATTGGCAAAGGTTTTAATGTCGAATGGTTTCAGGGGAAGTCACACCACACGGTTACCCCCCCCCCCACCCTTATTTCAGTATGCTGAATTTATAGACCACCATCTGCAGATGCGGTGTATACTAGTAGAAAGACAGATATCCTCAAAAAGTTGCAAATCACAACTACATTGTCTTGCTTGGAGATCGTTGATTTTAAATTACAGGAGTCAAACATTGATCATTCAATCTGACTCATTGAATCCTATTTTTAAATGCATTAACTGATCCAAGAACCTACTCAGGAAACCACAACTGAGCCACCAACGACCTCATATTTACAAATACACCTCGTACCTGTCATGTACATGCAATCATGTGCTTTTATTTTTTGACGTGGTCTTAGCAATCACAATATTACGTATGCAGTAATTACCACTAAGAGGATCAATTCTACTGCAAAAGTGATACAAATAAATTCTTAAGTAGATGTTTGCTTGAGACATACCTCAACGACATAGTTAATATTTATTTTCTATTTAATCCAAAGAGAAACTTAAGAAACCCAAATCAGTAGGTCCATGTACCGTTTGAACACTATCAATAATGGTGAAAAGGATTATTGTGATCAAAGTAAACAACAGCAGAAAGCCAAGGACATATGTTTGTGTCTCTAAAACACCTCTTACCTTCTCGCAAAACTGATAATTTTGTACCTGACATTCTTTCAGCATAATTGGTTAATGAATGTTTCAGTCAAGTTGGAAAATTATTATCATATTTAGCAATATCGCCAAATCATTTAGCGTTATCCCTGAATGTGTGTGATTTTGTGAGATAGTGTAATAATTTTTGGACATCGCTAAAAGTTTTCCTGATTTGCTAAATCATTTGGCAACGTCACGAAATATTTTTATATGACACCACTTAATTATTGTGCAATATTTATAACTGTATTTCCACTTCAAGTCCTATTTTTATCCAATTTTGCAGCCGATTTGGAGCAAAGTGCGATGGTTTCACTCCCAAAAGGTTATGTTGAGAAATGTTGACCTTCTCTGGCATTATCGATAAGTTCATCATCATGTTGCACAGAAAGTGTATGCTTACTATTATTTTGTTGTCCAACTTAACAGTCAGGCCTACAGATGCATATACTTCCCCTTTGCGGCATTCACAGAACAGTCACAGTAGAAATTACCAAGTATGCACTGATTCATTTATTTAACAATGAAGTTTTATGATTTAGCCTTAGGGGTATCAAATGATCTTATTTGATGATATATCTGAACTGTTAACCTATAGCTTTTAATTATTTAATGACATTGCCAAATAGATGCCAAATAAATTAAATGTCAAAATAGCTTGCCATAGATGAGTTGCTGCTCGAATGGAAAGGTCAACGTCTTGAATGTCAATTCCAATGCAGATGAATCACAGGAAATTTTAAATATAATTAGTTCAAATAACTGTCCTATTTTAAATGTTCCCTTGACATCCTTCATGCGGACAGCAAATGTTTTTCCCCAGCTGCCAACCTTATTGCTCAATCCTTGACCTTCATCTTTAACTCATCTGTTGATAAAGGAGAATCATGGCTCAATGTTGAAGGATAAATGTTCCAAGCGTGATATTTCAAACAGTAGGCCAAATTGTGTTCGCATGTCATGCAAGGTGAATTTTTGACAATCACGTACAACTTAATTTACTTTGAAATCATGCTCAAAATGGCATCGTCAAATTACACCTTTGTTCTACTTTTTACAACTTAACATATATTTGGTATCAAAATTTAGTTTTCAAATTTCCCTTCTCTATGACCTAAAACATACACTGTAACCTGTACTGTTGAATAAAGTCTATCAGAGTATATAATACAACGATTGCTTGACTGCTGTGATAAAGTGTGGGGAGGCTGAATACATCCTACAATGACTCCAAAATAGAGTGTCCAGGATAAACACCAGAAATTTCGATTATACATATAGTGTCATAGAAGTCATTCAAAGTTTAGGTTGGAGAAAAACTTATTATCAACGACGTTTGTATACTTTATTGCTAATATACAAGTCATTCAATGGAAGGATCTATTTGTCCCTGTACTTTTAACTAGATGCTATTGTACATATCTTACTGTATGGTAGTATGTATGTTATATGTTGAGCCCCATGGAAGAACATTTTAACTGAATGGGCTACCCAGGGCAATGTAAATAAATAAATATATGAATGAATGAATGAATAACTAAATAAATAAATAAATTAATAAATAAATTAATTAATTAATAAATAAATTAATCAATAAATTAATTAATTAATTAATTAATTAATTAATTAATTAATTAATTAATTAATTAATTAATTAATTAATTAATTAATCAGGGATGACGTGGACCAGGGACGAATGATGGACGGACGACAGTTGAACGGACAACAGATGAAAACCGACCATATATCCCAAGCTGACTGACAAGTTAATTGAGGTAAAAATTCATAATAGACAGTTCTGAAATTACTGGGGGGTTTTACTAGTAGATGTATAATAACGACAAAACAATACAGAATGAAAGCATAGTAGATTGCTTTACAATTACAGTTTCAGGTCAACAGATTGACATAGACAATGCTCAGATTGCCAGATACTGCTCACACGGCCTGTCCCCGAAAAATGTCAAGTTGTATTATGTAATTCAAACTTTTATCTTGTGTTTGTGATAAAGCAACGTAACAATCCCCATACGTAATATGGCTGGGATTTGTAAAATGCTCACCATTGAAGGGTTTCTTTGCTGCAGTCACATTTAAGTGTTTCTTCCCTTCAGATAGCTTGCCAAAGGTGAACGCGAGACCTGTAAACGTAGTAAAAACAATCCAGTGCAATTAATTCATTTATAGAAGGTATACAATAATATTTACTCCAATTCTGTATCCACAATAGTCCTGGATATCTTTAAACTTTCATAATTTGTATCAACTATTTCCATCGTCTAGATATTTATTTGTTCGTCCGATGAATTAGCCCCATGACCTGAAATGTACTTGATTTCTTTATCTGTAGATAATATACGTTGCCATCAAGTTTGTATATACTTTGAACTCATTGTATGTGTTCATTACATTGTATTATGATTGTATCGCAGGCATGATAAACGTATTATTGTATCCATGCACAATACAAAATTCTAACGAGAAAGGTATATTTGTAGATGACATACAGGTACAGGTCATTGTCATTTGGTGTATTTTAGCATTAAAAAGTAAGTCCTAAATCATAATGACGTTTTAGAAAACTAAATTGAAGTGTTAAAAATATGAATAATTTATAATTTGAAGTTGCCACTGTACTGTTTCAGACATGTCTGCATAAATTCCAGTGAAAGTAGGTCTACCAATTGCATGCTTAACTGACCCCTCTCGGTCTTCTATTCTCTACTCCAATAGATTCCACGGATACTACACAGCTTGATCTGCTGTGAGGCCTGCCTTGCAATAAGAATAAATGGGGCAAATTATCGGGAGACATTTCATCAGTATAACTGCATAACTTTAAGGTTTGCATTAGATAACGTTCTCAGAAAATACATACCCTTTGTTGGTTGTAAAGCATTCACATTTTAGCTCTGTCATGTTCAGAATAAAGGTGCACAACAGCTTTCTTTGGCGCACGTTGGGAGCAACACGGCTAAAGAAAACCAATTGACTTGCGCATGCCACTTACATATGGATAATCCACCAATCTCAGCAAAAACGGAATATAATAGCATGAAATAGGAATATTAAAGCAGACGATAATTAACATGCGGACACTACTTAGCGATTCGAGTGGGACAGTGTTGATAAACTAAAGTATGGACGTGTACTTACTAAGCAGTACTAACTTCGTCCACATCATCATGAAAATATCTTGCAGTAGATTTCGAAGCTCTGTTACGTCTTCTCACGACAGCTAAACACACAAATAAGTGCAGAAGAGACTCCTTATATATTCTTCGGAGCAGTCAACATTGGTCAAGTGCAAAGTGACCCAGAAGTAATTTATGCATCTTGGATAGCTTATCTATCAAAGATTACATGAGTGTTTCATGTGGAATTTTACCACAAGTGCTCTATTGATTCTTGATAAAGACATTCAAGCACATGGTCAGTATGTCACATATGACAAAGTTACAAACTGAAAGTAATTTTTTGAGACATTAGGATGTTAGAAATTGGTACACTTTTGCATAACTTCAAGAAGTCGGTTGACATACTCTTGCACAATCCAACTCACAAGGTCACTTGATTCCACCTGACAGCGACAGCTAGAAGCCTAGAAATTCAAAAACATCGAATAATAGGAAGATAATATATGTGCCAATTTCGGGAGAATTGTGTTGTTATAAATATATATATATATATATATATATATATATATATATATATATATATAACACTGGTATGCTTTCAAGCTGGTGGTCAGCTAAACAAACACTTTGGCATGCACAGCTCTACTAAGATTACACAATCCAACACCCGCATGCTTCCGCGAGGTGTGCTTTCATCCCCACCGCAGGACTCCTTAGTTCAAGAGAGCTGAATTCCAACACTTTCTCTCGATCGGTTTCGTCAGGTGAGTGAACATATGGTCAGGTCCATAATATGAGTGTCACGATTCAAAGTACTATGAAACAACAAAATTCATGAGTTAGGACATTTCTGGGCATAGGGATATATTTATTAAAGTACCAACGTTCTCATATATAGGAAACAAAAAAAATGTATTAACATCAGAAAAACTGGATTTGAAAATTCCATTGATAATCACTATTGTTCCTTTAAATACAATGTGTTTAAAAGTTAGCAATTGTTCTGCAGGTACAGGTTCAGGTTAGTGTTTCTCTGGTTTTTGAAGCTTGAAGTTATTTAGTACAAGCTTTTTTTGTACAATCATAAGTGACCATGTGTTAAAAATTATACATGTTTATTTTATTTGTATCAAGACACTTCAGTTAACAATCGATATTACTAACATCATCAGAACTCAAACAAATATGACCGTTAAATTCAAGACCACGTTTTCAGATTGATAGGCTGTGCTCCAGCATCCCAGATCAATACAAAATAGATGACCTGCAAATACAATGGTGTCATTGGCTACCTGATTATCATTGGCATTTGATAAACTTTTAGGAGGAAGTGTTCATAAACTTATCTGGACTAACAGTTCTCGGAAAGTGATACAGAGTACCTACTGTTGTTCCGGGTCCTTTATCAACGCATGAGCAGTGTCTTTATTATTATTCCGTCACAAGGAATGTACCTTCAAAACTTGCCTGATGTTACAACACCTTCAATTCTTATTGGTATGCCTAATTTTGAGACAAATGTTCTGTAAAATTATGTCCTATGATACAAGAGCGCAATGTCTATTTCATAGTACCTTCCTTACCCCTTGCTGTGGGGTGTTAATAGGACTATCACAACTATAGAGTTAATGATCTTAGATAAAGCATCTTTTGAGTGAGATACATGAAAGCTGAGTACATTTTTGGCCTTGTGCTCAAAATGGTATCGTCAAGTTACACTTTTGTTCTATTTTGTGGAGACTCAGAGTCTGATATTTTCTTTTTACACAATCACAATCCAAATAAATAAAGATGAACGGCTGAAAACAATAAACTGAATAGGTAAGAATGTAGCACCTACAACACTATGATCACGGTTAGAAATTGGAGAAAGCAAATAGCTATCACTTACATAGCTAGGAATGTTAAGATATTATGATGAATACCTGTGCCTTTCGCTAGGTCGAAACTTTCCTGAAACTTGCTCCAAAATTTGTCCATCAAATTCTTCCAATAAATGGCAGTAACTGGCAGTTTGCACAGACAAGAACAAACAAGAGGATCATGATGATATTGTGCTCATCTGACATGCATTTGCTTATTTTAAAAAAAAAATACCCCAAAATTTATGCAAAAATCAATGCAGTGTGACCATTTGAATAACATATGTAGAGACCTATCAAAGGTACAATTCTACAAAGTGTGACAATAAATATGGTGAAAATTATCTAAGTTGTTTCCATAACAAGAAATCGCCATGTTTAAGTTTCGTATAATTTTTTTTTATTTTGTACTTTTTTTTCAAAAAATGAATGAAAATATGAACTGCGTCAACCTTTTGAGCAACTTTGTTTGACCCTTCTACAAGGAACATATCCACCAAGTTTTAGCTTAATCCGAGTGACGGTTCTGGAAAAGAAGTCGAAAATAACAAAAACATACAAAAAATCATAAAAAATGAAAAAATTTCGCGGCACCACCTGGTGAACAAATTCTGAACTAATGTTCCCCGTGAGTGTCCCTGTGACATATCAAAGCAACTGGGTGAGCGGTTTCTGAGAAGATATTTTAAGATTTGCCCCCCAAAAAACAAAAAAATTCATGGAAAACATAAAAATCAATGGAGCATGACCATTTGAACAAACTTGGTAGAGACCTACCCAAGGCACATCCCCACCAAGTTTGAAGTCAATCTTGATGACGGTTTTGGAGACGAAGTCGAAAATGTGAATTAGCATTAGAATGCCCATTGACTTGCATAGTAATCAAAAAGAAAACTGCATTGACCCACAAACGCCTGAATTGAAAAAATTGTTAAGTATTAGGAATGCACAGCAGTGCCACGTGGTGAACAACTCTGTTTGACCCTTCTACAAGGAACATATCTACCATCTTTCAGGTTAATCTGAGGGACGGTTCTGGAGAAGAAGTCGAAAATAGCAAAAACAGACCAAAAAAAACATAAAAAAATAGAAAAAATCGCAGCGCCAACTGGTGAACAAATTAAGAACTAGGAGTCCCCAGGAGTGTCCCCGTGGGACATCAAAGCAATAGGGTAAGCGGTTTTCGGAGAAGAAGATTTTTTAACATTTGTCCCAAAAAAGAACAAAAAAATGCATTAAAAATCCAAAAATCACTGGAGCATGACCATTTGAACAAAGCTGGTAGAAACCCACCTAAGGTAGACTGCCACCAACTTTGAAGTTAATCTGGATGACGGTTTTGAAGGAGAAGTCGAAAATGTGAATTAGCATTAGAATGTCCATTGACTTTCATAGTAATCATAATGAAAGCTGCATTGACCAATAAGTACCCGAATTGAAAAAATCGTTTAAAATCAGCAATCCACAGAGTTCCCACATAGTGAACATCTTTGTTTGAACCTTCTACAAGAAACATAATCACCATGTTTCAGCTTAATCTATGTGACCGTTCTGGAGAAGAAGTCGAAAATAGCTAAAACACACAAAAATTCATAAAAAATTAGAAAAAAATTGCAGCGCCACTTGGTGAACAAATCAAGAACTAGAAGTCCCAGGAAGTTATCCTGTTTGATATCAAAGCAATTAGGTTGGCAGTCTCGGAGAAGAAGATTTGCCCCCAAAAGAACAAAAAAATTCATAAAAAATCCAAAAATCACTGGACTGTGACCACTTGGACAAAGTTGGTACACATCTACCCAAGGCACATCCCCGCCACGTTTGAAGTGGATCTGGCAGGCAGTTTTTGAGAAAAAGTCGAAAATGTGAATTGTGGATTGACAGATGACAGACAGACGGACAGACGGACGACGGATGGCCTACCCTCCTAAATCTCAGCTGACTTGTCAGCTGAGCTAAAAATTAGAAAAATTGCAGCGCCACCTGGTGAACACATTAAGATTAAGGAGTCCCTAGGTGTCTTCCTGTGTGATATCAAAGATATTGGGTAAGTGGTTAAGAAGAAAAGATTTTGTTAAGATTTGTCCAAAAAAAGAACAAAAAAAATCATTAAGAGTAATGGAGAAGAAGTCAAAAATGTAAATTAGCATTAGAATGCTCATTGACTTCCATAGTAATCAATAGGAAAGCTGCATTGACCGATAAGTACCCAAATTAAAAAAAATCGTTTAAAATCGGGAATTGGCAGCATTCCTACATAGTCAACAATTTTGTTTGACCCTTCTACAAGGAACATATCCACCATGTTTCAGCTTAATTTGAGTGACGGTTCTGAAAGAGAAGTTGAAAATAGCTACAACAGGAAAAAATTCACAAAAAATTAGAAAAAATTTGCAGTGCAACCTGGTGAACAATTATAAATAAGGAATCCCAGGGAGTGCTTCTGTATGATATCAAAGTAATTGGGAGAGCGGTTTCAGAGAAGTAGATTTTTTAAGATTCGCCCCAAAAAGAACCAAAAA
Source organism: Hermodice carunculata (assembly GCA_964020975.1). Lineage (NCBI taxonomy): Eukaryota > Metazoa > Annelida > Polychaeta > Eunicida > Amphinomidae > Hermodice > Hermodice carunculata. The sequence goes on from OZ026624.1 coordinate 78,346,400, forward strand.
AATTCACTTAAAATCCAAAAATCACTTGACCATGACCATTTGAACAAATTTGATAGACACCTACCCAAGGCACATTCCCACCAAGTTTGAAGTGGATCTGGCTGACGGTTTTTGAGAAGAAGTGGAAAATGTGAATTGCTGACAGATGACGGAAGGATAACGGACAACGGACGACAGCGGAGGACCATAAGATAAGCTCAGCTGACTGACAAGTGAACTCTTTCTGCATAAAGGACTTCTTTAAAGTACAGCATTTGTGCTGATGTAATGGCAATATCTGAAGTCATTGATGAAAGCGCAAATGCAGCTAATCAACAAATCTCGAGATCATGAACGACTGTATTTAATATGGGCAAAAGACTTTCTTCAACGTTTAAACAGCCAACACCTATGCTCCTAGTGAATGGTCAATTGTACACATTTCTGTTTTGCCTCAGTAGTGGTGTTATTAAAAGGATGTCATACTCATTCCTCTGAATATGATAAGCAGCAAGGCTGAATGTGGCAAAGAGAGAAATCCCTTTTAACAGTTTCCCTGCTGTATTGCTGTGACTGGTTTTGCATTTTCAGAGAAGAGTCCTTTAACATGCAAATAAAATCAGGCGAGTTTTTGCATTTTCTGTAAATTTTACATGTGTTGGGTTTTCCCCGAAATATCAGAGTGGTTTTCATTAATCACATGACTATAGGTAAAGGCTAGCTGATAATCAGTCTTGGCAAGTACTTTATTACTTTCTCTAATGTTGACATAAGTGTTAACAATGAAATACTCAAATCTACCACAGCAAATAGAAATGAAAGTTGTTCCTTCTTTTTTCCTATCGCGATTCGCCACAGTGTATGAGTCCCAAGATTACATTCACAGTGCAAAAACGATGATAAGTAAATAATGACAAGTCCCAAGATTACATTCACAGTGCAAAAACGATGATAAGTAAATAATGACAAGTCCCAAGATTACATTTACAGTGCAAAAACGATGATAAGTAAATAATGACAAGTCCCAAGATTACATTTACAGTGCAAAAACGATGATAAGTAAATAATGACAAGTGTGAGAAACAATGAAGTGCCTGGAGATTTCTCCTGATATTCTATATGTTGAAAAGGTGTCTGATAAACTCAAATTCGGAGACTTTATTCAAGTTGATGCAAATTTTTGTTGACGTCTCCTTTTACATGGATGGTCATTTCCAAGCCATTGTTGAGACCGACATTGACATGGTATGGAGAATAGATAAGAGAGAAAATAATATGTTGACATCAGGTTACTTCCATTTTGTGGCATTCAATGGATTCAAAATTGGGAACCAAGTCATATTGCTTTAAGGCTGAGCCCTTTCTTCCATGCTCCCCTTTATTTACAGGAATTTCTTATCATATGGTACTCTTCTTGTATTCCGCAGTTGTAGCTTTAGATTGATCATACTTACATCATATATACATACATACATACATGCATGCATGCATACATACATACATACATACATACATACATACATACACACAAACACACACATACATACATACATACATACATACATACATACATACAAACATACATACATACGTGCATGCAAACATACACAAACACATACATACTATTTGTTGTATTGTTTATTGACAACAAAGGTCCAAACAAATTACCACACAAAGTCAAGCTCACAGATGAATCAATCCTATGACTTAAAGAAATGTAAAACATAATACATGTTTTCCAAATCTTTTTTCCCAGCATAAATTACAAAGTCGCGGTACATAACATTCGACTTTTATTTTTAAGTCTTAAATGGTTTACCTGAGGGCAAATTGCATACCATGAGCTTTATCTTGAATTTCATCACAAGTGCGTATCTTTGTTGCTAGCCTTGCCGACTTTCCTGTCTCAATGTTAAGACAGTGTGATGATTAACTAAAGTTGGTAGATTTTTTATGCACAATACCCTTACACGTTACAATGCAAATCTTTACCCAAGTAAATACTGCGGCCGCAAATGAGGATTTCAGTTCTCGAAGGTACATACTGAATTCTTTGTGAATTGGAGACATTATCACGAAGCGTTGTCCATCCAGCTGTATAGATGTCAGTATTCGACAGAAAATTCTCCTATGTATTTTAGCAGTTTTACCCCACTGGTGAGTGTAAACTCAATCACAAGCATAAAAGCATCATTCTCCATGCATTGTCTTACAGACATCATTATCTGAAAGTTTTTCTCTGCTTCTCTTGTACCACCACTTTAAGGGGCGTACCCCCAGCTGAATTTAACATAGCTCATTAAAAGTGCCATCTTACATCCCTAATAAACACTTGGCGCCTTTGAGATAAAGTTTCTGTATTTCTTTTAAACTAGGGTGCAATCGGCTTTCACGCCCAAAACGTATTGATGCAGTAAACGCAGCATCTATCACTTTTCTGTTCACTACGAACTGCATGTCTGCATTCTTTGAATGAAAAATAACTTACCTATAAATGTCCTTCATTTCCTATTTTACATGCTGTTTTATTTTATACCACATTACCATCAGAAAATATGCTCCCCGAATATACACAAATAAAATAGTGCAATACGGATATCATATCAATAAGGATAGGTTGCTTATTGGTATCACCGCCATTCACCACCATGAACGTAATTTTCATTCATTGCCATCCCTGATGACTTATATAAGTCCATATCCACATTCATTTTCTGTATAGCACGATTTCTACAACTTGCATCAAAAAGACTATCATCCATTAACGCAATGTGATATAGCCACTACAAAGGCATTTAGAGCACGGTATTTTTTATATTGTAAACAAAAGGCATGAAGATGGAGAACCCCATCTTATTTCAATATGGCAGTTACAATCACCAGGCCAAGCATACATTTGGAAAACCGGTCTCCGTCAGTATCGGCAGCCCTGTCCATCCCTGAGCAACTCACATGTGTGACTACTCCAAATCCGTCTGCTGGATTCACTTGAAACTTGGCGGGGATAACTTTGGTTAAGGCTCTGCCAAGTTTATGATTTTAATGGGCTTTTAGGTTCATATTTTGGCAAAATCTTTTAAATCTTCTTCTCTGAGACTAGTCTGCCAATTGCTTCAAAATTGCATTAGAACACTGCTCTGTACCCATTAGACTTGGTTTATTCACCACGATATTTGTTTCTTTTTTTAACATCTTTTGGGAGCTACAGCTACATTTAATTTCTTTTCCAAAAATGCCACTTAGATTCATCTGAAATTCATTGTAAATGTACCTTGTAGAGCAGTCCAAGAGACTTATTCTCTAGGTTATGATATTCTCTATATCTCATTTTTAACAAAGCTGTGAGTTTTTGCACTTTGCTTGTAGTTTAATGTATACATTCCCATTACTTACAATGCAAGTCAATGGGCATTGCGATGGTAAGTCAACTACACTTCAAACTTTGCATTTGTGTAATTTTTGTGTCTTTTGCATGTTTTGCCCAAATCTTCAAAAGCCAAAAGCCAGTTGCTTCGAAACTGCAACGGAACACCTCTGGGTACCTCTAGAACTTAATTTGTATAACATGTGGCACTATAATTATTTTTTTCACTATTTCAAAAAATTTTGTGTGTTTTGACGGAAGCGTAATTAGACCATCAACAACTATTTTTTAAAATTCGTAATTGCGAGTTTTTTCTCGAGAATGCAAGTTTTAAAAATTCGAAATAACCAATTTTTTCACGTAATAACGAGTTTTTAAAACTTGAACTTAAGAGTGTTTTTCTCGTTTTTACATTTTTCTCGTGCAATTACGAGTTTTTTCTCGTATTTACGAGTTTGTTTCTCGTCATAACGAATATTTGTATTGCTTGTTTTCCATATCATCCATGGAGTATTTAAATACGTGTTTTTTTCACATACATGTACAGTGATTTCAATGTAGGCGTAAGGAGTCCAGTATCCTTCAATTCGTTACAGCTTACTCCAGGAAGTGCAGTGCACTTCAGTGCCCTTCCAGCCTCATTAACATAATTGCACCCGCATTTCCAGTGCAATTCCTAACAAAATATGCAGCCTAGACCCTGCACTTCTAGGGGAAATGCTGTGTACGTTTTTCTACACTTTCTAGTGGCCCGGGCATGTTTTTGTAGTTGTATAACAAGGTGCAACCACCATTAAGTTCTGCTGTTGGGGTTCTACTCTAGGACATAGGAAAAAATCTTGCAATGTGCGCTGTTCTTCATGTTCTGTGATGGCAGATCGTTAACTGATGCTTGTGATGTCACGTAATCATAAATCATTCTTATTTTGTCCAATTCGAATAATTATCATAAATTATGCTTATTAGCCACCAAAAGGTGGTTAAGGTGAAGTTGCTACTATGAGGGTTCGATATTTATTTCAGGACTTCTTTGGACAGCATGCGACAATTTTGACATTTATGTCCACAGGCTAGATGGTTACTGGTAGGATCATTAATTTAGATATATATTTCAGAAGTATTGAACAGCCTGTCGTGCAAACTTGTGTCAGATATTGTTGCATCAATGTTGTGATGTAAAGTTAATACTTTATAACAAATCTTTTAAACGTTTTAAGGTATAAAATATGTTATATCACATTTTAAACGTTTTGTATTAATGACTTCATGCATTATGGAGTGAACAAGATCTTAGCAAGTTCCATAATTGGGAAAAAGACAAAGTCTCATCAGTTAAGTCTGCACACTTACTCTCCAATGCCGTACCATTTCTGAATTCGTGACCTTGTTGGGGCGCTGATAATACAGTGGTCAACTTTTGATAAGGATCACAAAATCTTAGGGGTCATATTATCACTTGTCTGCACTGAATCACCAGAACAAATGTTATCACGTACTGATAAATGTCTTGTGCACCTGTAGTATGCCACTTCATGCTTCATTAGTTACACTTGTTGTTGTTGTGTGAGGCATTTGATGTAGGCTATTCAAAGTTGGGAAAGTCACAAACTTGTTAAGAGATTCAGGTGTATGGCGTCTATGCTACATGTTCACAACTGCATTATGGCACATCAGGGAAGGTGTAGTTTGAGTATCCCTGAGCTCTCAAGGGGCACTGGAATGCTGCAGTGTAGTGCATCACAGAGGATAGTCGCAGCAGAACTCCAGGTCAGCCAAAGTGTCACTTCCAGAGCTTGGGTTGGGTACAACACCCATAACTGTGTTGCACATCGCCATGGAGGTGTTAGTGAGAGAGCAACCACCCCACAACAAGAACAGATGTCGGTCAGAAATGCCACATAGCAGAGATTTCTAAATGCCACCCAGGCCAACAATCTGCCAAGAGGAACAAATGGTCCTGTGATTCTACCCAAACTGTACGAAGAAGGTTGCACGAAGCAAGGCTGAATGCCAGATGGCAGCTTTTGCGGTACCCCTCAGAGATCATCACAAGGCAGAGAGGCTTGCAAGGGCATGGCAACATCTGCGATCAGTCCTGGAACAGACTGTTGTTCCAGGAGTAAATATTACCTGGATCCATCTGACAGATGTGTAAAAGTGTGGCGCTTAAGAGGAGAACGGTATGATCCTTCAAATATTGTTCAGCATGATCGCTATGGAAGAGGATCTGTGATGGGGGGGGGGGGAAGTGGGTAAGTGCTTCTGGACGCATAGATCTCCATGTTGTAACAGGAGCTCTCACTGGTCAACGTTATCTTGAAACAGTACAGAAAAACATGATCCATATTCATAAATCCCATATCCCGAAATGACAGCAGAGATTCCAGAGTTGCCAAAGCATCAACATCAATCTTCCAATAGCAATGTGAATTAAGAAACAAATTTCACTCCTGACTGGAGACAGGCAGTCACCCATTAAATGTAACTGGTGGTTTTAAACAGGTCCTCTCAATCTCTCAAATATTCTCCATTAACTACAGACTATAGTGTTTCCAAAATGTATAGGCGTAACCACCCAAAATACACATCTTATTACTTCTGCCAAAAATAAAAAAGAGACCTGGTAGGCCTATCACTTTTTAGTTCCCCCAACATGTCAGTCAGCTACGTTAACAGCTAAAGAAGGAAGTAGGCCTACATCGTTTTTGTGATATTTATGAATCTGGAACATTATTAACACACTGTACCTCCACTATTTTGAAAAAGAGTTTTGGACTAGATTGTTGGTCTGTATGCTGGTGCTATGGGAGAACGATTTTGGGTGATAATGCCAGACCCGATAGGGCACGTATTGTTAATGAGTACCTGAACAGAGAGTCAGTTGAGCATATTGATTGGCCTGCACTTTCACTGGCTATGAATCTAATCGAGCATGCATGGGAAATGTTGCAGAAGAGAATCACGTCTCGTTCACTGAAACCACAAACTGTCAATCAGCATGCCAATGCTTTCATTTAAGAACGGGCACATGTTCCTCAACAGTCCTTTTGTAAACTGATCTTAAGCATGCGAAAGAGATGTCAGGCAGTAGCTGATGTTCAGGAAGACCATACACGCCACTAAGTTTGTTTAAAGACAATGGGTAATTGTGATAAATTAAATGTGTCATTAGTTCTATGTGTGACTTAATTCGAAGCTTTTCATATGTTTTTGGTAAAAATTGCCAAAATCAGGCAATGTTGCCGCTGATAAATTTATTGCACTTTTTTTCATATGCAAGAGCTTTTGATATTCCTATTATAATGTAAATTATCTCGTAAATGAGACTCAGTTAATAGTTACTGTGGTTACACAAAGACACATGCAGCCACATGCAGATAAGCCAAATTCACTTGACCCTGTAAACATGAGGAGGCAGATACACACGTGATGCTACATGCAGCACATGCTGTAGCCCCAGGTCACCAATTTATCCTTACAAGCAAAAAGGTCAACAGAGGAAGACAACTTATAGTTTGAAGTAAAAAGTATAAAATAGGGATCAATAAATAATCATATGGCCAGGAGGTAAGATGATACCCCACGTCTGCGGTACAGCAGGCAAGAAAGCTTATACTGTATAGGTTATTACATTTTCAGTAATAATTGGTTAGCATGTAATGCACAGTGCACCAAGTTAGCTAGATCCAGAAGACCTACACAGAGGTAAAAATCCGTTAAAATATTAATTATAATGATTGATTACTGCACATGCCGTACAGCAAATATGCAGCGAACACGACTATTCACAGTTCTGATAATAATCTTATAACCCAGTGTGTATAGTGAGGCAGTAAAATAGGCCTGAATGATCAACACAGGCAATAATGATTGACTATTATCATGCATAAATGACTGACAGACTGGCAGTACAACAGGAACGTAAGCCTACACATGTGAATGAAAATGAGGCTGCTTCACTTATTGACTTACGTGAGATAGGAAATTCCACTTGGTGTGTAATCAAACACTTTCACAACAATTGATGAACATTTTTTATTAAATCCATATCCTGTTAAAAATTGTAGAAGTCCACTTCCAGGGTCATATTAAGAATCAGTGTTAACAATTACTGTTAATAGGAGATAACAGGTTCACAAAGGAACCTTCACTTGCTGGATAGTGTGTTAATGTCGCTGTTTTTAGCATGCTGTTAAGAGACAATATTCAGGCTTTTATGACGTAATGAATTTGTAATGTTGAAAAATTTAGGGTTTTGTGAAAATCCGGTCGGCACACACCGGCTTAAGGCTATCAGCTGTATCACAGCTGTTCAAAACAAAACTCCTGGTTTTAAGAACAAAAACCTGATTTCCCCCCCCCCTCCCCCCCCCCCTTTTTTTTTTTTTTTTTAAGAAAACCCAGTATTTTGTAATGAAACTCATGTGTTTGTGAACACTGCCATGGATTTTCCTACAAAACTCTGAATTTTTTGTACAAAATCCTGGGTTTTGTTTATGGAACGACTTCAAGTCAATGGCCACGATATGCACCGGGATTGGTTACTGCAGACATCTTTGCACGATTAGATGTGCCGTGAAAATTACGAAACTGTGCTTCCGTGGAGATGCAAAATATTGGGTTTTCGGAATTATCAAACATTGCAGGCACTAAACCCTGAGATATCACTATAAAACTCTCGGTTTTGCTGTTACATAAAATAAGAGAAGCATGATGGAATAATTGGTGAAATAGTTGAAAAATCCCCGGTTCTGCTAAAAGCTGAACACTGCAAGCACTTCACTTGGAGTTTTGTAACAACTGCTTGTGTTTTGTTCAAATACAAATAACAAAGCAAACACAAGGTTCTGTCAGGAAGGCCATTCTGCCAAACCCTGGGTTCTCTGTACATGCAGAGCACAGGGTCTTGTCACAGAAGCAAGGGTTTCATTTAGGAAATGCAGTGTCATGAGTTTGATATCACAAAATCCAAGGTCTTGCACATGAAACCCCAGGCTTGGTGACTTACTCAGCGGGTCATACATTTTTGTATTGTCTCCCAATGAATAAAATGTCACCGTTTCAACTCTCTCTATCAGTTCTACTTGCAGGTCATATGGTCACCGCTGAAAGTAAAATATATTATAATACGACACTTCTGTTAATAATCAGTAGTTAAATATATATGCCAAAATATTGAAACCTTGGTCTAAATCAGTTTAAAGATATATTTAGATGCATTTGATGATCTGTTCAGAAATTTACGGTTTAGACATGTGCGAAGTGATTCAGAAAAATATTATTACATAACTGTTCCTTTCCTGTAATGGGCTCCTGTATATCCTGTTCGACATAAAACAAAAAGAACAGACACCTTGATAAACAATTTGATCTAATTATGAGGAATGTGTGGCCTTTAGGTTCCCGGAAGTCAATCGGCATCACAGTTAAGAATATAATTTTTATTATTCCTTTTGTGCATGATATAAAACTTAATAGTATTTGTTTGGGCATATTCTGTTAAGGATTCGTGCAATATAAATGAAATACTATGTCAATCATTATTATGTCTTTTTTGAGGTAATGTGCCCTATAAACAAGACAGAATGCTTTATACGCAGAGTAAAAAAATACATGTAGAATCAAACAGAAACAGTAATGCAGCGTCAAACAATTTGCACCATTGTTCAAAAGAACATGTGAATTAGCATGATGAATCCTGTGCTTCATAATGTTCACGCATAAAATAAAAACTGTACATTCATGGTTTTATCCCAAAAGTTATCTTAATATCCTGAACCCCACATATATACCCCAATGTAGGCAAACAAAACAGATGAACATTTTACCCAGAAACGAGTCTACAGGTATATATATATATATATATTGAACTTTAGAGGTATGTCTGTAAAATTAATATACTAGAGTAAAAAAATGAGCGGTTCAGTTGGTTTAATATGGGGTGCTGCGGATATGAACTTCTGTGACGATTTATATGAGGCATAATGATGGAGTTGTGAAACATGACCAAGGAAGCCAAGTATACAAGTCCACTCGAGAAACTGTCCACATTCCTCAAGTACAATGTAAACAATGGCTCAAAGTAGCAATTGCTTGATGACAACAACAGCTTTTGTCAGATCCTTCAGAATTCTCTCTCCTTCTCTATCCTCTCCTGTTCTCCTGTTCTCCTGTCTCACTTAGGACATATTTGGATTATAACGACACAGAGAAATATGACCACTGTTCCAGTGTTATCTAATTAGTCACACATCACATTGAGACCTGTCTGGGTCACCTCATATGCATGTAGGTCAGCATTCTAGCTATGCTGTCTTCTTGATTAGAAAGTATTAATCACAAAATTCAGTATTTGCCAGCATGTGTTTTTTTTTTCTCTTCCATTGTCATTATATATATGAACTTATTATGATCATTTAATGGTTTCAATATTGAAATCAATATATCCTCCTGCAGATTCCATTCTCTGCAAAAAGTCCTGACTCAAGCTTGCGCAAATTTTGCAATACAAAAGGACATGTTTCTCTTCTTCAGTCTGTCCAGTTTACCTTAACAGCAGGTTTCTATTTTCAACAGGGGTTCCTGGTGACGTTTATCAGCCTGTTTCTATAACAAGCTTTCGGCAGCTTATTTTCAATTTGCTAAAATTATTTCGCTTTGCTGCCTGGAAACCTTAACATTCCATATATGGTTCAATTACAAACCATCTTTAAAAAAAAAAAGAGCATACGGCCAAAATTCATTATTATCATGTTATGGCACTTCTTGTGGTACCCGAGATATACAACAACCACTGAGCTTCATACATGTGTCACAGACGAAGTAGTGCGATTAGTGTTATTACCTGAAAAGATCGTCCAAGTTCCTTGCATTTGAAGTCTACAAAGCAGACATGCAAGTGCTTCTTACAGTGGTGGTTTATGTATTTATCAATAAGAGTATTCAGTGTGAGAATATAAGATATTCTGCCTTTTTTGAAGCCAATTTGATTGGGTGATATATCATTAAATTCACAAAAATAGTAAAATCTGGAATTGAGTATTGCGCAGAATAGCTGACAAAAGGGGTTTGAGATGGGTATGCTTCTTTTATTCTCTGGTTTGTATTGCAAAATTTTCGGGACTGTCAGAGTATTTGCCCGTCACGATGCGTGGAAAGACCCAGTATTTAAGTTTTGTTGAAGGCCCATTGTAGAAAGGGAGGTAACATTTCTCTACCACTTTTATGTATTTCATAAATGTTACCGTCTCTTTCGTATTTACCTTTTATATTGCTGGATAGACATATTAACTTTTGACGTGTTCATTTATAACTAGATTTATAAGATATTTCATATTTCTTTAGATATCTTTAATTGATTATCTTCTCATATAGAGGTAACTGTTTATGAGATATTTTAAACGCTCGATCCATCCAGTTGATTTACAAGTTTATCCGACCTTTTCTCGAAAGAATCAAATAGTTGTTCATATAGTGTCCAGAAGGTTAAAGGATTATTCAAGTCTGAGCTTACTAATTGACTGATTAGGTCACCTTGGGGTCGTCTATTGTTCCAGTTGAGCAACCCCTCGTATTATGCTCTTTTAGATCTGTATTACCCCTGTCAAGTTGTACTGGAAGGCTGTGCATGTGGGACAAAAGCTATATCTTGAAGGTCTTTGTAAAGAGCATAGCCGTCTAAATTGTACCATTTTCCCTCTTTTGTTAGGAATTCTTTTCCCTTCTGCTTCGTGTGATGAAAATCCCTTTAATTGTAGGCAAATCACCAGCATACGTCAATATTTTGCTAACATCTGATACTATCCGTCAATTCATGTCCAATATCATTAATTTTTGCCATAATTTGTTGATTTGTTCCCTGGTCTTACTGGTAAGTAGAGCATCTCATTCATTGCGATCGTATTTAACCTGCCAGATAACCCTTTTGCCTTGTCTTGAAGGCACAGTTTGCGCTTTAATTCCATGCTGGTCTGTAGTAATACATGTCGATGAAATGTTATGAATAGCATAGGGGGAGGGATGATGTAGAAAGAAATATTTTTCTTTTTATTAAGTAATGTCTGCTTTGCTACAATATTATCAATGACACTAGGTGGCCCCAAAAAACTAAAACATATACCATGCCCTATATGTAAATACACACACATAGACATACATTCGTACGTACATACGTGTGTTGTGTGACGCCTCTTTCAAGTTTCATTCAGTATTTTGTCGAAGCAGTGTAAGATATGTTCACCTAATTTATTTAACCAGAAGAATTTGAAGATATGATCAGCTAAACAAATAATTGATCATATCATCAAATACAGTCGCATTATTGATTATGCACTGATATGTTAAAATTCCGAATAAAACTAGAAACAAGGTTCCAAGTTGAACAGATTGTGTAAAATTTGATATCATAAAATCACTGGCGGTTTCATTTAACCACATAAGTGAATCAGGTTAAATAATTGATATCATCAGATTACTTCGGGTCTGATTATTTTCACATTATTAAATAATGAAACTGACAATACTGAATTTCTCAAGTGTATCTTACAAACACGCAATATACATTGATGTTTGTTCCATTTTAATGGCTCAAAGAAAATATTAAATAATATGTATATGATGTTGTTAGCCATAGCAATGTACAAGTTGAAAGGAAATAGGTTTGGCCCTGTGGTGAACATTTTGAAATATTATCTGCAAAGAATATCAATCCCTGTATAAACCAGGGAGTAGAAATAATACGGAGTTACATTTGTTTAGCAGCTAATTCTTATTGACATGTGTTTGTGGCTAGCCATGTAGAGACAGTGATCTTATAACGAATTTCTGTTGGACTTGTTCAATGATAACTACATAGTGCATTTTAAACGATGTCTCCATCCTCACAACCGAAAGATTATTATACTTTTTGTAAGTTAACTCCATCAAGTCTGTTTTAATAGTGGACTCCACTGCCAGCTTAGCTGCCTAATCTCCTTGTTTTGTCCAGTCCACAAGTGAGGTATAGATAATACAGAGCTTAGTTTGCTTTGGATGCAAGGGGCTCCAGTGAAGAACCAGAAAAACGTGAAATTAGAACAACACATATTCTTTACGGCACATCGACTTTGGTGGACGTAAAATAAAAGAATCAAAGAAACAGTAGGTCTGCCCATCGACTCTATATGGCAACATGGTGTGGGGAACCAAAGGAACATGTTTCTTTTTACGGCCTTACTTTTTTCACGTCTATTGGAAAGTGAATAATCTGAAATCTTATATGCTAGACTTTTTGTTGTTAACAAAAGAACACACATAGCTTGTTTTTAAAACTAAATGAAATTGGAATACAGTTTTTTTACATTATTTTATTATTACATAAGCACACAGAGCACGCCTTCATGCCGAAATATAATTGAAATTCGATATTCCCGAAATGAACCCATACGGCATGTAAATACATCTTTATTCTTTTTAACCGAGTAAAATTAAAATCTGATACGTTTGAAATGTTTTTATTAACGTATACATATACAGAACTTGTAAAAAAATCTGATTTAAATCTGATGTTTGAAATGTTTAATTATAGTAAACATACACATAACTTGTATTGTAACTAAATCTGATTAAAATCTGCTGCGTTCCAAATATTTGATTCCAAGATACGCATACAGAGCTTGTATTAGTAGCTGAATATAAATGTAATCTGATTTGTTTGAAACGTTTTACTGCTGTAAATATAAACAGAACTTGCAACTTGATTGAAATTTGTTACGTATGGAATATTCTATTGCAGCATACGCATACAGAGCGTATTTTGGTACCAAAATATACGTAAAATCAGATATGTTTGATATATGTTATTACTGCATAGAGAGACAAAACCTGTATTTGAAATGTTTTGTTACCATACATGCAAACATAATGTGTGATTTTGTGATTCTTTATTGCTAAGCTTTGATTGAGTAACTGTTGACCTGGGCTTATAGCATGATGCTACCTGAAAAAATCGATTTATAACAAATCTATATCACGTATTCTTACGTCAATACAGTGCACATTGACTTTGCTTCAATTAAGAAATGAGGATACTTTTTTTGTGTGTTATGGTATAATGACGTGCGTGAATGAAGATGACATTGTAAGAATGGCGCACGCCAGTGCGCCACGCCCTATGACAGTTTCAAAAACCCATGTCATTATGCCATAGCACACACAAAAGATACACTCATTGCTCATATTTACATTTTCCTCTTAATGTGTTTGCTCAATTACACGAAATTTAGAAATTAAATGCATAGAATTAAGAGAAACGACCATAAACTAATTTGTATAGCTTATTCAAGTGTTAAATTTCGGAAACCCTCGTGGGCGTGAGGTATTGGAATGTGGGAGGGACACTTGTGTTCTGGTCCCATAACACACAAGGCCAATGTGTTATGGTCTCATAACACACCATACCCTCTCCTATACTTGCAACGTTAAAAGTTAGATTGAATGTAAATATTTGGCAATGAAAAAGATAATGGTGCTTATACACCTGCACTTTCTCAGAGGTTAGACTTTCGTTTCTGCCAACATGTTTTGAGTATACCTTCGTGTTAGTCCTTTGCAAATAATAATAGTCCTGTAAATGTCGTCTGGTAAGCATGTGTACTATGGATGCCAGTATGTTTCTCAGCTCTGAGGTACACTATACTTCCTTTCTTTAAGTGGAGTACAGCTGACCTACTCACAATATCAAGCCCGTTGCGATTGCGGGATGTGTTTACAACCCTGGCCTTCTCCTCTTCATCAACCAGCAGTGTTATATCAACAGAAGTTTCCATTGGTGCCCCGACCACAACGTTAATGTAGTAGATGCCACCAACTGATGCTGTATAAAAGTTTTCCCTCTGGTTCCAGTCACCGTGCAAATCGACTAGTACTACTTCAAAAGGCACAGGCAACAAAGGGTCAGTTCCTGTCCAGCTGGAAGTTTTGGCAACATACCACGCTCGCTTTTGTGCATGTTTTGGTTCATAAAGAAAGCCAGAAAAAGCTGTTTCACGATAGGTACTTGAAGAGCGAAGAGTAGTGGCTACATTGGACTGAAGGTGTACACGTTGACCTTTTGCTAAATGATATAGCCCACCTCTGCTCATCATATCCCAGTCATTGGCATATGTTGTGGTACGTTCGAGTACACCGAGTGTTGAAAACCTTCTTTGCAATGAAATGTCGTATTTGTAGATCCCATTTCGCATGCCGATATTAAAGCTAAGAAAATAGTGACCTGTGTTAGGTGCTGTGAAATAGGTACCACTAAAGGCATTGCCCTCATTTACTGTAGTTGCGTCAAATACAATATTCTCTCCCGAAGATACCGCCAAGTCAGAAGTGCGGTATGCATAAAATGAAATACTTGTATTCATCAGGTCTGTAAGTCTGAATATGGCAAGCGAACTCTGTAAGCCTTCGTCACTAAAGAGCTTCTGCTGATTGGAAACGGAAAGTGTTTGCATTTGTGACATCTTGACAACATGGTCTCTGCTGGTTGTTTCATTACCCAAATGAGTCTTTACGTCTCTGTATATACTAGATACCAAACTGGACCCCTGGTAGAGGTGATATCTTACACGCTGTTTAGGCTTTGCACCAGCGCTTATTGACACCCAATAATGCCCTGCAGTTTCGCTATAGAACAACCCAGCTTTTCTGTCGAAACTACCTTGCACATCTAGTGGCACGTGATCAAATTTAATGGGGTTTGAAGTTGTATCCATGTTTTTTCTGAGTGCAACAAACACTGCATCCTCATATGCTACAAAAAAATAGAATAATTTATTATTTGCTTCTCTGAAGTTACTGTGAGATTTACCTAAAGAGTTATGTAACGAAATATAAACATACTTGTTGTTACATTCATACGAAAGAAGAGTGCTGTGTGAGCAGCACGCCCTCAGCTGACATTCAACCCATAATAAGTCTCACACTTCTCTACTGGTACCTAGAAGTTTGATGATCCAATTTTGAGGCAATTGGAAAGCAGTTGCAGAGTAGACTCTAACTTCGCCAAAAGTAATCCAAAAAATAGTAAAATAATGCAAAAAACACTAGAGCATGACCACTTGAACTAACTAAAAAGATACTAACTCAAGGTAAAGTACAACCGAATTTGAAGTAAACTGACCGATGGTTTTGGATTGTGTGGAACACTATTGCAATCTCCATTGACTTTCATTGAAACCACTACACAAGAATGTTAGAAGTAATTTACAAGAAAATTGTTAACAATAAAAGATACGAAGCTTTAGCACCTGGTAAACAAGTTTTTACACTTACACCATCTACTTTTTTGACGAAATTTCAGCATAATCTGAGCAATGGTTGTCGAAAGTCAAAAGTAAAGGAATAACACTTTTTTAAAAAATGGAAAAGGCACTCCATAAGAATCCATAAAATTCTGGACCATGAACACATGGCACATCGTGATGTATCAAACACCATGGTGTCATCCATGAAGAGCAAGCAGTGCAATGTCTTGAGAAAACCAACACGTCCGTGCTCTTTGATCTTTCCTATGGTTGAATTGATATAATAATGAACAGGGCACAACTAGAAGTACCACTCTCTCACACAAGTTGTTGCAGGAAAGATTATGTTTCCTTTAAAATCTTTGGTACACTTCATAGATCATGTGATGACAGACAAGAACGCTTTGGCATAGCCACTGGAAGCTGGCAGTCCAAAAAAGAGTTGAACGATTTACACGATCGTATGCTTTCTCATAGTCTACATTCCCACCAAGTTGAACCAAACCTTACTTATTTTTTTGAGAAGAAGTTGAATACAATGCAATCCACATTGACTTACATTGTGCCAGAATTTAAAATGAAAATTAAGTATCAAGAATGCGTGGCATCACCACTTACTGAACAAATTTGACGAGTGCACAAGGTATATTTTTAAAAAGTTGGCACATAATCAGAGTGAAGGTTTGAAGATATCAGCCAAAAATGTGACTGATATGCCCTTGATAATAACAGTGAACAAAGCATAATTCAGTAAATATAACTGAATAATTGACAAACATGTCACAAAAAGTGTAACTTGAACAAATATTTATGTAAACCTACTTGAGCTTAGTTCTGTTTAGGGTCTGAAAAATTTTGTGTTAAAAGGAAAAAATAAAGTCAAAAATGAACTAAAGGAACTACATGTTGGTTATTCCGTAACAACAAGGGAAAAAAAGAACCAATGGTGGTATTTTGGAGGTGGCATCTCCATAACTTAGAATGAAGCGTTAACCTCGGGGAGCCAGTACCGCTGCCATCTTTGGCAATGTATGATAACATGTTGTCACAATGTGATTTTAATCTATCGAGATCAATGATTCAATGGCACATGTAGCAGCTATGCCTGTCTCGTTCAGTCATTACAAAATAGCGTAACTGATTAATAAAAACTATTTGATTGCACAGTTAATGCATACAAACGCACGAACATTTCAATTTTGACTTAAATTCGAGGAAATTACTTTTGGGAGGGGCTGTACTGTCTGTTTTATAATCAACAATTTTACACCTATATGAAAACATTTAACATATATCTATACTGACATTTAGATTGATAAAGGTCAGTAGATTTGACGCCAAAAGACTGGTATCACCATTTGTGCAGCGCTGTCAGAATCTAGGATATGGGATGTGTGTTTTTGGATGCTGTATCCATGTCATAAAGTATTCACCTGGATGCCTATAAATAGTTTCAAGGCCTTAAATAGCCGCTACCGCTGCCACCCTCGGCCATTAAGAAAATATTTATCAAAAAAATAATTGCCACTGGTCAGTGTACCCTGACCTGGATGCCTATCTATAGTTTGAAGGTCTCTGGCAGCCACACACACTGCTACCATAGGCCGTAAAAGGAATAAACTTGGACAGGCCAGAAAAGGCTCATTTCCCAACTACTCAGGGAGTCTATTATTAATTAGTCATGGTTTAGAGTGGACTCCAGTAAATAGCTCACACAGAGGAAGTTGTATTGTACGAGGCAGTAGCTGAGTGCAATAAAGCTGACTGAGTGTGAGCCACATAATGTGGTCCACTCCAAACCATTGACTTTTAATTTTATCCCATGTTTGGATTATCCTAAAGCAGACAATAAACGAAGCAAACCTGCTAGATGTGCCCCAGTGGCTGGTAAATTTGCCATTTCTTGTCTTCTGACAGGGTGAAGTTGCTTTGGAAAGAAAACTATCGACTTAGATTGCAAACAGCAGTGAACGATTTGTTGTAATCTTTAAAATTAGGTCACGGATATGATAAATAAAGGATGAAAAGGATTATTGTGATGAAAGTATCACCACAGCAAAAAGCCAATGACAGATGTTTGTGTCTTTGAGGGAGTTCTGACCTTCTTGCAAAACTGATAATTTTATACTTGACATTCTTTCAGCATAATTGTTTAAACAATGTTTCAGTAAAGTTAAAAAAATGTTATTGCTAGATCATTCAGCAATATCCCCAAATCACTTCGTTATATCCCTGAATGTATGTGATTCTGTGATATTGCGTAATGATTTCCCTAAAAGATATCCTGATTCGCTAAATCATTTGGCGATGTCACCAAACAAAATTTTTAATCATACCACTTAATTATTAAGCTATATTTATAACTGTATTTCCCCTTGATGTCCCATTTTTATCCAATATTGCAGCCGATTTGGAGCCAAGTGCGATGGTTTCAATCCCAAAATGTTATGTTGAGAACTGTTGACCTCCTCTGGCATTGTTCATTATCATGTTGAAAAGAAAGTGTATGCTAACTATTGTTTTGTCGTCCAACTTAACAGTCAGGCCTACAGATCCATATGTCCCTCCTTCGCACCATTCACTAAACAGTCACAGTAAAATTACCCAGCATGCACTGATTCATTTGTTTAACAATGTAGCTTAATGATTTAGCGTTAGTGGTATCACATGATCTTATTTGACGATATTTCTGAACTGTTTAGCTATAGCTTTCAATTATTTAATGACATTGCCAAATAGATGTCAAATAAATTAAATGTCAAAATAGCTTGCCATAGATGAGTTCCTGCTCGAGTAGAAAGGTCAACATCTTGAATGTCAATTCCAACGCAGCTGAATCACAGGAAATTTTGAATGTAACTAGTTCAAATAACTGTCCAATTCTAGATGTCCCCTTGACATCCCTCATGCGGACAGCAAATGTATTTCCCTAGATGACAACCTTACTGCTCAATCACTGACATTCCTCTTTAACTTATATGTTGCTAAAAGAAAAGATTCCTCCAGCCTGTAAGTTGACTCGTGGCTCAATATTGAAGGATAAAGGTTCCAAGCGTGATATTTCAAACAATAGGCCTAATTGTGTTTGTATGTCATGCAAGGTGAATTTTTGACAATCACTTACAGCTTAATTTATTTTGAAATCATAATCACAATGGCATCGTCAAATTACACCTTCGTTTTAATTTTTACAACTTTACATATATTTGGTCTCCAAATTTAGTTTTCGAATTTCCCTTCTCTCTGGCCTAAAGCATACATTGTTACCTGTACTGTTGAATATTGTCTAGCAGAGTGTATATTGTAATAATTGCTTGACTACTGTGATAAAATGTGGGGAGGCTGAATACATTAAACAGAGCGGCTAGGATGAACACCATAAATTTTGGTTATACACATAGTGTCATAGAAGTCATTCAAAGTTTAGGTTGGAGAGAAACTTATGATCGCCGACGTTTTTATACTTCATTGCTAATATACAAGTCATTGAATATAAGGATCTATTTGTACCAGTACTTTAACTAGATTATTCTACTGTATGATAGAGTGTATGTTGTATATTGAGCCCCATGGAAGAACATTTTAACTGAATGGACTACCCAGGCTAGATAAATAAATAAATAAATAAATAAATAAATAAATAAATAAATAAATAAATAAATAAATAAATAAATAAATAAATAAATAAATAAATAAATAAATAAATAAATAAATAAATAAATAAATAAATAAATAAATAAATAAATAAATAAATAAATAAATAAATAAATAAATAAATAAATAAATAAATAAATAAATAAATAAATAAATAAATAAATAAATAAATAAATAAATAAATAAATAAATAAATAAATAAATAAATAAATAAATAAATAAATAAATAAATAAATAAATAAATAAATAAATAAATAAATAAATAAATAAATAAATAAATAAATAAGGGATGACGTGGACCAGGGACAAATGATGAAGGGACAACAGTTGAACGGAATATGGATGAAGACTCACCGTATATCCCAAGCTGACTGACAAGTTAATTGAGTTAAAAATCCATGATAGACAGTTCTGAAATTACTGGGGGGTTTATTGGTAGATGTATAATAACTGCACAACAATAAAGAACGAAGGCAAAGTAGATTGCATTAGAATTTCAATTAAAGGTCAACGGGTTGTCATAGACAGTGCTCAGATTGCCAGATACTGCTCACACGTCCTGTCCACGGAAAATGTCAAGTTGTATTGTGTACTTAAAACTTAGTTCTTGTGTTTGTGATTAAGTGACGAAACAATCTCCATTAGTATTATCGCTGGGGGATTTGTAAAATGCTCACCATTGAAGGGTTTCTTTGCTGCAGATACATTTAAGTGTTTCTTTTCTTCAGATAGCTTGCCAAAGGTAAAAGCCAGACCTGTAAATGTAGTGAAAACAATGCAGTGCATTTCATTCATTTATAGAAGGTTTACACTAACATTTACTCCTTTTCTGTGTCCACGATTATCCTACATAACTTAAACCTGACAAGATTTGTATCAACTATTCACATCGTCTAGATATGTATTGGTTCGTCTGATGAATAAGCCCCATGACCTTAAATGCACTTCATTTCTTAATTTATAGATATTATACTTTGTCATCAGGTTTCTATATACTTTGTACTCATGTATGTGTCCTTAACATTGTATTGTAATAGTATCGCAAACATGATCAACGTATTATTGTATCCATGCACAATACAAAATGCTAAAGAGAAAGAAAGCTATATGTGTACACGACATACAGGTACAGGTCATTGTCATTTGGTGTATTTTAGCATTAAAAGGTAAGTCCTAAATCATAATGATATTTTAGAATACTAAACTGAACTGTTGAAAATATGATTAATTTATAATTTGAAGTTGCCATTGTACTATTTTAGACATGTCTGCATAAATTCCAGTGAAAGTAGGTCCACCAATTAAATACTAAACTGATAACTCTTGTTAGGCTTTCTCTACTCCAACAGGTTTCACAGATACTACAGAGCTTGATCTTCTGTGAGGTCTGCCTTGCAATAAGAATTAATGGGGCTTACTATCTGGACACATTTGATTATAGTAACTGCATAATTTTAAGGTTCGCATTAGATAACGTTGCGTCAGATTTCAGAAAACACATACCCTTTGTTGGTTGTAAAGCATTCACATTTTAGCTCTGTCATGTTCAGAATAAGGGTGCCTCAACAGCTTTCCTTGGCTCACGTTGGGAGCAACACGGCTGAAGAAAAGCTATTGACTTGCGTATGCCACTTAAATATGGATAATCCACCAATCTCAGCAAAAACGAAAAAAAAAAAAAACATAAAAATAGAAATATGAAAGCAGACAATAATTAACATGTGGTCACTCCTTGGCGATTCGAGTGGGACAGTGTTGATACGCTAAAGTATAGACGTGTACTTACTAAGCAGTACTAACTTCGTCCACATTATCTTGCAAATGTCTGGCAGTAGATTTTGAAGCTCCGTTACGCCTTCTCAAGATAGCTGACTACACAAATAAGTGCAGAAGAGGCCGCTCATATATTCTTCGGGGCAGTCAACATTGGTCAAGTGCAAAGTCACCGGGAATTAATTTATGCATCTTGGTTGGCTAATCTATCACAGATTACATGTGTGTTTCATGCGGAATTTTCCCACAAGTGCTCCATTGTTTCTTGATAATGGCATTCAAGCACACATTCACTCTCGATCAGTTTAGTCAGGAAATTGACCATATGTTCAGGTCCATAATATGAGTGTCACGATTGGAAGTACTATGAAACAGCAAAATTCATAAGCGAGGACATTTCTGGGCATAGAGAAATGTTAATTTAACTACCAACGTTCTAACAAATAGGAAACAAAAACAATTGCATTGACATCAGAAAGACCAAATTTGAACATTCCATTGATAATCACTATTGTTCCATACTTGCATTGCTTCTGTGGATGGCACACTGCCCACTCCCAGACTGGAACCTACTTCTTTGTGATGTAGGAAGAAATCAAAGTCTCGCGCATCCAGGTTGGCCATGAATTTGTAACCTATGAATTATGACTTGCACGCTTTCCATTTTCAATGCAGGCTTCGTTCTCTGGTCAATTAAATCTTCTGGGATATGATGTCAGACATGGATTGAGGAAGCAATATGGACTGGTGCTTGGAACAGGTTGGACGGATGGTTTCAGTTGGGGTGCTGCAGGGGACTGGTGTGCTTCAGATGGTGCCTTGCTATCCCTCTCAGCTGATTGATGCTTATGTCTCTTTATCACTGGTGGACTGTCAGCAGACTTTCTTTCGCAGACTGATACTTGCAAATCATTGAAATGTTAGACTATGGAAGCTGATACATATATCTTGAAACAGAAAGCATGCATTCAAGTATGTCTGTAGCCAGACAAAACCACATGGAGGTGTATTATTCACAATGTAATCATTTGTTATGAATAACAAAAGAAAAAAACATATATGCTATCATTGCGTCACAGCAACGGAGTTGCGTGCCTCTGTTGCAGAACAATCAATATTTTTAAAGGAGGGTTATGCTCACCTTTACTCACATTACTGTGGAAAATCCTGCACGAATCGTTCTACATGAGTAATGCCATAAAGGAATGTAATGACAGTGATCACATTTTGATTCACTTTTGTACAAAGCTGGGTAAGACCTTTGAGTCAAGTGATGAACAATTACATTTAATTGGACCCCTGCCCAGATACACTGGACCAAGACCATGCTCCACTGGGATGAAAGGGAGAATGTGAAAGGTCTTAGCTTATACAAAGATAGAGTATTGGCATTGGTGATTAGATTTGCTGAGGCTGGTAAAATTTGCCCCCTGGTGGCTTTTGAACTCATGAAAAATAACTGTCCACTGCTAGTTTGCATTTAAAAGGTCGTAGAATTTTTTTATCACCGAAAATGGAAGCTCAGTCTGCAAATGGTTTGGGCCTAAATATCGGATATAGAAAGGTGAATTCTATTCTCAGAGTCTTTGATCCATATAAATGTGAATACACATCTATAAGGCGACAAGTACCAACAATTATATTTTGTGAACAATGTCATAAACCATATTTCAAATCTATAAGAAAATACACCAAGGATTAAAAACACCCTACTAATTTTTTTAATAACATAAAAATGTCTAAAGTTATTTAGTAAAAAATCAAGACATCTCTCTTTTTTTTTTAATTTTGTAAAGGAAAAAGAGTTTGTCCACTTTGTCTGGGGTAAACCTTGATTTGAAGTGTCGAAGTACAGAGATATTTGCGAGACAACTACTGCAATATAGTGTCACTACCAACACACCCCTCCCGGTAGTCCAAAGGATTACTTTACTTTTTTGTTTCTTCATCAAGGTATCTCTCCACCGCTTCTAGTAAAATTTATACAAACATTCTTTTGGTCACTTTTTTTCTGTGAGAAGTGCGGCAGCTCGAATTTCTTAGTGGTGACACATAAGTGCGGATCTTTGAAGTACATGCGTCTATGGCTTTCTTTTCTGCTGCTTCGAAGTTTTCATACTCTGTCATGAGAAGGCTCTTTGCAGAATCTGCAGTTTCTTTACAAAAAAATATTGTCTGTTTTACAATCTATGATCTGTATATGTTGTCATTGTGTACATTTTATTTTGATTAAAGGCACTGAAACGGTTGTTCGGTCCACAAAGGAAACTTTGCTTTATGGTCATAATAAGTGTAAATACATCATCACTTAATATTAAGGGTGCATAATTTGAGTGGAAATGTGTTCAGATAGAACACATGAATTCGGGTTAATTTGATTTGATAGGTTTTTCCCTTCATTGTCAACTCGATTTAAAACGTTTCACCTCATTTTTTGTCAGTGTTAGGCATTGGGTTATTTTTTAATCGGATATCTGATCTGATATTGGGTACTGCATAAAAGTCAAATATACATCAGTATCGGACCATCCCTTATAATCCTTAAACTGGAATCGAGCGAAGAGTTGCACATCATATTAAAATCTTAACTGAGACAGGATTTTAAGATTTTTAATTACTCCCTGCGAATACAGCTTTGGTCTTTCAAACCATCTTAGAAGAGAGATAGGTGAAATAACTGACTTCGGAACACCAACCTTGACTGTGTGCGTGTTTGTTTTGAGTCACATTGTGAAAATGTATGACATGATACCTTTGAAGTCACTAACACTGACAAATAAAACCTGTTACTATTTACGGTTATTTTTCAGATAATCGTAAAAAAAAGGTTTAAAATACGACGATGTGTCATTTGAAAACTATCTGCCCATTTCACTATTACCAGCAATTTTTAAACTGTACTTTTGAATAAAGAGTTTCTATAGTTACAAAACCATTTGAAACTAAAAGTTTATAATATCAAAATCAATACAGATTTTATTTTTATACTGCAAATAGGTGAATTTGGTGGCCGTTCCTGTTACTTCACCAGCGTTAACCCTTGTACACTGTACGAGCCCAATTTATACGTTCTGGCATCACTAGGTGCATGGGCAGCCTCGTTTTGGGCAAATAGACCAATTTAAAAGGAAAGATAAACATTTTGAGCCATGATCGTGGCCGCATTTCTTTTTCCATCGTGAAACGGGAAGTAGCTCTAATTTTCAAGTGAATTTGCATATACTATTATATAAAAATGATGTTTCTACATAGGTACCTGTGTGTGCTCTTTTCTGTACTAGGAGGCATATTTTACATCACAAATGAAAGCGACGGCTGTAACATTTCCCAGTTTGCAAGGGACGATTAAGATGACAAAACAGCATCATTACAATTCAGTCTGTAGAAGGAACTTGGCTAGACTGAATAAATGAATACTTAAACAGATGTGACACATGAGGCAAGTGTTTGCAAACGTTGCTTAAACTGTGAAAAGTCACACGATGGGACATATGACCTGTAAGTGGCCCTGGTGTCTGGGTTTTGCAGGCGAACACACATTGCAGTAACATAACTGATAAACTTAATACATACTTATATTTATAATTCTCTCAATGTCTCGACAAAAAGTATCCTAGAACATGTACCCTGCAATATTGTCATAACTGTAATACCTGATACTTTGTCTATTTGATACTTTGAAAATTGGTGATGTGCCTTGTTTATATATCTTCATACTGATATATATATATATATATATATATATATATATATATATATATATATATATATATATATATATGTATATATATATATATATATATATATATATATATATATATATATATATATATATATATATATAATGTGTCGATGAAAAACCTCTTTATTTTTTTCATTTTGAGTTTGAACTTCTATGCAGCACTTACGAAAGCGGAAGGTAATCCCTAGTTGGCGTCATCCTAGTGGTAATATTTGTATGTGGTAATTTATCAATTGTGTCTGTACAGTTTATATTGATAATACTGCTCATATGTGTATCATGTAATGGGCATCACAATAAAATCATTTGCTGATATGCATTGTCCTCCGTGAATTTGAGAAAGTAGTTCAAAGTCACCAATCTATACATTATCAAACTTTTATTTATGATACATATTTTAGGTCCATTTAACATTGTTAGTCTTTTAATTTCTCAACAAATCTTTTAGTGTGCGTTACTGCAACCTTTAGACCCGGAAATATGGGCAAAGTGTACCAAAATTTTACAACATTTCATCATTTAAAAAAATAGCATTGTCAATATTTCACAGCTTGGCCTAAATATAAGATAATACCGTACGTGGAACCACTAACATTTAACTCGACCTAGATTTCGATACCCTTATCTGCTACACCTTTTGAGTTAGACAGCAGAGAGAAAGAGAGCGAGACAGAGAACATTAAAAAATGTTGATAAGACCTGAAAGTTTAATCGGGCTATCTTGAAAATTGTGACCTGTATTGCGCCCACAAGCAAATGCTTATGGACTAAAGAAAATGCGGATAAACGAGAGGGCAGACAGATGGATAGACAGAACACAGTACATAAACTCTGCAACCTATGGTCAGCAGAGCTAAAAAGACATAAAGCTGAACTAAAACCTTCTCTCTCTCTCTCTCTCTCTCTCTCTCTCTCTCTCTCTCTCTCTCTCTCTCTCTCTCTCTCTCTCTCTCTCTCTCTCTCTCTCTCTCTCTCTCTCTCTCTCTCAAACTCGGGAAGTGTAACAGATGAACACTTTTGCTGCATTTCAATGTTATGGCATTGTCAGATTGTTTTCCTAATAGCTAGGTGATGATAGCGGTTTCTTATTGTAATGATCATACAATTTCTGTACAAATATATATGTAAACTGGCTGACAATGACCCTATAGCATGAAATGTTAACACAGTATTTGAATTCAGAAGCCAGTCCCTTGGTTATTGACCTATATCTGAAGTGTGATACTTTACCTGGGTGCACCTTTCTGTGACGGTGCAACTTTTCACATTTTTATCTTTACTTCTTTATTCGTGTATGTGTTTTTTCGTTTATGATTGTTCTGTGACTTGTTCTCAAGATTGATGTTCATTAATTTTTTTGTCTATAAATGGCAGTTACCGCATCACCTTGCATATACAAGAATAAAAAGAGGGATGGGCTGATGTCTTTCTTTGTACATTGGAATTGGTTTATAGCCAGCGTTTTTGCTGATATACTGGAAATACTGAAGTCGTTGTTGAATGTACAAATTCAGCTAACCAACGAACCTTTAGAGTATGATTAAATATGCGATTCAAGATACAAACTTAAATGTCAAACTGCCAAGGAAGTACAATAAAGGACCATTGTGTTTCCAATGTAATGTTTTGTCCTATTCAGTAGACACCAATAATAGGACCATTGACAGCTATGCAAAACAAATATCCAAGACCTATGCTCCTCGTTAATAGTTTATTCTATGCACTTCTGTTTTGCTTTATCAGTGGTGATAGAAATACATGTCATTCTGCTTACTTTGAGTGGGATATGTGACGAGGCACAGGGCTGCATTTCAACAGACGCTATTGTATTGCTGTTAACCAGGTTTGGCATTTTCAGAGGAGGGTCTTGTAAACTAGAAGGAAAAGGCGATTATCAATGCATCTTCTGTACAGTTTACGTTTTTCTTTTTTTTCTTTTTTCTTTTTTTTTTTTTTTTCTTTTTTTTTGGTTTTCTTTTTTTTTTTATTGGTTTTTTTTTTCCCAAAGGATGGAGTGTTTTTCACTTAACACTAGAAAAAAGATCAAGAGTACCTTGAGTTCAGTCCTGCCAAGTACCGTATCATTTTTTATACTATTGACATGATTGTAAACTATCAAATCCTCAAATCTACTACGGCAAACAGATTTTTTTCTACACCCAGATCCGCCACCATATCTTGCAGTCCAGTTGAAAAAATCAATCTGTGTACAAAGATTACATTGACGGTGCAAAAACTGGATAAAAAAACATACTGAGAAATGTGAGAAACAAGGACGTCTATAGAGAATTTAGATGTCCTCCTGATAATCTAATTGTTGAATTGATGTCCTATAAATTCCAACTTTGAGGCTTGTGCCAATTTGAAATCTTTGTGGGCGGCTCGTTTTACAAAAAACGGCAATTTTTCGAAGCAGTCGATGAGAGAGCAGTGACAATGCGTGGAGAAATGACGGATGACAAATTTATATTTTGACTCGAGGTTACTTCATTTTGCAGCATTCAATCTATATATAATAAATGGCAGCAAGTAACACACACACACACATGTATATATATATACATATATATATGTATACATATATATGTATGCATATATATATATATATATATATATATATATATATATATATATATATATATATATATATATATATATATATATATATATATATACATATATTGGCCGGGGGGCTCAGTTTTTAGCAAAACCTTAAACCGCTCAGCTAATTTCTTTGAATTTCAAAAAGAACACTTCTGTCGCTCCTAAACCTTCATTCATGCACCAGGTGGTGCTACATTTTTCTATTTTATTTATTTTTTTTTTTCTTTAGTTTTTAAACTTTTTAGTGTTAAAGCTATTCCCACTTCTTCCTCGAAACTCTATATTAGATTATTGTGAAAACTTTCGCAAATGTAGTTGTGGAGGGGTAAAATAAAGATATTCACTAGGTGTTGATATTCCGTATATCAGATTTAAAATATATATATATATATATTAATCCGGGTACTTATCCTTTAATGTCTACATTCCCGTTCATTACAATGGGCATCAATGGGGATGACAAAGGAAATTCAAATTGTTGACTTCTCCAAAACCGTCAACCAGAATCAGTTCAAACATGGTGAGGATGTACCTCGGGAAAGTATGTACCTCTGTTGTTAAAATGGTCACGCTCTAATAATTGTTGATATTTTTTATGATTTCGTTGTTCATTTTTTGGGGCAAAATCGTACGAAAATCGTCCTTTATGAAAGCGCTATGGCAATTGCGTCGAAGTTGCATCAGAACACTCTTGAGTACCTTAAGGCATTCAAGTATTCACTATATGATGCTATGGTGGGTCATTAGTGCCAATCAATTATTTTTATCTCGAGATAACAATATACAGGTAATATCTTGTAATTACGGTAGTTATTTTGTATTTATGATACCTAAAAAGTAGTAAGTTGGCACCAATCAGCCACCAATGTGATGTACATTTTTCTATCTTATATGGATTTTTGTGTGTTTCTGGTCGACTTCTCTAAAACAATCATTGACATTCTTCTGACACTTGTTGAAAAGGTATCACCTGATACAAAAGAAAAATGTTCAATAGATGATGATATTCCACATCTTTGATTTCGACTCTTTAGACTTATTGGAAATTTATCTGGACGTTATCTTTACCAGATACGTTTACTGTAGAGTGGTGCTATCACTTTTTTGAAACGGCTGGGGGGGGGGGGACTCAACGGGTTCGGAAAAATACTCCACCTCCTATTTTCAGCAAAAGTTCCAGCTTGGACAAATTACGGAAAACAAAGATTGAATGAAAGAAAGAAAGAGAGCGAAAGAAAGGAAGGAAGGAAGGAAGGAAGGAAGGAAGGGAGAAAGAAAGAAAGAAAGAAAGAAAGAAAGAAAGAAAGAAAGAAAGAAAGAAAGAAGGAAGGAAGGAAAGAAAGAAAAAACAAAGAGATAAAGAAGGAGTTTTTACTTGCTAGCATGACAAGATACTTCTTCATTACTACAGTGATTGGTATGGTTGAGCCGAACAATGCAAGTGGTCATTACAAAATGTTCAACATTTTGTTTGGTACCCAAACCTTTGTAACGGCTAAATACAATTTGCCTCAGTGCATGCAGAAGACTTCCAGTTATGTTGGTCAGTAAAATGATATAATAGAATACCAGCCTTCATCGGCAACTTTGAGTTATAGGTGGTGTATCTGCAGCTTCATAGAAGTTTAGCGTCTGTGTATAAAGTTAATATGGTCCATCTTTGGAAAATTGTTTAAGATCGCTATCCTGCAGAAGAGTGTCGAAGTTCAGTGTGAGAAATAATTCTCTTCACCGTCAACTTATCACTCAGAGAATTAATTTGCCACATGGACAGCTCATAACATGACCTCGGGATATTAAAATCTAAATTTATTTTCAAAAATTCCATAATTCACAATTTGACAAATGGAGAAAATAAATATAACACGGTTTCACTTCCAACACTGCAATTTTAAACTCTAAATCACTATATAACTGTAAAGACCTGATCATGAAATGTCTGTGATTCAAATCTGACAAAGTTCAGGATTTTACATGAGAAAACATATATTTCTGAAGAAAGCATAAACAAAGTTTGAGTGAAAGGGCTACCTTTTTAATGGACATCAAAAGTCCTAGTAATATGCTATCCTGATCAATGAACCCACTTCTTCAATAAAAAAACAAAGCTAACATTGAAAAATATTAAATATCCATAGTTTTAACAATAAAAATGTTATTTCTTCCAGATATTGCGTTTCACAGTTTTGGAAAACATAGACCTAAGTGTTTGCCTTGAAGTTTGCTTCTTTTGCATTGCAATGACATTTCACTGATGAACGAGGAGGAGCAGAAGAAACAAAGAAACAGAATGGGAGGGAGAAGGAAGAGGAGGTGGATGTGATCATGCAGTCAGATTTTTATTGTTTATTACGCTGTATCATCATCCATTTTTTTTAGTACAGTTCCATGAGTGCAAGGCAATAGTGACTCGTATCTTGTAAATTGACTGAGTTTCACTGTATTGTAATTTTCAGGGATGCCCCACACCACATGGATTCTCACAGAAAATATTTCGGATTAGCTCTGAATCTCAAAATAAAGGAATGTCATCAGCTTGGTGTCAGTTGACGTCCAATGTATATTTCATATTCATCTACTTAAACTTAGTTTTATAGTCATTAAAGATCATGCTTATCGTGCAAGTTTCAATGCATACTATATTGTATCAAACTAGAAATGGCTGAATGAATAATGGCATGAACTGCTTGGACCAATTTTTTTAATTCCTTCCGATAAAATGAACAATGTGTCATCAGCTCAGCTGACTTGCTAGTCAGGCTGAGCTTTAAAGAAGCCCAGTCGTCCGTCAATTTCCAATCACATTTGGGACTTCTCCAGAATATTTAGCTAGATTTACTTCAAACTTGTTAGCAATGTATCCTGGGAAGGTCTCTACCAAGTGTGTTCAAAATGATCACGCTCCAATAAATCAAAGATTTTTTAATGATTTTTTTTTGGGGGGGGGGGGTCGTTCTTGGTCTTTTGGGGGGGGTATATCTTTAAAACGTCTTCTCCACCGAAACTGCCCAATTATTTTGATATCACACATGAACACTCTTAGTGGCACATAGTTCTTGATTTGTTTACCAAGTGGCGCTGAGATTTATTTCTATTTTTCATTGATTTTTGTGTTTTCGTAATTTTTGACCTCTTCTCTAGAACCGTCACTTAGATTCAGCTAAAAGTTTGCACACACACACACACACACACACACACACACACATATATATATATATATATATATATATATATATATATATATATATATATATATATATATATATATATATATATATATATATTGTATTTCCGCCTTTTTGTCTTGAACCACTTCCTAGTAGTCATTACCCTATTCCGTAGTCAGAACTCTTTACTGTCCTTAAGCTAACCAGTCACTGTCTAACCTATATACATATGGAAGTACTATTGTCCATATTGCACACATTCCTCTGTAGAATTTTGGCACAGGCTGCATAACGCCTGAAAGGGTCTTCAGCGGTTAAGTTCTCAGAACATGTTTTGGAGCCTATACCCGTGTATGTCTCTGAGAATCAGCTCCGTGTTTGGTTTAAACATATTTTATGAAACGATTATAGAAAAGGGTTATGCCCAATATGAACTCTTCTCGCAATAACAAAAAATAAAAATAAAAGATTAATGTAAATGACAGTAGAGCATTTGTAAAAAAGGTGATGAGGGATACTGACAATACAGGACATATACAAGACACACAAAGA
Source organism: Hermodice carunculata (assembly GCA_964020975.1). NCBI lineage: Eukaryota > Metazoa > Annelida > Polychaeta > Eunicida > Amphinomidae > Hermodice > Hermodice carunculata. Next base: position 78,377,507 of record OZ026624.1, read on the forward strand.
CTAGACAACACACACAGAGGTGAGGGAGTCGAAACATCACAACACATATAGAGGGCTCAGCGCAGACGGAGTGCAAGAGAAAGTACAGGACAGGACGCATACAAAGGGATAGTATACTGATATGGATGAACTGGCCTCCTGTCATTACAATATTTGAGAGAATGAAGATACACTCTATGGGAGGTTGAATCTTTTTCATTTCTCTATAAAACTAAAAATATTTTAGAGTTTGCAAGGCAAAAGCATTCACCTGAACCATAAAGTACTGTTTTGAGAGTGAAGGATGCTACTCTAATGACATTTTCGTGTAAATCATTTCTAATAGAGTTGTACTTCGGGCAATTAAAGAAAAAATTATATGTATCTTCATTCAGTGCCCCGCATGAGCAAGATTTTGAATCTTTAATCCCTAATTTGACTAAGTGATCGTTCAGCTTACTGCAACCCATACGTAGTCTAGCATGTAAGATGGATGTATATCGATTCCCCAAATGGAAAAGTGGATTTTGGGGTGGAATGTTGTAACTTTTGTCCAAATATTTTTTTGAATATTGTAATATGCTCGGAATGTCTAATATTTGAATGTAACTGGTTCCACAGACGGATTGTAGAAGGAAAGAAGGACTCACTGTATAAACTTGTTTAGACTCTAGCATGTATCATATTGTACCTTGACCTTGTGTTATAATTTCTACTGTTCATTTGATCGGGAATGGCATTTGGTAAATATAACGGCCCTTCATTATTCTTAATTTTGTACATCAATATTAATTTTCTTTTTTCTCTACGTTTGTCCAATGGTTACCATCCTGTCTCCATGTAAAGTCTGTTGTTTAGTGTCCCTCTAATTGCGCCAGTCACTACGCGGGCGGCAGCCAGTTGAACCTTTGCAAGCATAGTTTGTTCAGCTTGTGTGCAGTTAGCCCAGCCTACATGACCATATTCAATCAAAGGTCGGATAAAGGAGATATATATATATATATATATATATATATATATATATATATATAGTTTCTAGTGTGGACCTGTCTAGACATGATTGTAGACTACGCATGATATTTACCAGTTTTGAACTCTTTTTGACTAGGGATTCAATATGGGAAAACCAAGTAAAGTCACTCTGTACTATTGAAGCCAAATGCTTGTGTTCATTAACATTTTTAATTACTTGATCTTTAAAATAAAGGGAAGGGTGATCACTTTGTATCATTTTCCGAGAAATTAACATATGTTTTGTTTTGCTGGGAATAAAAGTTATGAGCCATTTTTCCGCCCAGTCACAGCAAAATTGACGTTATTCATTTCCATGCGATGTACTAGGGTCAGCATTTAGGTCGCCTACTATCATTACATTACCGATGCCACTAGCATAGGCTAATTCCAAACTTTCTTCCAGGAGATCCCAAAAAGATACTCTTGAATTTGGAGGTCTGTATACTACTGCTAGCAATATTTTATTGTTATGTATTCAAAGTTCCACCCATAATATCTCAATATTAGGTACTTCTAGATCCTCACGTCTTGTCACAAACAGGGCTCGTGATGCATACAGAGCGACACCGCCACCCACCGCACCCGCGCGGTCGCGGCGGAGAATGGGATTGAAACCAGGAATTTGGAGATCGTCGCTGGATTTTGAACTGTTTAGAAACGTCTCGCATACTGCTATAACATCGAAATCTGACGGCAGTGATGTTCGAATATCTCACGATTTGTGATCAGACAAGCTTCGAATGTTTCCGTGGGTCATTGCTAGGTCAGGGTACTCATTTGGTCCAAGGTTTGTGTGAATATCACCAGAGAGTAACAGCAACATTGTGATCAGAGTACAATATGTATAGACACAAAATTATGGCATAAATGTACAAAAAGAACAAAATCGTAGTTACATGTGCGGATCCTTGTGTATGAATTTCTACGTAAGAACAAATACATATATTCCAGATATTCAATGACTACAGTTATATAAATGACAAATACGAGCCTGGCGACCCACGCACTCGGGGAGGTGTCAGGAAAGCTAACTGTACACGAGCCTTGTGTTTCAAAAATATCGACTGCTACGTAAGTAACACACCTAAACAAATAAAAGATCAACCAGTTGAGAAGTAATGTAACATAAATATACACTAAAGATCCATATTGGTAAGTCACAGATGTATATGCCTGTAAGCGAACAAGAAACATTTCGTAAGTTACCAATAAACAAGTCGGGACAGACTTACAGTCGAAAATTACACTCAGGTCTTCATGTTTTGTCATGAGAATACAGCTGGTAATAATAACATAATGTGGAATTAGCTAAAGATTATGGCATATAAAAAAATACTGCACAAACTGTTTAGTTTTACAGCAGAGATTACAAATATACTTGATCCATATACTCATAAAACTGTAAAGAATTACAAAAAACTTATCTCCAGGCCACGTACGAGGATAATCGAAGTACATCATGCCACGATCAATAAAATAAAAGGACACAGTCACAGCAAGGGCTGAGAGTGCTAGCATAACCTGTTTTCTGGCCAGTTCCCAACACAAAAACATAAAACACAAGCATGTCAACACATAGAACATACAGGTCATAATCAAATAATACAATTATATGCAGATAATTCTGGATTATGTCACGTATATCCTAGTATGTGTGACAATATCAATCAATTTCGCACACCGAAGGGCAATAGGCCACATAAAAAACCGAATTAATAAAGATAAACACAAGTTGTAATTAAGCACAAAGTTAAGATATTATTCATACTGAGCTAGTTGTTTGGACCTCAAACAGAGCAACGCCAAGTATACACCGGACGGCAACAGTGACGTACAATACTTACAAAGGTTCCTGTGGATCGGAATCACTGCGCGCATCTACTGATACTCGGCATATATACACGAATATAACAGAAAATCTGATACATGAGTCACACGACATATTAATTACAGGAAATTTGGAGTGAAAAAATCGCTCAGTGTCTAAGCTAAATATTCAGCAAAGGCAACCCACGTATTAATGAATAAATATGAACGTGGCATATGATGAATTAGCTAAATACGTGAAGTTTTGCTTATAAATGCAAAGCTTCATTATGAAAGAAGAATACCGTTCAAACAAAACATAATTACTAAACTTGTATAGTAAAAGTTACAAATATATATAATAAAAAAATGCTCATCAGGTGGTACCGCTGTTCATTCATGATTAAATGATTTTTTTTTAAATTCGGGTTCTAGTCGGATAATGCACCTCTCCTATTGGTTACTATGTAACTGAACGGCGATTCCAATGCCAATACCCATTGTCAACTTCTCTGAAACCGCCAGCCAGATTCACTTAAAACCTGCTGGAAAAATACTTTAGGTGGGTCTCTACCACGTCTATTTAAATGGCTACGCTCGGCTGATTTCAGACTTTTAATGACTTTCTTTCTTTTTTTTTTTTTTTTGTTTCTGTTTTTTTGTTTGTTTTTTTTTTTTTTTTTTTTTGCTTTTGTTTTTTTTTTCTCGCTCTAATTGCGGGCAAATCATTTAAAGAATCTTAACTGGAACCATTCAACCAATTGCTTTGAAATCATACATGAACACTCCCAGGGACTCCTAGCTCTTATTTTTTAACCAGATGGCGCTGATTTTGTTTCTTTAATTTTTTTTTTTTTTTTTTCATTTTTTGTGCGGGGGGGGGGGTCGACTTGTTCTCCAGAAGATTAAGCTGAAACTTGGTGGATATGACTCTTGTTAAGGGTCAAGCAAAGTTGTTCACCAGGTGGCACTGCTGAGGATTCCTGATTTTTATCGATTTTTTCAACTTGAGTACTTATCGGTAAACGTACCTCTCCTATTGATTGCTATATAAGTCAATGGGGGATATTAATGCTCAGTATCATGTATTTTCTCTACCAAGTAACAGTGTTCCTTATAAAGTACTCTTTAAACATTCTTCAATTTCTCATGCTCCAGTGAAATTTATATTCATATTTTTAAAGCATTTTTCTCTTGGCAAATTTTAGAAACACTTTTAAATGTCATATACACTGAGTTAAAGCCCACTACAGTTTATTTTTGTTGCTACTTTGATTTGATGTGCGAGCTAAACTCAGCGAAACATGGGCTGTTCACACAGCCCTTTAGTTTTTTAATGCCATAGTGTTAAGAGAAATATGCTGAAATGGAATGTGAAAGCTTACATGTTCAACCTTGAAAAATTCAAATAGATTTTGCATTTTGACGGAAAGAAATATTAAATAAATTGTGCTGAATATTATTTTACCGTTATACTTTCAATATGGACTTTCCTTTTTCAGGTTCAATCTAGTAGGAGAGCAGGGGAGTAAAAAAAACAGACAGCACAACTTAAAATGCTGTAATGGTCTAAAATTTTCAACATCTAATGAGCATATTAATAGATATTGACTAATGCTTCCGAGACTTAAATTACTACAATAATGTGGTTTGAAGTAGTGAAGCTCAACTGTTCCAATTCTACGCTTAAAGGGTTCATTTATTCTAGTTAACAAAGATATTTCCTCAATCTTGGTGGATGAATTGAGTACTTAGAAATTTATTTTATCCGTTAAAATGCATCCTTTAGCTCTTCGAATCTCAAAATATTCCATGCCTCCGGATTACCCCCCCCCCCCCTCTCCCACAAACACACACAGAAGGCAAACGCCGATCCCTGGACTACGTTGACGATCTGAAAGCCCATTCAGGATGGATATTTAGGACTTGATTTGGGAAAACAATATGGCAGACGGTTTAAGCGAGTTTTTGCTTCAAATTTAATTGAGGGTTTTTTTTTTTTTTTGGTGAATGGGAGAAAAATTGTCGATGACCATGGAAGGGGTTTGAATTTAGACAGCACTCATTTCAAATAAGTCATCACACGGCAAAGCATCATGCCGCTCTGTTTTTAAAGTCGTGCTGCCCGAATGCATCCCCATGCCATGGTCATCAGGAAATCTATATGTAGGCAATATTTCATTAAACAGACTAAACACGACATCACTGATCACATGGTGAATTTCGGTATTAAGCACAGAGCCTTTGTGTGATTTGTTTTGCCATAGCATCGCATTGTTTTGATATTCCTTGTGAAGCAGGCTTGCCATTGCATTGTCTTTTAAGCTGATGTCCCTTGTGTGGTATGATTTGCCCGAAGCGTTTTTTCAATCTGCGTTAGTTTATTATCTCGTCTTTCGTCAATCATGGTGGGATTATACTTTGGGTCATTTCCACCAAGTTTGTGCACATGGTCACGTTTCAGTAACTTATGGGTGTGCAATGAGTATTTTTGTTGTGTGTGGGGGGTGGGGGGGGGGGGAGGCAGGGCAGATCTCTCAGTATGAATGCTAGTGGGTATATGCTTTGAATTTGCATTGGAACAGTTCTAGCTTCCCCAAAGCTTAATTTGTTCAATAAATAGCACTTAATTTTTTCAATGAATTCTTATTGTTTGGGGGTTATTTCCGGAATTCTCACAAATGGCTGACGGAAACCCCTGTAAATTTAATAAGATGTAGCTTGCTCAACATCCGTAACTTACATATGGAAAATAAAAGGGGATCTGTATATATATCGGATATGACGATAATCGGCCCGAAATTTTAAAATGTCTCTGATTTAGATTATGTTTAACATAGTTATTCCTCCGAATGTAAAGGCACAATTTTATCTATAGGGCTACCATCGTGCCTTCTAGTTGGGCGTTTCTAATCATGATGACATCCTAGAAAAAGTCTGTTCAAAGCAAAATTCTCTCCAGTACGCTCTTGCCGCACCCTATATATATACACATCAGTCCATTGATATTGTCTGTGCCAAGTTATGAAAATTCCTGTAGTTTTTCAATTTGCTCTTCTGTCCATGTAAAGAGTGAAAACCGTGATATTTACTCAATGTACTACGTAGCTCATACTGTTAGGCCAGTTATCGCCTCCTAGATGTGCACCAGCCAAATTTCTTCCCTCAAAAATGATTAAAAGATATGAAATGCCCCATACTTTCTCTAATTGTGATAAAATCTTGGCACTTTTGGTAAAGACATATTGCATTTTGTCCGGGAAGTGACAAGAATATAACAACTTGGTCATTGCCGTATGCGAGTGCAAAAAGAGCACCGAAGATATGAGAAGTGAACATTTTGATATTTTATTTTGACCACACTGCAAATTTTAAAGCTGTGTGTCAAAAGAGTATTCATAAAGTGTTGTATTTTATACATGCAGCCGTCATCTGGATTGACATTGCTAAGAATTGAGGAAAAACTAAAGTTTTTGGATATAGTGAATATTACAACGTTTATATATTAGGTAAGGTGATGAACTAATGGAAAAGAAGACACAGAGGAATTTTTAGATGTGTTTTTGTTTTTTATGTCGGTGAACGTTACAAATAGATCCAATCCTAAGTTGTCCCCTCTTCTCGTTAGCTTGTTCGGGATTCAAAAAGAATTTTACTCACACTAAAAATTGCGTATGTATATGTCATATACATCCATATAATATAATCCACAGATGTATTGGTATTGGTTTTACACGTGGTTTAGACTGCAGTCGAAGTGAGGAGGCCTAAGAAAAAGATATTAACTATAGCACAAAAGTTCTACAGTGGAGCCAAGTATCAAAACTGTAGCATACAAATCCTACAGGTTACAGCGCAGAATTGGTAATTTGGAATTAATTGGAGAAGGTGCGTTTCATCAGGTGTGTTCTCTTTTAAAGGGTACTAGAAAGGACAGAAAAGACAGGGGAAAGTACAAGACCATTATGGAAGCAACATTTCTTCAAATGCGAGACAGGACACAACCACTCTTACTTTTTCCCTAAGTAAATGCTGGTGGTGTTTAGGCGGATTTCAAACCCATAATTCGAAGTTAACAGATGACGCGGTGGACTTATCTGCTGAACAAAAATTAAAAAATCAAAGTAGTATCTATACCATGTAGCTATACAGATTAGGGCTTACTGGCATGCAGCAAGAGGCCACCTTGGGTCTGATTGTCTAAAAGACGGAATGATACTACCTGCATTTCAGATTCCGTGTATGTGATGCTCTACTACAGAGTAGTCAAGTTTGTTATCTTATTGAAGAAAGCACAGAAATTTTGGTCAAATTAGTGTGGTCTGATAGAAACATCTTCCGGTATTAGCAGAATTTGGCTTTTTTCTAATTCGAAAATCCCATTGGAGCAGTTGAATGGTACTGATAATCACTTGTCTTATGAGCACACTTCCACTCGGGATATTTCCACTTTATACACAACAGTTCCTCATTTTGATTTGAAAAAAATATATATCAAATGTCTCATATATGAAGCACATGATAAAAATAACTTTCAGCCAGCTTATGGTGTCTATGTGTCAAGGTTAAAGGCCTCTGCTAGAGTATACATTGATTTTGACCACTTTGACTCCCGTCATATATTTCTTCCAAAACTTGCAAACCAGTGATACTCGAAATGAAATTAAAACGATCGTTTCTAATGTTTCTGGTTAAGAATGAAAAATTATTATATATATATCCAACGGGTTTGAGATATTATATAAATGATGTAATAAATATGTAAACGTAACAGATGACATTCTGTACAATGCATATATGAGGCAAGATGTTTCTTAAAGTTGGGAGTTGTCAACATCAAATCGATTTAAACTGCCACTAACTTTTGTTGGTACCTTCCTTAGGTTAGGAGAGAGATATTTTCCTTCGTACTGCATTTTGTATTTGTTGACTGATGTATAAAAATATCATAAAGTTGGTATGTATATCTTAAAAGGTGGCATTTTCACCTGGCTTGACTGATCACTGAAGTTTTTTGTATCACGGAAACTTATTGTTCACTCGGATTTTCAGTGCAGCTTTTGTTACATTGTTGAAAACTGATGTCCACTTCTATTCTTCACGACAGTCATCATTTCGGAGTTTTCACAATGGCATGTTATCCTCTTTAGATGTTCAATGAAGAATGCATTGCTTGATAGCCAAGATTTGGAAGATTTAAACTTTGAATGCTTTTTAATACGATATTTACACGTAATGGTCTCACTGCTACTAAGGTAGATTTGTTGGCCGGAAAGGGCATTGAAACTTCCTCTAGTGGCCAAATAGTTCAGAAAAAACATTATGCATATTCATAAATTTCAACCAACAATGACAGCATGATAACGGACACCGAAAAAGCAGTTTCGAGAGTTATCAAAACATCAGCACTCATCTTCAAATACCAATGTGGACAACTACATTTCATTTTCGACTTCAAAAGGGCAGTCACCCACAAAAGGCAACTGGTAGTTTTAAACTGGTCCTTTGAACCTTTTTAACATTCTTCATTAGGTACAGACTTATGTTTTTTCCACAACATATAGGCCAAACCACTTAAAATCCAAAATTCTATCAAAACGCACCAAAGACAAAAAAGGGACATGGCAGGCTGGTAACTTTTTATTCCTCTAACTGGTCAGTCAACTACCTTATCAGCAAAAAGGACAAAGTAGACCTACATCATTTTCGTGACATTTATGAATTTTGAACATTATAAGAACGCTCTCGTTATGTGTTGCTGAATAAAAACATCGAGTCAGTTAATCTGTTACATTAACTGTGCAGTTGCTGCAGATTTAAGTTGCAGCAAAAGCATTTTGGGGCATGAGAGGGTTTCATGCCAAATGTCAGCATGCCAGGAAGTTGTTATACATGACTATGAAGCCGAAGTCAGCTGGATGCTATAATTGCCATTAGTGAATTCTACTTTGTTTATTGCAGGTTGTAATGAAATTATGGGACACCAAAAGCTATTGTATCGTAAATCAATGTAAAAGCCGTCTTAGGCATCAAGTAGTCAAATCCGATAACTGGGAATCTCCTTTTTTAACGCTTCCTTAAGTCTATCTTTTTATGTTCGTATCACAACGGTGCTTTTTATTTTTTTTTTAATTTTTATTTTTACAAGTGGGACCCCTTGGTGCATCCAACATAATACTCATGATGACTGTCCACTGATAACACGAATTAAGTGTTTTCGTTGGTATGTGCACATACAGCAACCATAAGTCTGCAACCGAGCCAACTATCTGGAAAAAAGTTTCAATTATATATATATATATATATATATATATATATATATATATATACACATGTGTGTGTGTTTATCATGCCAATTCAATGTGAAGCAGGTTTTCTTTCTTTTTTCAGAATGGACATTGTATGTACAAAGTTCTTTATAAAAACTTTAAAGAGATTCAAGAAATTAAATCAATACCTCAATATCAGCCTCATATCATGATATCCAAAACACCCGACCCACTTATTGTTGATGTCACGAATACTATGACCAGGAGATCATAAAAAGACCAAAGCATAGCAGTTTGGCGCCCGGGTGCTAAAAATGTATGTCAGTATCTGAGACGACCAGGTTCAAGTGGCTGACTTATCATGCTTCCATGGAGTCAGTCAGATTTTGAACTGAAAAACTGGAGCACGTCATTGTGCTTGTTAAGACACACATACCTGTCATGCGTTGGACATCCGGCAAGTAACAGTTTTAATTGTTCTGATACGGTATGCAAGATACGCTTTTTCTGCATGGTGTCAGCACTTGATCCATGCATTACATGATATTTCAATCAATGAATGAACAGGTTTTGCTTTCAGATGTCTTAACCTGAACAGATAGATCCCGGGAGGGGGAAGTTACCTGTGGCATCATGTACATGTGACATGCTCTGACTTGTTGCCCATGGAAGCAATATTTGCAAAAAGTCTTTCTGTGGGCTTTGTTCTCCGACTCATAGTTATAGTGGAGGTAGAGTGTGTTTATAATGTTCCAGATTCATAAATATCACACAAAAGGATGTAGGCCTACTTTGCTCTTTTGCTGTAAACTTGTCTTACTGACAAGTCGGGAGAACTAAAAGGTGATAGGCCTAACAGGTATCTTTTTATTTTTGGCAGAAGTAATGAAATTTGAGCTTTGGGTGGTTAGGCCTATACAATTTGGAAAAGAACTATAGTGTCTGCAGTTAATGATGGATATTTCTAAGGTTGAGAGGACCGGTTTAAAACCACCAGTTGCCTTTTATGGGTGACTGCCTGTCACAAGTCGGGAGTGAAATTTGTTTCTTCACTTTGGTATTGGAAGAGAAATGTTGATGCTTTGGCAAGTCTGGAATCTCTTTGCTGTCATTGTTGGGTTTGGAATTAATGAATATGGATCATTTTTTTCTGTACTATTTGAAAATTACTTCATTGGCTCTGTTGTGCTGTGTGCTTTGTTCTCCGACTCATAGTTATAGTGGAGGTAGAGTGTGTTTATAATGTTCCAGATTCATAAATATCACAAAAACGATGTAGGCCTACTTTACTCTTTTGCTGTAAACTTGTCTTACTGACAAGTCGGGAGAACCTTAAAGGTGATAGGCCTAACAGGTATCTTTTTTATTTTTGGCAGAAGTAATGAAATTTGAGCTTTGGGTGGTTAGGCCTATACAATTTGGAAAAGAACTAGTGTCTGCAGTTAATGATGGATATTTCTAAGGTTGAGAGGACCGGTTTAAAAACACCAGTTGCCTTTTATGGGTGACTGCCTGTCACAAGTCGGGAGTGAAATTTGTTTCTTCACTTTGGTATTGGAAGAGAAATGTTGATGCTTTGGCAAGTCTGGAATCTCTTTGCTGTCATTGTTGGGTTTGGAATTAATGAATATGGATCATGTTTTTATGTACTACTTGAAAATTACTTCATTGGCTATGTTGTGCTGTGTGCTTTGTTCTCCGCCTCATAGTTATAGTGGAGGTAGAGTGTGTTTATAATGTTCCAGATTCATAAATATCACTAAAACGATGTAGGACTACTTTACTCTTTTGCTGTAAACTTGTCTAACTGACAAGTCGGGAGAACAAAAAGGTGATAGGCCTAACAGGTATCTTTTTATTTTTGGCAGAAGTAATGAAATTTGTGTTTTGGGTGGTTAGGCCTATTCAATTTGGAAAAGAACTAGTGTCTGCAGTTAATGATGGATATTTCTAAGGTTGAGAGGACCGGTTTAAAACCACCAGTTGCCTTTAATGGGTGACTGCCTGTCTCAAGTCAGGAGTGAAATTTGTTTCTTCACTTTGGTATTGGAAGAGAAATGTTGATGCTTTGGCAAGTCTGGAATCTCTTTGCTGTCATTGTTGGGTTTGGAATTAATGAATATGGATCATGTTTTTCTGTACTATTTCATGCTTCATGTGTTATTCAGATATCCTTAAATTCAGACAGGCCGAGTTTCGTTTACAGAATCATTAAGAATACTGGTGTTTTGCCATCATAATGTTCTTTTGCAGTCCAAGAGGTGGTTTCAGTTGTAATGTAAAATGCACCCCTTTGGTCTCCAAAACAACATCATTATCTCCAGAACAACGATATTTTTATATCATTACACACTCGTTAACTTGAAATCAGAAGTCCTGCCTGATTTTGTACACATCTGGCAAAAAAATTGCAGGGCACGCATAATATCTCAAAATGTGCTTCCTTTAGCTCGTAATTGACCTTTTTTGTTCAAAATGAGGCTGCTCTAACACCTGTGGATTATAAACCAGAAGAACTGGGCCCTTATAACTATCAATGGTTAATGCTGCTTAATTAAGTCAAAGGAATTACCACCGAATTCACTGATGTAGGGACTGAAGGGAAATTGTTGGACAGTCAAATGTTGGTATGTTATCCCTAAACTGATGTGAAATAACTTCATTTGGCAGTCACCAACATGCTGTGGAATATTTAACTAAAACAAACAGGTATGTTCACTGCCTCAGCGATTTAACCTCAAATATCAAGCCATGACGAGATACAGTATGTAAACATATCCACTAAAAGGGAAGGTTGGCTATTGATCTTCATTCGCTTAAACCTTTCCGGTTAGGAAGATGATCATTCCAGGTATTGTGTGATGTGAAATGTGATGTCTGTAAAGTTTAGGCTCCCATGTTGGTCCACACGTGCACTTTTTAGTGCATCACAAGATAAAGTCAAGACATTGTATCGAGTGTCTCCTGACAGAGGGGGGCAGAGAGGTTTAGTGAGTGAAACAATGAATTCTATGCAGTGTAATTCAGACGAATTGAGACTCGTCCGAATATATTGGATGGGGCTACATTTTAAGCAAAGCTTTTTTTTCTTACTTTCACTTATAAAACAACAGGTTAATATCCATCATGAGGGAGCAACAGATGATAGCTAAATAATTCCAACCCACCTCATTTGTACATTTGTAGATGTCTGAAATATTGATGAGTGCACATGTTTGTTTAGTTGCATGCTATCTTCCAGAAGATAACAACAGCAACAATAAGACACATGATAAGTCTTCTTTTGTTGAAAACTGACAATTGATGATTTGGAAATATTTGAAACTCAACCATATGCTGTATTTAACATTGCTGCCAATGTTGGGTTGGAATTTATGAATGTAAGTAATATATTTCTGAACTATTAGGTCTTTTAGCATCCCCTCTAATCAAAATTTGAGCACGATATATAATGCGATGGTGATACCACACTATACCATTCATTAAAAGTAATTATACTAAACATATTAATGTGTTTCTCCAATAAATATATATGTGGAATGTGCTTACTACTACTGCATGGGTTGCACTGGAGCAGTTGAATATTGCTTGTTGCTTTGTTCAGAATGTTCAGTTATTGTGTGAGAAGAAGAGTTTCCTGTATTAAACTCCTGACAAGTCAGGAAAACATTTCCATAATTCTTTCGTAAGAAAAGGTAGCCTGTTCGAAGCATGAAACAATCACAGCAAGTTTTGAAACCAAAGATGCTGAAATTAAATTGGAGGCTTGTTGAATCCGATGTCGGTATCAAGACAAAGCCTAACGAATTTGTCTTATATTAGTGTTGGGGTTAAGGTGATGAATCAATCATTATTTGTTGTGTGCCACTGTTATATCTCCGCAGCATCCATCTTAGCCGCCTTTAGTCCGTGAGCCAAAATGTGTGTGACCCCCCTATACCCCCCCCCCTCCAATAGTCTCTTTTTATATGGGAATTTGAACTTGAAGCTTATCAATGCAGCACATTACTACACAAGCATCCTCTCCTATGGTACGAAATGCGTAATATGATACACTTGAACTCATTAAGTTTGATAGTTTGATTGTGGCAAGCAAAGTCTGTAGGTCTTTGGAAACATAGTTCTTGTTTCATTTTTAAGTTTGGCAGAAGCAATAAAATTTGGGGTTTGAGAGGTTAGGCCTATACATGTTGAAAAAACTATAGTCTGTAGATAATGAACAATATTTCAAAGGTTGAGAGGACCAGTTTAAAACCACCAGTTGCTTTTTATGGGTGACCGCCTGTCTCAAGTCAGGAGTTAGATTTGGTTCTTCATATTGGAATTGGAATATGAGTTTTGATGCTTTGGTAACTCTGGAATCTCTTTGCTATCATTGTTCGGTTTGGAATTTACAAATACGGTTCATGTTTTTCTGTACTATTGCACCGAAGACGTGGACAGCATGGTCTCTGCTAGTTGTTTCATTACCCAAATGAATGCTAACATCTCTGTATATAGTAACATAAAAAGTAGTCCTTGTTGAGGTAATATGATACACCCTGTACAGGCTTTACACATGAGCTTTTGACACTCAATAGTACCCACTAGTTTCGCAATAAAACTTTCCACCTCTTCTGTCATAACTACCTAGTACATCTTCTGGCACATGATCAAATTTAATTGGGCCCACAGAAGAATCCAATATTTCAACCGACAAACGCGGCATCCTTACATGCTAGAATGAAACAGAAACCTTTGTTAGTTTCTTCTCTGCAGTTACCGATCGATAAAAGAATCAAGAGTGGAGTGTGAATCTAGAGTTTGTAAAAACTCATTAAAGACCCACCCGTGACAAATTCCAACTAAGTGTGAATGAACTTGGCAATTTTGTTTTCGAGAAATAAACAATGTGACTTACCATTGCAATCCCGACCGATAGGAATTAATGCATTGGCCAGGAAGTACCCAAATTGGAAAAAAATCGTTTAAAATGAAGTGAAGATGCAGGATCATCGGTTGATCAACTTTGTTGGACGCTTCCACAGGGTCAATTTCAATTCATTTTCAGCACAATCTGATGAACACTTTTGGAGCAGAAAAAAAGAAGTCAAAAATGGAAAACACATAAAACAATTTGGGGGAAAAATGTTTAAATGGCCTTGGCACCTGTTGAATATTTACAGTCTGTGGGTCCCAATAAATGTCTCTACGCAAGTTAAAATCAAATCGTTTTCGGCGATAAAGAGGTTTCTCTTTTCAGGTTGCAAATTATAAACAAAGCATGAAGCATGACAATTTGAAAAAACATAGTAGTAACCGTCCCAAGGTGCATTGCATCCAAATGTTCAGTGAATATGGTTTACGACTTTGGAGAAGATGTCGAAAATGCCGATTGATAGACGATACCCAAAAACTGATCTACTAATTTTTCCCTGCGGTACTAATGACATTGCACACAAAGGTCCTGACAAAGTAATTTGTAAGTTTCATTCGTTTGCAAAAAGAGCTCCAATGACAATATCTTCCCAACATCGGTCTTTCAATCGTCATGAATAGAGAAAATGTGAACACCTATAAGGCCACTGACCACAATTATAAATTGTTCTAATTTTCATATTAGCATTTTTCAGTCTAAAAAATCATTATTTTGATGTTTTTAAAATAACGTGAACAGCATTTAACAGATACAAATGTCAGAAAGACATGGATGGATTTTTGTCATATAATTCCTAGCTCGTTAATTTGTGATAATTGAAATACGAAACAAGACTGGATGTCAGTTTTAAACAGGTGTATGAACTATGCTCTTGTCTGGGTCACATCATTGTCCTTCCCCACCATAAAATTCCCACCTGGCCTGGAAGACAGTGCCCCTATATGACCACCAATAAAGTAACTCTGTGATGCAGCAAACCAGACTTAGCTAACTTTATTTAAACAGAAGCTACAGCCAGCTGAAAACACAGTATTTTCACAATTACGGACTATCTCCGTTGGGATGCGCAACCAGCCAATCACAACTGTGGCCTTTGACCATAGGAACACCAGATTGGTAAATGCTGCACTAAAACTGATTTGCAAACGCAATAATTGGTACTACATTGACATCCATACTGCGGGTGTGTACTCGCTCGAGGATAACGGTCTTCATACCAAACTGAATGGGATAGACCTCCAACAGCAAAATGTTCAGAAATGTATACAAGAAGGTAGGTCATGCTGTTGTACCCTAACCCAAAATGCAAGACATTTCAAACAACAGTGACTCGGCTGATTCCTCTGCTTTTAGGTGTCAGACTCATGTAAATGGATTTTCTATCAGGATCTGAGCTTTTATCATTGTTCTCAGACTCCAAAGGCGACATCCTATTACGAAAAATCAACGTCTCACATGTAACTGTAGAATTATTAGGGAAAGACGTGGTCTCAAGGTAGCACAATTTAATGTTCGTAGCTTTCGTCCAAAAATGAGCAGATGCAAGATCTGGTACAACAACGTAATGTCGATATATTTGCAGTAACTGAAACATGGCTAGGTCCAAATATATATTTTTTTATTTTAAGATTAGTGCGTCGTTGCAGAGATCGTCTCGATGGTGGTATTGATCTTTGTTGTCGTAGTGATCTGGAATTCAAAGCAAGACCTGATATATATTAAATGTATTAAACTTCGTACTCACTGTATGTGCCCCTTACATTTTTGAATGCCTATGACGTACTTATAGTCAGCGTATTATTTTGTCTAGGTAAAATACAATACGCTGATGAGAAAGGCATATATGTAGAAGAGATATTAGGTACAAGCACTCTAACTTGGTGAATTTAAGTATTAAAAAGTAAGTCCTAAATCATAAAGGCGTGTTTATTGTTAAATATGATTTCCTAGTTGAATTTGCCACTATACTGTTTCAGACATAACTGCATGAATTCCGATGAAAGCGGTCTATCAAGAGCCTGCAAAAGACCTAGGTTTTTTCTCCTCTCCAACGGGCATCATAGATCATATGCTCAGTCTGCCGTGGGAGCTGGCTTGCAAAAAGCTTAATGACTCTAAATATATGGGACCATTTTTCAAGAAACCAAACTGTACTACAGCCCTTTGCGGTCCTACTTATCCATGCAATGGTAGCTAAAGCATAAATTTTTGGTTTGGTATGGTCAAGAACTACAGATTGGTGCAAGGTTCAACACTTGTCCTGGCCTAATTGTTAAACAAATACAGTGATAATAAAATGGTCGGGTTTTATGCTCGTTTATGTTTATTTCTCCTCCAAAACAAATGGGAAAACTGGAAAAAATGGTTTGGTTTGGATCCTAACAATATTATCCATGAAAGGTTACCATATTTTTTCGAATATCTTCTTTAGTTTATGGAATATTGTTCTGCAACGTTGAAAAAATCCCAAAATATTAGTACACCAAGTGTCATATTATTAGGGGAAAGACAAGCTGTTGAGCTGATAACCTAACGATCATTTACAAACCACAGTTGCTTTCAATAGACTGAATTCTAGCTGTGCTCTGAATGCAGCATGCCACTTTAAATTTACTCAGAAATTCGATCCTGAAATATTGCAATGTCATACCTGCACGTCTGTATCCTAAATCGTAATGATTATGTTACACCATATATATATTTATTTACTTGACTTACTTATATCCAGTTATTTACTTACTTACCTACTACGAGTGTTACTGGCTACGTGCCACAGCATTGATCGTCCACCGGGCCGTTGGTAATCGGTGAGTCGGTGATACGAAGCATGAAAATATAAATAAATTAAATTACAAGAAGACAGCTGATCATATATAAAAGAAACGTGGAAACTGTAGATGCACCAGTTTCGCAGTATTTTGCCGATGAACACACATACACACACACGCATATATATATATATATAGCATAGGTGTACATATGACCAAACTTTATATGTCTAGAAACTTTCTATGGAGAATGCGGGTTCGTTCGAACCTTCCGAACCCTACCAAATAAAAGACATGCCATTGATTTCTCTGCTCAACACCTGTGCCATGAAGGTGGTCCGTCTTGTTGTCGACAGTTTCATTTTGTTTGAATATTTCTGGAAACTGTGAAAGTATTGTGGCCTAGCAAATCGTTTATAAACCATGAGGTTGGGATAATGCTTATCCTTTTTGAATTGGTAAATTCGCTGATGACTTTGTTAAAATCCGCCCTTGCAATAACCTTAATGCGACTGCAATTAGATCAACAAGCACAGGAAAGTTAGTGCTTAGCTAGCTGACAACTGTAAAACACGTACCCATCACCTGCATTTTGCTCTGTACACCAGCACACCACAATATTGACTGTGTGCTTCATCCTCATGGTAGTAAAACTGATACAAAACACAGTCGTACATGTCATGATGGGTAACTAGTCCTGTATGCCCCTGGAGTCGTCGGGTGGTAAGAATACTAATCAGTTTCCTTGTAACCCCTAACTCCTTGTACAAGCATGTAGTCAGGTCAGGAACACTCTGTTATCCTGTAAAGTAAGTAGTAAGATCAGCGAATACTCTGCTATCCTGGCAAATAAGTAGTCCGGTCAGCAAACACTCTGGCACACAATTCCCTTTTGTTCCCGCAATCTAATCCCCCTTCCCCCAAAAGATGTCCTTTCAGCCCCACATCAACGCTCATACACCTTTCAAGAGAGCAGATTTAACGTCTTTTCCTTGATTGGTTTAGCCAGGTTAGTGTATATATGCTATGTTCCATAATATAACTGTCAAAATTCTAAATACTGTGAAACATTAATATCTGCGAATTTGGATAATTGTGGGCATAAGGAAATACATGCACAATGCATCAAAGTCTTAGCAAAATATGATACAAAAACAATTGCACTAAAATTAAAAAGAACCACATATAAAATTGCATTGATAATCGCTTTTTTTTCTTCAAGCACATTTGATTCTAAGTAGTCGTCAAGCGTTTGGCAAGTACAAATTAAGGTTAGTGTCTCGGCGGCTTCCAAACAAAAACTTCACGTTTTTGCAGTGAAAGAAGTTTTTTGTACAAACTACCGAAAAATACAAGCAGATCCTCATTTTTATTTTACTTGTACATTTGTATGCCGATGCGAAATATTATTAGGGGCATCAATGTCAGTTCAAAATATCAAATAGTGGTATATGAAAATATGACAGACTTACAGAAAAGTAGTGCTACAACATTTACAAACAGGTGTCGAAAGTTTTTAAAACTTTCATCTTAATCGTACCATAAAAGTGTAGTAACCAATCGATATTACTTACATAAAAAATCAATAAAAATGACTGCTAAATGACAGAGCACGTCTTTAGACTTATAAGATGTGTCTGAGCAAGGCAAATCAATACAAAATTGATTGCTTACAAGCACAATTGTGTCCTTGGCCTACCTGAGTATCATTGACATTTAGTACACCTCCATAGGGAAGTGCTTATTACATTATCTGGATTAAAAGTTCTTGGAAAGTGACACACAGTATTCACTTTACAAATGTTCCGGGTCTTTCATTAATGCGTGGGCAGTGTCTTCATTATTGTTCAGTTTGAAACAATGTACCTTCATCAACTTAACAGCACAAAACTTGCCTGGTGTTCACCATACGTACAATTCTTATTGATCTGCTTTATTTTTGACAGAGAAATGGTTTGTAATATCATCTGTTACTTCACAGAAGCATGTTGTGTGTCATTTGTAATACTATTAGGGAATATTATCAGTTTTTGATAGCTAATTTATCCCATGCTATGGGATTTTCATATGATTATGGAAACCAATAAGTCATTGATCTTGGATTAAGCATCTTTTGAGTCAGTTTAGTGAGAATTTTGCGACACCTCTTAGCTGAGAATATTTGGTGTCATAAAAGTCCTAGTCACAATGCTAGATCAACGTAAATGTAGAGCAATATCATTTATACATTTTTGCAATGTAGAGAGTAACATTGAGAACATATTTAGGAGAGAAATACTAGAGAAAGCAACCATTACTTTGCCGCAATTGTCTTATCTGATGTATATACGTTTACTCTTTTTGATGACGTGTTCACATTTACAATTGACAATTGACTCTCCATCTCGTTTTCCTTTTCTTTAAAGGTAAACTGTGAATCGTGTATTTTACACTAAAGTGTTCGCTACAGTGTAGATGTCAATGTTAAGATTAATGAGTCAAGTAAACACCAGTTAAAAGACTTCTGTGCATTGGAACAAGAGCTCGCATGGTAGCTACACTTATGAAACAGAAAAGGCAGGAATGAATACCCATATAGACATTACCAAGAAGATATCATGTTGTCAGGATATTGCTAAATAAGGGGACATAAAGCCGGCTATGCTTGGGGCTACCTGAAATAGTTTTAACATGTAGACGCTTAAAGACCCTTTCATATTTTCCCATTCTCCCTGTGGAAAATGGTCTTGGTCAAGTGCATCTGGGCACGGATGCCCATGTCCGCTGAAACAGTAGTTCTATGAATTGTTGCATAAACTAAGTGATCAAGTAGAAGGGATGACATTCACATTATTTCATATACCATACTCAAGCAACAGACAGGTAATGGTGGCTGGGAACAAAGAAATGCTGCATGACTTTATACAGTACATACTTCATTGTTGCGAAATTCTGATTCTGTCACATGTTTGAGATGCCTGTGAACTTGCCATTTTGGATATTTTTCGACATTATTCCCACTTATGACCAATATCGGGAACTCCCGCAGATGGCGCACTATCCATTCCGTCTGGAAACTAATACTTTGTGATGTAAGTATAAATCAAGATCCCACGCACCCAGGTTGGCCATGCATTTACAGTAGCTTCTGAATTTTTCCTTGCGTATATTTACATTTTAATGCAGGCTTCTTGCTCAGGTCCAAAAAACCTGTTAGAAAATAATATCACACATGGATTAAGGAAGCATCGTTGACAGTGGCTTGGATCAGGTTGGACGGGTGGATCGGGTTGGGCTGCTGCTGGAGCCTGCAGTGCTTCATGTGGTGCGTTGGTCTTCCTCTCAGCTGATTGATGCTTGTGTTTCTTTCTGGCTGGCACACTGCCAGCAGAGATTCTCTTTGTGGCTGGCACATTGCCAGCAGACTTTCTCTTTTTGGCTGCACACTGCCAACAGACTTTCTCTTTCTGGCTGGCACACTGCCAACAGACTTTCTCTTTCTGGCTGGCACACTGCCAGCAGACTTTCTCTTTCTCCGGGTGATACCTGCAAATCATACTTATGTCATAATTTGGTATTGATGCACGTGTCAGAAATATTAATAATGCACACAAATAAGCAAGCTACATGATGATAACAAAAAAAATGTAAAATACATAACGTATTCAGTTGTTATAAAATTTTCATTGTAGTACACATACATGTATGAAAGCTGCTATCCAATGGACATGACTTACATGTACTTGGAAAATGACAAGAAACTTATATGTGATTGGAGCACAATGTTGATACCTTGCAAATGTATTATTACATTTATGTTGCTTGTGTTGATAACAGAAATTTAAACCCAGTTATATATTTAGATACTCTGTTGGTACCTCTTATGGGCCATCTGTCATGTGGTAACTGACTCTTGTTATGAATAACAAATATATCACTGGCATTCTGTAAATCCCATCCCCTTGCGCTGAGCAGGTCTTCAAATAGCTTTGTATTGGCTACTTGTCACTATATATGTCACCCTCCTCAGATCCATGTTGTAGTTTCATAGAGAAATATACAGAATGAAAGGTGTTGATGCAAGTAACACACAAACAGTGTACCTTCAGGTATGCCTGGTCCAATTGCACTTTTTCCTGATGAAACGGCGAATAAACAATCACTGCTGCTTTTGTCTTTAAGGGGTAAGACATACTATGATAAAATACATTCATAACATTAGTTTTTGTCTGTCTATATATGATGAGCTAACATACAGCCACAACATTGGCGTGGTGTGTTTCTAGGAGTGCCCAAGATTCAACATCTTCAAAGGAGGATAATACTCACCTTCATGTAAAATACTATGGACACTGCAATACAAACTGCTATAAACAATGCCAAATAGAATTATAATGCTGGTGAAAAAATTCCATTCACTCTGCATAAAGCTGAATAAACAGGTCTTTGAGTACAGCAAAAACAATTACAATGAGGACATCATCTCCAGGCCTACTTGTTCACCGCGATCAGTCGTTCATGATCAGTACACCTCACACAGCCACTGTGAACATGGTATGTTGTAAGTCCTGGTCTGAACACTCACAAGAACAGAAAAGAGAGACAGAGAGAACATACAATTCAACAAAATCTGTCAAGGGAAACACTAGAGAAAAGTTCTGGAGTTCAACAGAAGTGGTTGCAGAAAAGTCATTGAATACCGATTCAATGGCAAAACACAGAAGCGACTATTTTTGCAACCTACAAGAAGCTAAGAGGGCAACCCAAAGCAGCAGCATTTCCAATATCTTGCAGAAGACTTCTGGCATCTCATTGGTATAAGATGGCAAATTTATGCAGGATGCTGAACAATCTGTGAACACAGCCACTGGTATGGATGCTGCATCTGAAAGGTCCACTAGTGCAACCACTGGTATACCCATGCCAGGTAGTTTATCAGTACCACTGAAAGTCTACAGGCTTTGCTTGACATTACAACTGGACATGCACCACAATGTAGAGCCCCTCTCAAGCTGGAATCTGGAAGCATGGTTGGGCATGTATACAACTCAAACGCTGTTTGTGCTAATCAACATAAGAACACATGGGCATCATATTCCATTTAAATTAGACAGTGTCATTACCAAATCCAAACCGCAGTCCTAACGAAACAAATCCAAGTCAATTCCGACCAAAGGCAATGTTCCTTGGTATGTATAGCTGAAACACATAAATTTATAGTTCATATTTACCCAAAAGAGACCAAAACGTAAGTGCAAAGGTTCATAGGGTCGAAAAAGCCATATCTAGTTTTAACATGACAGAATGCAAAAAGTTTTGTTTGAAATTATATGCCCATTTCAGTAAATTGGCTTGAACAGTTGCATCATTCATGCACATACAGGACCATACAATTTATGAAAAACTACATGACCTAGTACAGTGTGTCTTCATATTGAAAACAGTATGAACGATGCTCTCAGTTTCCTGACATTGATACGGGAAAGATTGTCAGCAACATATTTTGGTAATGTCTGCAAACATGCACCTGTTATATATATGCTGGGGTGCCCAATTGTCGGACAGCTAAGCGCAAGGTTGCGTTCATTGCCAGGCTGAAAATTAAATTACATTTACTGATGTTGTTTGCCAGTGCTACTGAAAAGACTAATCGCTGTGGATTGTTGGCGCATGTTCCTTGTCCAATCACACTCTTCAGAATGCGAACGCGCACACATTTTACAAGAGATGATCGAGAAAATCCTGCAACAAGCCGAAAGCTAGGTGTGCCCACATGTCGGACATGGGAAGATATTTGGCTCCACATTATCTCTGGTCACCATGAAGCTGGAAATTAAACTGTAGTCTTTGAGGGGAAAACCGATATATTTTTAAAAACATATTAGATTTAAAACTTTATTATGCAAATTGCGTCGCACGGGTGTTGATTAACACTTGACAACTATAATGGGTTTTTTGCATCTCAAAGCTGACGTTGTGTCGGAAAATATGCAAGTTTCAAAAAATGGTCAATTTTTCTTCAGTCCCACATTAGTCTCTAGGTGCTTATTGAGTTAATATCTTTTTTACACATCTTGTCAATGAGTGGCAAAACTATCAACGATTTCCGACAATTGGGCACTGCTCTATATCACGTTACACTGCCCTATATAAAGGCCATGCACACAACGCAGCATCCAGTTTCGATTGAACCACTTGACTGTGGTGTTGAAAGACTTTAACCCTCTGTACTGTTGGGCATAGGACTAGAGTTATGCTCAACCTGTGATCAATCATTACTCATTAGCCTCTGTTGAGTCCAGTGAAGGATGGAACACGTCAGGCTTATTTGGCACACTGTGTATCTGTTAATATCAACACTTGCCCAGTCTTCCCATTGTTATATATACCATGAGAGAAATGAAGACAGTATCAGAGAGGAACAAAGCATGAGAGGGAGCGCCAGACCATCGCAGAAGAGACAGCTGGTAAAGTAACTGACTCTTTAAGCCCAAAGTTAAGCTGTTTCATTATACGTTATCATTCACGTAACTAAAACAAGAAATATTCAGTAATTTCGGCATTATTAAGTATACTTAACTCTTGATCCCCATTGCCAAGACCTCCATGTCAGACCAATAGGCCCAACACACTCCAGTTGGGTTACTCACTCGATTGTATCCACAAACCTGACAGTCCCAGTTGTGCCATTTCTTAGTTCCAATGATCTGGACTTCTGATGCACATGCTCTTTGTACTTTCTTACTCCCGGATGACTAGTCAGTTGAGATCACCTACATGACGGAAGCAGGGTCGTCAGGTGGGTTTCTCTATTCGTTGAGAAGAAAGTATGCTTGCTAATACCTAAATTTCCATTGGCAAGACACAAACACATTGGAGGCAGATGTAATTTTACAGGCATACTAACCATATTAGGACCAATGTGACTGACAGATGAAGGGGAGACCATTGGTCCAAGTGAAGAGGCAACTGAAGGGAAAACATCAGAAGTGCATGGACTTGAAGCTGCCAACAGCAGCGTCCTGGCCAAATCCTGGAAACCCTCCTTACCATCCAGCATGGGACAACACCGGGCCCTCCTGAAAAATGCCTGCCTACCTGATGGCTGTCCACCTTGTGGGTAGATGCTGTCTATTTCCATTTTTCAGGTCTCATAGATCTAACAAGGCCAGTGTGTCATGGAAAACTTGGTTGGCACCAGGAGGCCGGTTAAATAATTCCAAGAGGCAGTGTCTATAACATTGGTGCACTGGCTCTAGGCCTGGGAACATAGGGACAGCCACCCAACATGAGTCAGAAAGAAGGTCTTAGGCCTATTCTAGGTATGCAACCCTACAGACTTTATTTGAGTATTAACCTCTCAGGGTAACATAAACTTGCTGCCCAGAGGGGACATGGGGAGTCTAACAGATAAGTTTGACGAACCCATGTAAGGGAACCTGCTATGCCAGCAAGGGCTTGCATGTCCTCCTCAAGCACTATCAAGCCAGAAAGTAGTGCTCAGTGAAAATTGCAGGGGTGTAGAATATGGACAACAGCGACATTCCTCAGGCCACACCAGGAGTCATTAAAGGCTTGCACCTTGTGTGTTCTAGCCAAGATTTGCTTTATAAAGGGACATGCTATCAAAAGCATTCTCATAGGCCTTTTTGAATGTCTGCCTGATTGACAATCAGATCAGGTTTCAGCAACTTGCTTTTTTTGAGGGTTACCCGGGGACAAAAGGAGGGCATACCTCCAACCCCTGGAATCATCAGTGCATGAGAGATACCAGGACAGCACTCTTGCATGGCACAGGACTCTATGATGAGCAGGAAGAGCTGTATCCATAGCATGAACGGTGAAACCCTTGAAAGTTATACATGGGTCTTACGCTACTTGCTTCTTTGTAAGGAAGCCCAAATAAAGCCTAAGGGTTACCTGGGGGTGGTCAGGTGGCCGTTGGATTTGGTCACATGCTAGGGCATGTATCTTGCTTCTTCAAGCCGCCAAAATGAGTGATAACAGAAAACAAGTTTACCACATCCAGTATTTGAGGTCCACCGGCCAGGCCTGTTCTAGACACTCATGGAGCACCGTTTTTAACAGGATTAAGACCAGTTGGAGGTCCCACCATGGTGTGACTTGCCTGTACACTTGTCTGTAGTTTGGAAGGACTGGATCAGCACCGATGGATAAGGATCACTCCCAATTTGAATATCCAAGATGTTCACCAGGTTTTATCAGATGGCTGATCAGAACCCCTCCACAGCTCTCAAGCACCTGCTGAGTATTTTCCACTGGTAAAGCAGGAAGTCAGCTATATCCACAATTAGTGCTCACCATGAATGTATTTTCCCAGTGGCACAGCAATCTGAAAACACTTTCCCACAGGCCAAGTTAAGCATCAGAGAAAGCCCCATATGGCAATTCCATCTGCTAATGATTCCTAGAAACCTCTGTTGCACATGTGCTGTATGTAAACTGACAAGCATGAAAGTTGAGCACTTGAGGGTTCCTGTAGAACATGTTCATCCATGGTTGCACCAGAGGTTCCCGCCATGTTGGGAAACATAGCAGAAGCCCAAAGCTTAATTCCAGGAGATCCAGAGACCAAGCTGTCCTCAGTTGCCAGGGAGCAGCCAGGATCAAATTGCAGTCATGACGCCAAACCTTCTGCAGAACCCTTGGGAGACGCATACAGCAAAAGGCTGCTCCAGTCCATGGCTAGAGCAGCTGGGTCTAGGGCCTTGGGATCTGGGACTGGTGACATGTAAATCAGGAGTTTTGTGTCTGCACTTGTTGCAAACAGATCCATGTGTGGGGTACCCCACCTGGTCGACATAGCCTAAATGACCTATTCAATCAGGGTACACATGAATGTGAACGACGTTCTGCTAAGGGTGCATGGCAACTGCCTGCACAACACACGTGAGCACCAGAGGGAGTCATGGCAAGGCTAAATGGAAGTGCCAAAGTTGAACAAATTTTCTGTAATAGACTCCCTTTAAGTGGAAAAGGCAGAAAGACAACCGACAACAGGGTGCTCTGAGATGTCTGTAGCATTGACAGACGGGAGCCCTAAGACTGCAGGGTCTGGCAAGTAAAAGTCATGAGCCCTGACGTTTCCAAGACTTCTTCTCTTTACCAAACCACTTGCTTTTCTTGGATCACTTTCTAATCTTCCTAAGACCCCATGTCACTGGAGGGGGGGGGGGTTCAGAGGGCAAGTGGGCACAGTCTGAGATCAAGCAGCCAAGGATGACAGTGACTGAAAAGAGTCAATGAAAGCCTCGGCGCAGGGATGCTCAGCAGAATAGGCCCTAAGGTCCTGCATATGTTGAGTGACCTCTGCCATTTCTCCTCCAAGCTATGTACAGAGAAAAGAGACCCCATTCACACTTGTGACCCTGGAAGGAGCAATCCCTGTAAAACAAATGCAACTTCACCTGGAGCATGCACGCTGCCATTACCTGGTGATCCATTGCTCTCAATAAGGTTGTAGTGAGCAAATGTGTGTGGAAAAGCCAGTCCCAGACTGCCTCTGTGACCTGAGCAAAGCAATGGAGGTCCTCAAGGAGAGACCTCAAGGCAGCCAAGGAGATGTCCAAGTAGTAACTATGAGGACAGAACCCCTGGCATCCTCCTCAACTCTCCAGGAGGAGGCAACAGATGCAGATATAGACTTTGGCTGCCTAGCATCAAATTTCTCCCAATGCTAATCCACTGGAAGACGATGTGAGAAAAAAATCTGTACCACTTTCCCTGGACATCCAGCCCAGGGGGGGTGTCACCTTTGTCGCAGATAGCCAGACGTTGTCAGCTCTACGGGACCCAGGTGCCATGAATTTGGCCATTTGCTGATCTAAGAACTTGGCTGCAAATGGCAAGAAGGGGATGGGGGTCTTATGTGGGGAATCATCCAAGGACAGGCCTAGGCAGGACATGGTGAAGGCCCAATGCCTCTCCTCTGTTGGAGGTACCACAGCTAGGTCATTCACCAGGCTCTGAATTAGGGCTCTTAGATATTTTCAGCCAAGGGGCAGAGCTGAGGCAGTATCCATGGGGCCAGAAACACATTTCCCCTACACCATTAAAGCCACAGAACTCGACCACTCAGAGCACCTATGGCAGCATGAAGTTCCACCAGAAGCTGGCAGTCTGAACCCAATGACAAATCAGAAAGCAAAAGCTTTGTCCTCCTCATGGATGTTGATATTTAATAACTTGTCATGTGCAAGAGGGGCAAGGAGACCTGGGGCCTCGTCAAAAGGCTGTTCATCAGATGGGGATGGGCTGCCACTTATGACAGGAGCACGTCTCTCACCACACCTTGCCACGGGGTAGCAAAGACTTCCCTGGAAGTTGTCATAGTCTCTATCCTGCCTGCATCTGCCACCTGAAGCAAGTGAACAGGACTTCTGGAGGACTCAGCATGGGGGTCACAAGTGCTGTGGATTCAGAAGTCTGCTGGCTTGAGGGCACCTGCTGGAGTTCTGAGAGCTCCTGAGTCTCCAGGGGCTCAATGCAGGGGCCACCAACTCGGAGGTTTGCCGGCCACAAGGAGCTGCTGTGAAAAGTCCTGGGCCTGCCTGTCAAGCAAGAGCTGCTCATCTGAAGTGGTTTACTCAGGCATGACAAGGGTGCCAGTGGGAGTGGATGAACACAAAGTCTCCCTGTTGTTTTTTGTGGAGCTCCTGTTTCACTTGTCTCTCCAGGGTGGGAGGCAAGGTACTTGGCTCAAAGGCGGGAGTCAGCTAGATGGCTGACTGCCCATTCCAAGGAGGAAAGGTTGGAGGCAGGGCTGGCACAGCAGTTGGAGGAACTATGCTAGGTGTGTTGTGCATATGATTTTACCATATTTGGTACTCAAGATCTATGTCCATAAAATTTTTACAATAAATGGTAGTAACTCTATCAGCTTGCATAGACAAGAACCAAAAATGGACATGATTAACTTTCTCTGTGTTAGTGACTAAGTTTAAATACGGCAATTTTGCTGATGTAATGAAAATATCTGATGTCATTGGAGATAAAACATATTCAGCTGACCAACAAACATTGAGAGCATGAATGACTCTATTTAATGTGAACAAAAGACTATCTTAAATGTTTTAACTACCAGGACCTATGCTCCTAGTTAATAGTGTATTGTGTACATTTCCGTTTTGGCTGAGCAGTGGTGTTAGAAATAGATGTCATATTTATTACTCTGAATATGATAAGCAACAAGAGTATGAATATAGAATATGAATATGATATAGACAGGACTCCTTTTTAACAGTTTCTCTGCTGTATTGTGACCGGCTTTGCTTTGCCAGAGATGAGTCCTTTAATATGTGTAGAATATGTTGAGTTCCCATACATCTTCTGTAAATTTCACGTTTCTCATGAAGCATTCAGGTTTTCCTCAAAATATGGGAGTAGTTCTCACTAATCATGAGACTACAGATCAAGAGTAACTTGTAATTAGTCTTAGCAACTACCTAATTACTACCGATACTATTGAAATGATTGGTAACTATCAAATATTTAAATCTAGCAAAGCAAGTGGAAATGAAATGTGCTCCCTCCTTTTTCTTATCATATCTATTTATCCCAAGATTACATTTACAGTGCAAAAACCATGATAAGTAAATAATGACAAATGGGAGAAACAATGAAGTCCCTGGAGAGTCCGATGTTTTCCAGATAATCCACATATTGAAAAGATGTCTGATAAACTCAAATTTGTGGGGGTTGCGTCAATTTGCTGAATTTTTATGGACGTCTCCTCTTACATGAATGGCCATTTTGGAAGCTGTCATTGAGACTGGCTGTAACATGGTGTGGACAAAAGAGGGAAGACAAAATAATATGTTGACTCCAGGTTACTTCCATCTTGTGGCACTCAATGTATATAATAATGGGAAGTAAGTAACATTCCTTTATGGCTGGGCCTTGGGTTTTTTTGTTTTTTTTGGGTTTTTTTTTCCTTTTTTAACAGGCAATACTTGTCATATGGTACTGTTCTTATGTTCCGCAGTTGTAGCTTTAGATTGATCCATTGAAGTTTATGTTGAGGAATGTGAACCAGTTGGACCACAGAAACCGAAACTTTGCTTCCAGTTTCGGGGAACCCCAAGGGTTTAAACTCAACAATGCAAACATAATTGCAGGATCAGGTTGTAGCTGATTCCAGATGTTAAAAGCAGACTTCTGTTTTGACCTGTATGAATTATGGCTCTCTTTTTATGTTCCCATATTTAGGTCTACATACATACATGCTATTTGTAGAATTGTTTATTGACAACAAAGTCCAAACAAATTACGTATTACACAAAGTCTAGGTTACAGATGATTCATTCCTAGGTCTCATAGAAATGTAAGACAATATATGTACTCCAAATCTCCTTTCTTTGCATACATTACAAAATCATGGTACATAACATTCGACTTCATGCTTAAGTCTTAAATCATTCACCAGAGGGCAATACTGCATATCATGAGCTTTATCACCACAGTGCGCAATCTTTGTTGCAAGCACTATCCCCTTGTCCTCCTGTCTCGATCTTAAGACAGTGGAATGATTAACAAAACTTATTAGATGTGTTACGCACACACATATACTCTTACACCTTACAATGCATTACTTTCACCAGAAATTGGAACCTTCCAATTCAAAATTTTTACACAAAATTATTGACACTAGAGAGAAATTATTTAGATGGAAAATTGTTGTAATACCTGTACTTTTTGGTACCGAGATGTTGAAACAATCAAGCATTAATTTTCGGACTCTGATTTTGTTAAACTATTTTGGCAGGGTTTTTTTCAAACTGTAATTAAACAACGTAATAACACACAAGTTTTAAATAGATGAAGTACTACTTCAAGCCCATAGCATGAAGCCAATTTTCAATTTGATTTTTATCACTCGGAAGAAATATATTATTTCTTGCAAGAATAAAAATGCTATTCCAAATGTTTTTAGGTTCATGGATATTGTGAAAAAAAAAGAAACAAACAGAAAGTATATATTGCACAAAGGAAACAGAAAATTGAAAAACAGGAAAAAATTGAAATATTTTGAGTTGATAGAGTTTAAATATTGTACCACCACTCAAAGGGGTGTGCTCCCCAACTTAACTTAACATGGTTCATTTAGAGTGCCAACTCGCACCCCTAATAAACACTAGATACCTTTTACATAAAGTTTCTGCATTTCTTTTAAACTGGGGTTCAACTAGCCATCATGCCCTGACGTATTAATGCAGTAAGCGCAGCATCTGTCACATTTGTGTTTACTACGACAGGCAGGTCTGCATCTGTTGAATAAAGCATAAGTAACTTATGAAAGTCTCTCCTTTTCTCTTTTACATGCTGTTTTATTTTTAACCACATTACGATCAGATAAAATGGGCCCCCCCCCCATATATACATAACTAAATCATGATATACGTAAATCCTATCAATACGGATAAGGTGACAGTTACTATTGATGGCAATCTAGGCGACCACCACAATAAAATTAACCTTTTCATATTCCTTCCATGCATAGCCATGGGGACTGGCCACTGTCATGCCTTTATAGCATTACTGATTTTGCATCGAAAATGGGAAAACGAAATAAAACAGTTGGTTAACAGGCGTTTTTAGCTTAGCTGATTTCTCAGTCTGCTGAGCATATGGTATGATCCTTCACCCGTCTCCAGTGGTCTGTCCCGCAACAATTCACATTTACGACTTCTCCCAAACCGTCCGCAGGATTTACTTGAAACTTGGCGGGGATTACCTGGCCCAAGTCTTTACCAAGTGTCTACCAAGTTTTTAAATGTTTATGGGCTTTTTGGTTCATATTTTGGCAAAATCTTTAATATCTTCGTCTTTGAGATCACTCTGCCCTTTGCTTGTTCTTCAAATTGCTTGAACATTGCATAAAAACACTTCTGCGCACCCATAAACCCTAATTTATTCTGTGGAATTGTCGTTTCTTTTTTAAGAACTCTTTGGTGCTAAAGCTTCTTTCAACTTCTTCTCTAAAAGGGTCACTATGATTCGTATGAAACTCATTGTAAATATAGCTTGTGGAGTGGTCCTACAATGTTATTCACCAGGTTATCATATTTCGCATCTCTGATTGGTAACAAAATGTTGAATTTGATTACTTGTGCTTATTGGTTAATGTATACATTCCCAATCATAACAATGGAAGTCAATGCGCATTACAATTGGGTAAGTTACATTTTTCACTTCTCCATAGCCGTCAACTAGATTCACTTTAAACTTTGGATTAAAAAATAGCCTTTTTCATTTTTTGATCAAAATGTTCAAAAATTTTGCCCAAAGCTGCCTAGCCAATTGCTTCAAAACTGCAAAGGGACACCCCTGGGGACCTCTAAACCCTTATTTGTTTAGCATGTGGCACTATGCTAATTTTTTTCACTTTTCAAAGAATTTCTATGTGTTTTCAAATTTCGTAATTTTTGTCCTGATTGCTCATATGGACACAAATATTCCACTAGGCCAGCTTGTGGTGTCTATGTGTCAAGCTGAATTGCATTTGCTAGACTATGCATGGATTCTGACAACTTTGACTCCCCTCATTTACTGGGGGAGGGGGTGTTGTTGTTGTTGTTGTTGTTGTTTCAAACACCTGTGAAATTCGGGTATTCGAAAATTATATTAAAATGATCGTTTCTGAATTTTCATGGCATGTCTACCTTGAACTTCTGGATTTTGATCTGGCTTGATTGAAGGGTTTTGATCATGGATAGTTCTTGTTGAGTCGGATTTTCGGTGCGGCTTCGGTTTCTCCAGCATTGTTGAAAACTGGTGCCAATTTTATGTTTCAACAGAGTGATTACTTCTACGTTGTCAATATGACATGTTTTCCTGTTTAGATCTTCAATGAGTAGTGTTTTACTTGATTGCTATTCAAATCTTGCTGTTGTGTCTGGCGACGTTTATATTGATAGACTTGGCAATATTGGAACGGTTTCAGAAGCAGTATGATTTTCGACTATGATATTGACACGTAATGGTCTCACTACAATGTGGTAGGATTAGCCAAAGCATTGGCTCATTAATCTGATAGCACTTGTGTGGTACATTTGCCACAATGTTACCATATTAGCTCATATTTATTCAAACTTGATGGGATTATACTCTGGGTTGGTTTCCACAACGTTTTTGCACATGGCTGCGTTACAGTCACTTACAGGTATTCTGTAAACATTTTCTAATTTTATTGAGGGGAAACATGTCACTACGAAACCTTGTAGCCTATTGTTTCCAAATTGCATTGGAACATATAATTTGCTCAATAAAGCATTACCTTTTTTAAATGAATTTTTATCATTTGCTGGTTATTTTTCGACTTCTCCCAATTGCCTGGTGGGACCACCTTATACACTTGGTAAAATATGGCTCGACTCGCATCAATAATAGGTGTATGGAAATTGAAAGGGCTTCTCTATCTATTATAGATATTGAGATTTTCGGATTAAAATTTTGAAGTTTCTCTTGTTTGCATAATGTTTATCAGAGTCCCTCCATCGAATATAAAAGGAAATTTCCATCCATAGGGCTACCCTCGTGCGTCCTAATTAGGCATTTCTAATTATGACAGTTTCCGGGAAAAAGGTCAATAAAAATAATAATAAAAATAAAGTTTGTACCGCAACCTGTATGTATAAAAGTCTTTTGACAGCAACCGTTATTTAATGTTTTTTTGTCTGCCCATCAGCATCCATATGTTCTATCTTTAAGTGAGAATCACTTCCATGTACATCTGCAGCTGCCAAATTCCGCCACTTTAGAACATACCACACAGTTCAACAGTAACATGCAAACGGGTTGGCAAAAAGGACGGACCTCTGGTTCCATTTGAATCTGACAAGCCAATGGCCACACATAAAGTCATGCAGATGATATCCTCTGGCTGCAAGACAGGATGTGGGAAAGCAAGTGGGTACTTCAAGGCTGGGTTAGAATGTTCTTTGTTGTGCACCCTTTGCTGACATAATTATAAAAACTCATCGAACATTGATGTACAGATCGACTGAATAATAAGAGACTTCACAGTCTATGAACTTTGCAGACGTTGGCAACATTTGTATGTTTTAGCATATTGTTTGTGCATTCAGCATGTAGACCCACTACCACATGATGTTGTGGATTTTGACAACTTGCATTTTTGAATGTATGAAATGGACCCTGAAACACCCTGATTGTGATGAAAAATGGCCCGTAATTGAAACTATCAAAGAGACGCCATTGCACTTTTTGATGTAGATTGGGCTATCTTCCCCCATTATTTGAGTTGTCAATAGCACAGCTTCTTTAAATTAGCATGTCATTTTCAGCCAATTCAATGTGATTTCCACAACATAGAATTTAGTGTTTACAAATGTCTTCATGTTATCTCAGATTGCAAGCTTGTAGTTGCATTTATGGTCTCTACATTCAGTGACAGGTCCTGGCAACCATCTTGAATTTATGTTAATTAGTTGTGACTGAAATAATGTCTCACTACATCTCACGTTGAAATCCAAATTCCTATTAAATCCATTGATGCATTGATGGGTATGTACGATACTCCATATTAACATGTCCTAAGACACAACACAAAATCAGTCTTTATGAAACAATGTCTATATAATCCAAAGCTCAAAAGTTGAAATAATATCAAAGCGTTATAAAGTCTATCACATTGTATGTACCAGAACATTTTAAAATAAACTAGTTTGAAAACAACGACTGTTGGCAGGTTTCTGCTCAACTTTTTTTTTTTTTTTGGTCTGGGGGCCATCTTGAATTATGAAGTGGCCACAAAGGTTAACTTGGCAAACTTTGCATGATTAGCTTCAGGATACATTTATGCACCTTTCCTGAAAAAATTAACTTTCTAATGTTTTCCATCTTTATTCCTAATACCTCTAAACTATAGGGTTCAAACAATTTACATGATAGATGGGCCAAAAGCTCGACATAGTGATGAATTTGGAAATATAGAGTCTAAAAGTGCGACAAAAAAAATTCATTGTTGAATGACACAAGACGCCAAACACATATTTCAACCTTTTAAGATAAGCGGCGGTTTATAGTCGGTGCGTTCACATTAAAAATATATTTTCATTACCAAAGACACAACTACTACCATAAAACTGACAAACGTATATGACAATTTTGAAAAATAAACATCATTTTTTGTAAAAGAGAAGTCTAAAACTAATGGGCCCTCTTTTTAACTTCAGCTAACTTGTTAATGTGCCGAGTTAGAAGAACGTTGCGTCACCTGCCACCCGTTGATACTGACAAATAATGTCATCGATCGAGCCTGTGTCTACGTAACAAGCCACAGCATTTAAAGTTTATGAACAACACGAGTTTCAAAATTCTCTGTTGAAGTGTTTCCAGAGGCAAGGCAAAATACTAGGGAAGGACAAGATCAAGTGTAGGAAGTTGGTCGGATTATTCTAAAATGGATGTGAAGAGGATAAGTGAGGTGATAGGTGATATGAGGGACAGTTGTACACATGAGAGTGTACTGAATCTGCCTAGAGACTTGCTGTAATCCGTCTTAAATTGGTAACCCCTTACTCTTGCAAGCTTCAAAGCCAATATTTCATCATTATTATCAAGAAGAAGAGGGGGTTGGCCATTTACTTTGTAAACCTTTAATTCATCCTAAATTACAGAATGTAGGAGATTAAATTTCAAACTTAACCTGTTCATTTTTACGGGGAGGCTAAGGATTTTGTTGTCCATGTTTATTACAAAATTTAGAAACTTTTCGTGTCCAAAAGGGCACGGTGTCAATTGCTTAAAAATTATGTGTACTGTGGCATGCCTTGGCAATCCTAGACTTGAACTTGTTGAAAAAACTGCAAAAATTTCCATTTTTGATAAGGAAACCTGCACATTAGCGCTGCTTCACGGATTGGTAGGGACAACACCAGCGTGGGATTCGGCACCCCGTGGGACCCCTTTATAGGTTTAGGGGGCTTTATGTTGAATCAATAGTACAGTGAATTATCCAGTTCACCTCGTCAACACCATTTAAAACTCCTTGTCGAGATGATCAGCAGTTCTTACCCGACACATCGTGATGAAGCAACTGAGCCACGATTTTGCGTGGTATAGAGAAGAGCTATCCAACCTGCACTATACCATGAATTTGCAAATCATGCTACGTATTTCCGACCCAAATTAACGTTGAGCGTGAGTAGCACATTCCGATCCAAGTTGGGTTGGTACAGAGCTTCGTTCTTTTGCGTCAAGCACCATTCATTTCCCGTTTGCGATTGAATACATTGTTCCCGGAAGTGCGAGCAATTACGATTTAAGGATTTTGTATCACATTTTGACAGCGATATCTTTGAATAAATTATGAAACAAGAAACGAAAACGAGAACAAATTTGTGCTTGTCGCTTAAATGTGATTCCCTAAAATATAGACGGCATCCCGGACGGCGAACCTGGGAATTTTTTATGGTATCTACAAAAGGAGTATCCTTTGCTCAACCGGTTACAATGTCATAATAAATGATGCGTTGGGCAGTTAATTGTCTTTTGTGAAACTCTGTGTAATGGCAACTATGTTCCAAATATAAATCCAGGCACACTGGGTTGAATAGCTATGTCACAGTTTGAAACAAGTTATGAGCTTTTTCTTGAGAAGATTGATACGAAATGCCACGATTGCTAGCAAAAGTGTTCTGAAATTAAAACCAAAAGGTTGGCCCATTTGGTCATTCCAATGATTCTCTAGAGAAGTCAACATGCACCGCGCAGGTCCGCAGTGCCATCCACTTTGCACCGGCACAAGCCCAAGGACACGGGATGGTCTTTCTATGCAGGATTAAACCTTTATAAAAGTTTAAATGCTTCACGGCACTATTGTGGCCATATAGGCCTAGTGCTTTTCATCCTCAATGCAGCTTTGTGGAATATTCTTGGGGTTTTCTTTTTCAATTTTATTTTTATTTGTTCATTTATTTTTGGTAATTGTCAGCTTTTCTCAAACTACATGCTGGATTCTCTATATAACTGACAAAAATGGATGTGCTTTCATTTCTTGATTTTTTCAATTTTTTAACATATGAAGCAGCAGGTACGCCATGTATATCCCTTCGGATACAATGGCCAACGTATTTATGGACTTCGTGAAAGCAAATGCAAGACGGTTTTGCATTGTGGTGTAGAAAGTAACTGATAATTGTAACGCACAGGTATGTACTGAATATACGATATACGTAGTAGTAATTACAATAGTCCTTGCGCAAGTTGTACTGGTGTGCAAATAAATTTAAGTTGAATACAATGGGATACAGATATTTAGTGGCCTGTCATGTTTGTAATAGATATGGCAATCAATCGCAGTTGTAAATGCACATACTCAGTAGCTCCAACATAAAAAAAGGACGCAAGACATGTAAGAATAACAAGAAATTGCACATAAAAACACAGAAACATCGGGTTGTAGTGTAAAATTGAAAGTATAAAAACCTTGGATCGAGTCTACATATGATATAGATCTTGCAAAATCACAAAGTGTATTCCAACAGGCTGAGAAACGATGCTTTTGTAGTTTGGTAGTCAAATGTAAAATTCCAGGTAACCTTGGAAGGCGAAAAAAAATTCACGCTGGCATTATTGAATAAAAGTGCAATCAACCAAATTACCAGCACATGCATGACGTGTTGTGTTCAGAAACAAGATTTACAAATATATTACAAAGTTGGGTATGTTCGGAAAGTAGGGAGATCTAGATATAAATAATTTAAAATATCGTGAATGCACAAAGCAATGGGAACGGAAAACTTTGAATACAACCCAATTCTATGCTCTGTGGGAGGCCTGCAGGCGAAATCGTCGTCACGAAACATTCAAAGCCAGAAAGGGGTCAGGGACGGAGTACAAGCTCAGTTTATAAACATACACGCTCAACCCTTTGTCATGATGTGAACATGAGTGAGCTCATAAGTATTTAACTGTGCAACATCAATCCTCATAAATGATCGATCCCAACAAATTATTATTTTTATAATTATTATTATTATTACTTCTATAATTATTATTATAACCAAGGATGAAAATAGAAATAACCCTATTGATATGCTTGGCGAACTCCTCTGCCCTACAATACAAGGTCACATGGCCTTGTGAGAGTCACGTACACAGTACACATGAACAGGGAAAAAGACGGTTCTCTTCCCAAATGTGAGCCAATGGACACAGCACCCGTACGTGGTCAGTGGTATGTTAAGTTACAAAATATGTTAAATCACATTTTTCAGATTGACTAGTTTTTCACAAGGATTAATCAAGTGTTAAGACATGGAGTCGGCATTGCGATTTTGGCGAATGACGTTTATGTTGGTAGAATGGCTTTTTTATTTGCGCTTGCACTCATCTCCACTAGAAGCATATAGTGTAATCAGAGAGTTGTCTATCTGAATCCGCCTTCCTGTTGTCACTGACGCAATCTGATCGTTGTAAATTGCAACGTGGCTGTCGATGTATTCCCATCAATGAAAATGCGCTTGTGTCCAAGGGGACATTTAATAACTGCATGCTGCATTACTGGAAATAAAGACGGTATACTTATTAATAAACATTCCTTTGCGGTAATTCACATATCGACCTAAAGCCCGATCGAAATGTTCAAAACAGGCGACTGACGCATATCTATTGGTCTGTTGTATAAATTTGGTGTACAATTTTATATACATGTATGCTAAGAGTTTTGTTATAGCACCGTTAAATTGTGCGTAACAAGTTCAGCCATGCGGTGAACTGGGTAGTCTCTATGGAGAACTGGGGACAATTTATTTCTTAACGTTGGGGAGCTTATAAGCGTCAATCAGCAATATATCCATCGAAATGACATGTTCACAGTTTGAATGAAGAAAGAACGGAGCGCCTTTGAGTTGTAATTTGCCGCTTTTCTGCGGAAATGTGGAAGACCACAGTTGCTATAACCTGCTAAACAGACTCTTTTGCGGAGTAGAGGTCTGCTTTTCAGACAACAGTTCCTATAACCCTCTTAGAAATAAAAGTTCTTAAATCTTAAAAGGATTTTCTTAAGTACCCCTAGGTTCTCTCATGAACCTGGGGTTTTTTGTGGGCTTTTGTTTCAATGTGCGTAAATTGTAATTTTCACGATACTAATGGGGGTGATTGGGTTGAGGTGCTAAAAGATTCCGTACAGTATCATATTTGATACTAATTCATAATGATGAAAACAAATAATATATTTGTGAGAAAGTGCAGAACTCTAGCAGGTTCTGTGGAGAACATTTCGTTCCAGCTGCGTTGGCTGAACAAAGCATGTTGTTCCATTGCAGTGTACCTGCCACTGGAAGGCCTATGTATTAACAAACAAAAAAAAAATAAAAATGCACCCCCAAAACAAAACAAAACAAACACCCGCACCCCAGCCCCCCAAAAGGTCCCAACATAAAAGTACAATAAACCTTTAGTTTGACTAGTGACATGGAATGATCCTGGCTTTTCAGAACTCAATTGTCAACATACATGACTCATGAGACTTTTTTAAAGTAAATATACCAAAAGAAAAGGGGACAGCGAACTGTGGAGTCTATATATTGGTAAACCACTGTGCAAACGTAGCGTGCCACTGCATTCAGTGCAACCTTTCTTCTGTGGACACCTCTGGGA
Source organism: Hermodice carunculata (assembly GCA_964020975.1). NCBI lineage: Eukaryota > Metazoa > Annelida > Polychaeta > Eunicida > Amphinomidae > Hermodice > Hermodice carunculata. Next base: position 78,415,885 of record OZ026624.1, read on the forward strand.
CTGGCAAAAAGTGTCCACATTTGGCAGATGTCCACAATAAACGGGTGTTTTTAATATGAAAATTGACCTTTTGGTTCCGGACATAACTGTCCACATTATGCAGGTGTCCGCATTATAGAGGTGTCCACAAGGACAGGTTTAACTGTAACAGGTAGGCACCACCTCCACCCGATATCTTTCTGTGCATGTACGCTTTGACTTAGCGCATCTTTTTGCCAGGAAGGATGGTAAAATATCCACACGGGCAAATGGGTACAGTTTTGATACTTTATTCTCAAGCTTAAATATGGACGGTTTATTTTACCTGAAAAGAAATCACATATTCTATAAGTTGTTTCTTGTTATCAGTCTATGGTGGTTTAGAGGTGTATCGTATGCCATTACTTAATCATCCAGGTGGGTGTACAATAGTCATATCACGTTGTTTACTCCGATCACCTATTTTTCCGCACATGACTGTTACTTGGAAGAATGAATCAATGAAGGTCGGGCAGAGTGCTCAGCCTATGTACCTTACCGCTTGTTGATTCACGTGTAGTACTTTGTTGTTGTGTATTTTACTAATCTAAACCTTTCAGACAAAAAGAGAGCCTCTCTCAAGGTTCTGCAAGGACAGTAACTGAAGTTCGTAAATATATTTTTCGCTTGTCTTCTACTGATACTCTTAGCGGTGGATGTTCATAAAACCCGGGCCCTGTAAAGTATTCTAAAGACATTTCATTTTGCCATTTAAATATATACGGAGTCCCTCACCAGTTAGATTGCAGTGTATCCGTACAGACATCGTCTTGGAATTTGACGTAATTTTCTTCTCGGAAACTGGGTGTTCTCTGCTAGGGTCGAGTTTGGCGAACCATAAAGTACAGTTTGCAATGAAAAAAAAAACATGTAATAAAATGATGTGGTTTCTGTGGACACTAGAAATTCAGAGATGCCAACTGTCCCTCATCATCAGCGAGAGTCACAGAAATTAGCTGAAATTTTGACCAATTTATAGTGTTTGTCCCGCGTATTTTTTATATTTTCTTTGTTAAATATGTTCTGTTCCCGATGTTCACACTTAAATGTCCCTGGAATAGCATTTCAAATGTTGGCATGTCTGGAAAATGCGCCAACAAAACGGAATATCCCTGGATGGAGGGGGTCACTTTTCATAGTTTCCCCCACAAGAAGGACAAGCAACGCAGGAAAGAATGGTTGAACATGGTCAGACGACCTGCTGATTGGCAACCGTCCAAGTTTGATATAATCTGTTTCAGGCATTTGGGGGGGGGGGGTAGAGGCCAAACACTAGAATATCCTGTGCCAACGCTATTCCCTGACAATAGTTGGAAATTACCGGCAACACCACGGACATCTAGCCAATGGCAGACCAGAGGTCTGAGGTGCGAGATAGCGTGTCCTATCACACAAAATGTAGGCCAGCGAAACTATGTGTCTAGTCATGCGCGCGATCATCACGCCTTATCCCGGGAAGTTTGGAGTTGTATTTTCCACCAGCGGCATTCAGCTGACTGCTGCCCAAGCGAAGACGAATGTGCAAAATCATACTAGATCTCTCTCCAAAATTTAAATACTCTGGACGCCTATTCGACCCGTCCAAAATGATCACGTAATCTTAATTTAAGCATAGATATAAAGATGGCAAATGTCGAATTTCCAAAGGCATTTCATTTCAGAGGCGTACAGTTGACCGGTAGAAAGAATTATTAAATAAATCAGTGAGGGCTTTGACATGATACATACCAATTCTTTGTCGAATTTTATGATGTGATTTGCACCATTTGGAATTATAGATTGCAAATAGTTTGGTACAAATGTATGAATTATTTATAGATTAGTGACAATTTGTCATGTTCTGTACGAGACGCCAAGTTTTGCAATCCAAGATTTTCATACAATTTGGCACTTGGTATGCCATGGTTTACGCCAGTAATTATTCTTGGAGAAGTCAGGTGAATTATTTCGAGTTTATAAGCATCAACTGTGCAGCCATCCCAAACAGGGCGGCCATATCCTAAAACAGGTCTGATAAAAGAAAAATGGATGGTTTATAAGGTTTGGCAGTCTAGGTGAAACTGCACGTTTTTCATAATGTTAAGAAGCTTTTTAGTTTTGACAACTAAATTGTCAATATGGTAAGACAATCTTAGGTCAGAGCGCATAGTAATACCAATATGTTTGCGGGTTTTAACATTTTGCAGTGTATGGCCCTGAAAAACAATAGATGGGTGGTCAGGAGAAACAACCTGAAATTAGCAAACTATCTGTTTTACGGGCATTACAGGTATTTAACCAGTCGTTTGCAAGCTCGATCAATGTGTCATTACTAATCCTCTTACTGCACATGGATGTACATATAAATGAACCCACGCGCATTACCGACCATTCAGCTACATGTTTAGATCAAATCCTATCTAACATCCCTGACTATGTACGTGAGAGCTATGTGCTTCCTCCAATTTCAAACTGCAATCATAGCGTTGTAGGTGCTAACCTACTCTTTCTGGAAAAGAGAGATGACACATTCAAAAGATGCATTTGGGACTCTGGTAAAGCAGACTTTGAGGGTTTCAGAATATCCCTTTGAAGTGTGCACTGAAGTTCATGTTTTCTGAAGACATTGATTTATGTTGTGATTCCCGGTACACATTGTTTATGGAAACTGCTGAACAATCAATCCAAAACAGAAATATTGAAGTTAGACCACATGATTTACCGTGGTATAACGCCTGCCTGCGTTCACTTAAAGTTTAGGTTAAAAAAATACGCAAATACTAAGCGGCTTAATTTCAATATCCATGCTCGGATCTTTCTTTCTGTCGAGTTCGAAACCATTATCAACAACAGCTTAAAGCTGCTGAAGATGGGTACAATCCCAACCTTCGTGAGGACCTCAACAACTCTTCGAAGAAAACCAAACGTTTGTGGCACACAGTTAAATATTTTTTTAACCGGTTCAATGTTCAGGTGTTCCCTCTCTCATACATGATGGTAAGCACATTTTTATTCCATATCTGAAGCTGAAATTGTAATTCCTACTTTTTAAAACAATGTAACAATGATTCTGCTACGGCCCCTTTACCTGAACATACTGGTCCTGCTGCATCTACTCTTGACTCACTCACTGTAATGGAGACAGAAGTTCTTGAGGTGCTCTTAAGTTTTGACACAACTAAAGCTCCTGTCCCTGACGGAATAAGTGCAAACTACTAAAAAAAGCAGCACCTGTTATCTCCCCCTCACTTGCTTGATGATTTAACTTATCACTTTTTAATAGACAATTCGCTTCAGTTTGGAAGAGAGAAAACGTTTCTCAACTTTACATAAATGGCCCTGAGAATTCATATAATAATTACCGGCCAGAGTCTATTCTCAGCTGTGTTGAAAATGTACTTGAAAAGATAGTTTTTAGGCAAATATTAAACTTTTTTCGGGACCACATTGTTATTTATGCTCATCAATCTGGTTTCATACCGGGACTCGACGTGTCAATCAGTTGCTTCTTCTGAATCATTGACTCTGTTTTGTCGTGGATCATCAAAAAGAAGTACGAATCATTTTTTTAATATTAAAACAGCTTTTGACCAAGTTTATTATTCTGGCCTTTTTGTACAAATGAAAGAGAGCAGGTATTGAGGTAGTTCTTCACAATTGGTTTTCAGATTATCTAAAGAATAGTTACCAACGCGTAGTTTTTTAAGGCCAATCCTCCAGCGGGGTACAATTTGTGCATGAGTGACTCAAGGTTCCCTGCTTGGGCCCCTTATAATTTTTATCAATATCAGCGATATTCTGGGTCTTGTTCGTTTCAACACACAATTGTTTGATGATGATACCTCTGTGTATGTGAATATTGATAGTCCCTTTCAGTATTGCGGCTGAAATTATGAATTCGGATATTGATCAATGGTCCTAAGATTGGCTTGTGACCTTTAATGCTCTACAAACCGACTCCATGCTCATCTCTCGTAAGACAAACAAATTAACCATCCACCTGTTCATTTCCAAGGTCGTGCATTGCAAAATGTTACCCATTACAAACATCTTGGACTTACCATACGCTGCGATTTACGGTGATCCGATCACATAACTGAAATCTCTTACAAATCTAGTAAACAGATTGACATTATGAAAAATTTGAAATGTAGATTGGACAGATATACACTGGAAACTATTTATACTAGTTTTTCAGGCCGGTTCTCGAATATGGTAGTCAAGTGTGGAGTGCCTGGGCGATATTTGATGAGGAAAAGCTGGAAAACGAATCATTAAATGCTGCTCGTGTCGTTACTGGTGCAATGCACGGAGCGAGCAATGCTAAGCTATAGGAAGAAACCGGATGGTTACCTGTAGCCAAACGTTGAAAAATATCAAGGTTGTCGCAAATGTATGAACTTGTTAACAAGCTTGTTCCTGGTCATCGTTGTGCTCAATTCTTTTCACTGCTTCTACTGGTGTAACCAAACCTATCATACTCGTCAGCAATTTAATCTTCCTCCTTTCCGTGCTGGTACTGAACTCTTTGATAATTCATTCTTCCCTCGTTTGATATGCTGTGGAATTAGTTACCTCTGGAAATTAGAAATTCAGCGTCAAACAGAATAATAAAATCAAACCTTATGAAGCCAGTCGTCAGAGCTATCAAATTTCCTGAATTATACAATTTTAGCAACAGATTTCTTGCAGTCCAACACACCCGTCTTCGTCTACGTGCAAGTTAATTAAATTATCATTTGTTTAAGATTGGCGTGAAAGATACAATTTGATGTGTTTGTGATATATCTAGTGAAGATGTTGGCATTACTTCTCTATTTGTCCCTTTTATCCTGTTCAGTGATGAGTTTTCTATACTAAGATTTCCCTGTATGCTCTTTTCACATAACATAAAGTTTTATACACCTGCCTCCAATGTTCTCTTGAAGAAAATGGTGTAATTTTATTCAGCTGTATATGGGTTTATTTTACAAAACTGGTCGCTTCAGACCAGCATGCATTGGTTGAGTTCATGGGAAAACGGTCAATTATCGGATTCTGTTACATTGTTAGCTTGTGTAGATATTTTCAGACCTAATATCATAAGAAATTACGTTTCCCCACTATCAGTTGCTTCATTGCGTGTGTCATCTCACTATTTGTCTAATGCGTCTACATGTAGTGTCGTTCAGCATATGTTCGTTTCTCGCAAGAGGGATTCGAAAAGGGCTTCGCTCTTTTTCCCTATTGCTGAAGTGCAGGTATATGGCATGTTAATTTTGATGTATTTGATCAATAAAATACGTTTAAATCAAATCAATATTAACAACAAGGATACAATAAAATTGAGCTCCTGCCAGGTGAAAGCTAAATGACGTCACTGGCATACACTGTCACTTTACACTTTGATAACTATGAAATTCTGTAGTATGTCTTTATTATTTGTTGCAATAGGATTGATTCATGTTTAAATGCGGTCTTACCTGTTGAGCAAAAGAGGGAGCCACCTGCATCAGGTCAGATCCATGCGTTTAGTACGATCAAAAGTAATTTCTAAATAAAATAAACAATACGAAGACAGAGTAATCTGAAGAAAATATATTAACATATAGTTGAAACATAAAGAATGCCTAAATTGATTAGAAAAGGGCTCTCACTGGGTTGAAAAGGCGTTACTTATGGATGTTTATGTAGTATATTCTTCTTGTAAAAGAAGGTGTGAAAAAAACCTGATTCTCCAAGTTCGAAGTGGTGTATCACTCGTTTTGACACAAGAAACAATGACAGCGCGTAGTATTTGCATTACAGCAAGGAGTCTCGAACCAACAGGAGATTGCATTCTTTGACTTTGCTGCCGTCGATCTTGTTAACAGGTGTTGGGCTGACAAATTTTGCAAGTTTTTTCTTTTTTTTGGGGGGGGGGGGGATCCAGCACAAGCTGTAAAAAGAATGACAATCAATCGCTGGATAGTTTGGTTGCAAACCGGACCGCGTGGAAGAAATGTGTGAGCCCCTGTTGTGGACTACTCTTCACATAAAAAAGTTTTGGTTTGAGTTTAAAAATGCTTCAAAGTACACTTTCAGACCACAGCTGTTCAAAATAATCATGTTTGTCATTTTACTTGTTTATCAGGTATTTGAATTGTAGCATTTATATTATGGTGCGAGTATTGGAAAAAAGAAAAAGGTAATTTCTTTGCTATTTTGGAAGAAAATTATAATTGTTTTCACAGCCAACATAAAGCGACATGAAAATTTCACAGGTCTGAAATAGCTTGAAATGATACAAGCTGGGAATGCATTAAAAAGTAATGAAATGTAAGTACTCTCTTCGTCCGCAGAAAACATCTACCGTGTTACCATATTCAAACATTGTTTGTATATTTCGTGAATGGAAATCCACAATTGGAATTAAAGGGTTTACTCATGTCTGGCAGCATTCACAGCAAGTGCCAAATCTTTTTTTATACACGATGTTTGGTAAGTTCTCCCTTTGTGTGCACCATTAGTTTCACCTGTGCAAAAAAGAGGTTGTTAAGTTCAAACAGACCCTAATTTATTGGGTTTTTTTATTTATTTATCTATCTTGGTTTAGTTTGTTGAAACATTAAAAAAAAATATGGATGGCCTAATAGTACAACAGGTACTTATCAAGAGGGTCTCCATCACATGAACTGCCACAGTATATATATATATATATATATATATATATATATATATATATATATATATATATATATATATATATATATATATATATATATATATATATATATATAAATATATATACAAAAACTCCTACTTAAGGCAGCTGTAGCTACACGTGAAACATGTACACTATTACTGATTACATGCAGGTAAATCTGCCAAGTCGTGGATCTGCACCACACGACCATTTGGAGTTCCGACATCCCACACACTAAGTTCAAGAACATAGAGTCAAAAACGGTTCACCAGCAAAAGTGGATCGTCCTGTTCTCTCTTAGTTTGCAGGCAGCGAATATGTTGCTGGCTCGTGTTTTGGTGAGATCTTCAGACACAAAAAGCGTTTTGCTTTGCTTTTCTGGCACTGTAAAATCTTTGGCGTACCCGGCGGGTCAGAAACTTAACAATGATGGCTCTTGGTTTCCCTCCAACGTTTTTGCCAACACGTTGGCTCCTGTCTGTTTTGTTAAGGTTCAACTGAACACTCCGTTTCCTGGCATGACTCAAGATGATTTCGTCCTTATTTTTATTGTCTGATTCGGGTTCCTTACCGCACACACGCATACAGTTCCTCCTGCTGTACCGCTCGGTGTTTTTCGCTAACTCCGTTACCTTAGTCTCCAAGACAGCCCCTTTTGACTTTAAGTCAGCAATCAGATTTCCGACTTGAAGACTAGCAGCATTGCTCTTCACGTTCGCCTCAAGCTCACCGATACGCTTGCTTAAATGTGACACGTTTGATTGAAGAGCACAAGCAATTTTATTCTCCAGCATCGATGCGACCCGTTATTCGTTCGTGCGTTCGTTCACTCATTCATTCATTCTATTTATTTATGTGGTTAAAAAGTGATAATTACCTCAAATATTCACATTCAGTTACCGCAAATAGCTCTAAAGACAAAAAATAGAGGCAGTGGTATAACCGCAAACCTCAAAAAAAATATTGACACCTGTCCTTTATATTTACACATTAGAGACAATCTGCTAAGGTTCACTTGGATGGTATATAAAGGCCGGGGTCACACCTAATCATTATGTGATTTTAAGAGGACTGAAGGAACCGCATATGCTTGTACCACTGATTATAGAGAACCCGGAGTTTGCGTTTATGATATGCTAGATTATTTTTTCGCAAGCTGTCACATAAAAATAATTTCACAAGGTAAACTTACAAGTACGTTGCTGCAGTTATCCGTGGCATATCTATCTCCCTGAAGGCAAAAAGAAGAGTTAGTTCATTAAAATGTGGTAAAACTTGATGATAACATAACTCAATGAGGGACGTCAAATAATTTTCTTGCTCATTACAGTCTTATTCATACTGAATAAATCATCGAAAGAGAAAATTGAATTATTTACTGGTAAAATTAAGCACTCTCCCCTTTTAGTTAGTTGAGTAAAATGCACTGAAATTATCTGCTCTTTAGGAAGTGAAGTCGACGTACGCCGAGACTAATATTGCATTTTCAGGAAAACTATGCAAAATGTTTTTTTTTTATATTTGCGCATTTTTGCGCATTTCGCGAAAAATAGAAATAAATAAGAAAAATAACAGTTCAGTATATATATATATATATATATATATATATATATATATATATATATATATATATATATATACATACATATATATATATATATATATATATATATATATATATATATATATATACATATATATATATATATTTATATATAAACTCAACCACAAAAGTAATTCTCCACTTAAAAAGTCCACATAAAACATAAATAAACACATATTTTGGTAATATTTCATATTTTTTATACCCGGTTTACACCTTACATTTGGTTTCAGACACAAGTGCAGAACAAATGAATCTACGCTTCACTGCACAACACTTGAAAACAAACAAAGTCTGTATCACAGGTGCGCAAGATTGTCCATATGGCGATAGCATTCAATGTGAGCTGAATGGGGTACTGTAGTGGGCATCACAGACTGTGCTTAAGTTTTAAAATGTCACATTTTTACAGGAAGGAAAGAATTAAATTGGTCAGTAGAATGTCTGATGACTTGATGACTGTATATGGTTGACTTTCGGTCAACAGGATGTTTATCCACCGTGATTGTTGACACACTGCTGGCAGCGCTTTCTCATGCTGTGGATCAATTTTCTGATCAGTCTTTGGTATATATTGTCCAACTCCTCCAAAAGATAGCGTCTTATAGGTCTTCAAAGTTTGACTCGGGACCCATCCTCTGGTAAACATTTCGCTTAAGATGGCTCCACAGGTGTTCAATAGGATTAAGGTCAGGGCAGCAAGCTGGCCAATCCATTGCTTCCAAACCTTCCCTGGCCAAGAACTCACTAACTGCAGCCCCAACATGAGGCCTTGCATTGTCCTGCATGAGGAGAAAATTTTGGCCAATGGCACCAGCATATGGCACAACATGCGGTTGCAGGATCTCTGTGACATAACGTCTGGCAGTCATGGTACTATTCAGGACTAGGTCTGTCTTCCTATGGCTCTTGCCGTGTCCACTTCAGATAACCGTAGCATGATGTGTTGACCACAGATGGACAAATCCAAACCCGACCCTGGGTCCCCATGCTTTATTACCCATGCTTAGCCCAGTTTCTGTCCATATTACACAGGTAAAGTTCACTAATGTCCAGTTACACATGTCCAGATCAGGTCGGGATTACGGTGACTCTGGAGTCAAGCCCTGTCAAATAGGTATGTTTACTTGCACATGTCTAGGTTAAACTGAAGCCCTACTTAATTTAACCGCACAATTTAACTCAGGGTACAGCCAGGATAGCTAAAGTTACACCGATTTTCCAGTGTATGTACACATCACTTTGCTATAAGTGTGGGTTTTATTGTACCGTGGAAGATTATATTGACTAGTTGCATAAATTTGATTTGGTTAATCGTCTGTTGCATAGGGACACAGGAGCACCCCGCAGAATAATTGCTGGGTCCCATGATTTCATACACATACACACACATACATACATACATACATACATACATACATACATACATACATACATATATCAGAGGGAAAAGAGAGTTGTTTCCTGGTATGGCACCACGGAGCCCACGGCCGAAGGCATTGAAAAGCGGTTTGAATTGAGGGATGACTGAATTGACGGACACTGGCTTTTACTGTCTATTCGCTTTGGAGCGGCACCTCCACCAGTTGTCTTCAGGGATCTTTTCATCTGAGCAATTTTATCTTTCATTTTTTTCCGTGCATTTTTGGTTGATGGCTATCCCTCATCTCTACATTGGCTTTGAAATTGTTGCTAGTTCTTGTCGAGGCTTCTTCCCTCTTCTAGACCTTAGCCCTAACATTTTTTTTTTTTTAGATTCCACAATATTTATCCGCCTCTACTAATTTTAGAATTCGTTTGTTCAAATTAGAAACGAGCAGTTTTTTAGTCTTTGTTTTACGTTCTTCGCCCATTCTGATGGCGCGACCTCCCTATTTCCCTTAAACACAACCATGCAGGGGAAGGAAAAAGAAGTGGGCAGACTGGAATAAAGCTACATCACAATAGTATCTATGCAAAACAGGCATACACGCTCAAGACACAACAGTGTCACCTGGAGTCATCAGACCCTGACTTGATCTTGACAAGTGCAAACCAATTTGACTCCGGGTCAATGGCTTCATAACCCAGAGTCACGTAGCCCTACATTATCAATTTAACTCCGGGTTACATGACTCGGACATGTGCAACCGGGCACAAAACAATGACCCGGTGTGATCACACAAGGACGGGATACCTCACTGAAACCACCCCATTCAAAATAGCCTTTTTGCAAAGTGTGGTTTCTGACTTTGTCTCACATTTAGCACATATGTAGTGAAGCATGCACTTTCAATTTGCTGGTCTCGACACATGTTGCACCCTAGGGATTATTCTACACATACATGTAAATACTTGTCAGAAAACTAACCAAATATGAAACATATATCAAATTATAAAAGCGGAAACTTATTTTTTTTTTGGTTGAGTTTATATGGACCCATTGTATCGAATACAATACCAATTTATAAGAAAAAATACCTTCATTACATTCATTTAAAAAGAAACTTAAAAGGCACTTAATCGTAAGTCTATAATGTGTTTTCTAATTTACTGTTCGTTTAACTCATCTTGTTTATAGTACATGTATATGTACGAGGAACTACAATACGCCACCTAGCTTGTATATTTTGCTGTGTAATATTCATGCTTACTTGAGAGACACTTTAAGCTCCCAGGAGTTTCAGTCCCCCACATGTATATATGGCAACTAAACCGACTGTACTTTTTTTATTTATAAAATTCAAAATCGATTCCGTTCAAATAGATGGTGCTGTGGACTTGTACATGTTGAGTTCAAATGTAAATCCATGGCTGCGATAGACCTAGGCCTTGTTCTTCCCTTTGACTAGATACCTTCCTCAAGCAGTGCTGTCATTTTGCAGGAACTCCGAGATTTTTCTCAACGTAACCTCATTTGCTGTCTCAAAATGTGTTATTACTCAATCCAGCGAGCAAGTGTGTATATCTCAAACGTTATTTCCGGCTCACAGGGGTTTCACAGCCGACCGAACAGGTCTGTGCGTTATACCTTATGATATCATGATTAGTAGTTTCAAGTACAGTATATTCATTGAAAGGATTAACTGGATTCAATTTTTTCCAAGGATCTTATACTATTTTTCTTTAGGACAGGACCCATTTTTTCTCTGGCGTTTGGGACTATATTTTTATCACTACACGATTTTTTTCACACATTAGTCAGTTTATAAGGTGTGCAAGTTCACTAGCAAAAAAGCAACACATGCTTAGAGAGTAGATGTATCTTTTTTAGTAAATGTGACACAATACGTGCAGCAATGCCCACACACTTTAATATATATATATATATATATATATATATATATATATATATATACATCTTGTCTTTTTCAGATGTGTAAAATGCCACTTGGAGCATGAGGGTTGGGACCGTTAGCCCATATCACCACAACCGACAAGACCAGCCAAATGGACCGTCTTTCAGAAAACAAGCCGTAGATTTTTCAGATCCTTTGCTTTTAGGCGTTCCAATGACAGTACAAATTTATTTTGCTTCCGTTTTATGGAAACATCCTGAAAGAATTTGAACCAGTGAGAAAACAGGTAATTAGATACTCCAAATAATATTAAAAGCAACATGTACTGTCTTTTCCATAACTTGCTGTCCTCTCTTCTCCTCTACTCTGGTCTCTTCTCTCCTCCTCGTCCCTCTTTTACAGTGTATTGAACATTTTCAATGTTTCGGGGTGATCGATACTCCAAATGTATTCACTCAATGATTTTCAGAAACGAAATTCATTTGCATTGCATTCATGCACTCATGGCCTGAAAGGTTTGTCGGGTATTTGCTATGGAGCACGTTCTCCATGGCAATGGCCCGACAACCCGTGCAGACCATAAGCGCACGAGCACAATGCAAATTAAGTTCCTTCGTTATATTTATATTTTTTTCTTTTGTTACATGCTATAAGATGAAAATTTTGACTTTGACGTGCTCATTCTTTGTAGATTTGCTTAATGCTAAAAATGGCTACTAGATGCGGTAAACACGCAAACATGAGAGCCAAGAAAATAGTTCACAGGTCTATTCAAGGTTTTTATTTTTCTGCTTCACTTATATCATGTATTAATCAAACGTTTGCACAGAATGTAAATAACTATTGCGGGTGTATGATGTCAGACCCGAAAGCCACTGCAAAAAAAAGTTAAGTTCCCATGAGTCTCACCCTTCAGTGAAGAAACGCCGTCAACAAAAATGGCTGCCACCATGGTCCGTTTGGGACAGATGGTTGGGTTACAGATGAAAATCGTAAAAAATTCGCTTTAATGAAGTGCAATGACACAAACATTAATTCTTAACAATAATCTTATGCATATTTTAAAACAAAGACAATATGGTGAGCGCTTATATTTTCTTTTAATTGATCGATTTTGATATTGCAAGTTGCATATAACTCGAGAGGAGAGAGAGACAGCGGTTCGCAACTTTTTTTTTTCGACACACTAGTAGGAACGGGTAAAAGGTTCCTAGACTGTGTACCCGTAAATAATGGGCCCTGTGACTTTAAAAAAAAAAAAAAAAAGACTAAAAGAGCTCGTTCATTTCGGAAAATTACGGCAAATATGAAAATAGTTGTAAGCTTGATATGGCTCATGTAGCAGTGGGAATGTAAAACAAGAAATTATTCCGCATTGTGAAGAGGCCAGTGTGGTTATGTACACATAAACTCTATTTGCTGTTCCTTTTCTACTAAAGCTAATACCAAACCATATGTAGATATGGTGAATTAAGTCATAGCCCTTGTGAATGAATCACTGCCAATCGTGTGTGCCTTGCGGAAGTCAATGGGGCTGAGTTACATACTGAGAGTTGTGCTTACTGAAGCATCAACTTGGATCTTTCACCAAAATCATGGGGCGTGAAAGTTGGCAAAAGGGGAAAGATTGACTTGTGTTGCAAGTAGTCCCAGTGATTGAAGTTTGGACTTAAGTACCCTGCAGATACATTTGTGATTTCATTTGATACGAACTGATTCGATGCAGTCTGCTAATGGCATCTGCTAGCCATACAATATCATCAAAAGCACAAAATTTAGTGTGAGACTTGATTCTTAGTATCATATCTTGAGTAAATCTTGTTTCTCAGATTAACTTAAACATCTGAAGTGGGCCTACGTTACTGTGGTGGTTTGTGTTTCCTGGGCCAGTAAAGTGTGTCGTTTAACAATTATTCCAAATATCAAGTTTTGTTCCAACACCTCTCGATAGGAGATGGCACAACAGTTCATGTAACAACCTTGAGAAACTGTTTAATGTCCCATTGTTATTTCACGCTCTTGGGACTTCAGAGGCCTTTTTTTAGCTTCAGAAGCAGCGATCTTCCTCACATGTTGTTTTGATGCCAAGAATCCCATAGAGTTAATATTTTTGCTTCTTGATAATTGTAACCATTGTTTGTTGCCCTGCAAATTTCATTTTATTTTCCGTGTAATTTCAAAGATGTTTGAACTTTTTGCTTAATTAGAACGCGCATATTTCACTCTATGCTATGTTCGGGAATTAGTGTCAAGTTGGGGATCAGTACCTGTTAAAACGTTTCCTTTAGTGTGCGCGTTAGAGGTATATTAATGCACACAGTTTGGCAAATAGAAAGAGCTGAATAAAAACCTGAAACGTTCACATCAGCCTGACATGCACATCGGATGAGTAGAAAAAGGACGGCATGACGTGATGATCCCCAAATTGTATTAACAGAACATATGATCAAAAGATAACCTGAAGTTCTCTTCCCCTCAAAAGATTCCCTATATAAGTTGAATGGTTTACATTTCAAAAGTTTAAGGTTTACTGTACAAGTATCATACTTGTTTTTAATGTTTTAGGCATGAAAATTAGCTCCAATGAGCATATTCAAAAGGTGTATATATTTTTTCTCAAAACATCATGACCGATTGATTGTGAGTCACACAGGGCCATGTCTAATCAGCCAGAGGCCTGAATGTGGTCATTAGGTGGCACTGCGAGCTTTGTATTGTGATGTATGCTTCTGTAGTTGTGATAGCTCCGACTTCCCAAAAATTGCTGGCATAATTCCTTTTAATTTGAGAATTTGTGAGAATGCACCCATGCTTAGTTTATATTTGCCTTGATAGAAATACCTTCGACACTGATACCTCGAAGGCAGTATTGTGACTCAGAGTGCAAAAATTACTGGCGGTGTTGTCTTCAGTTGAAATTCACAATACTTATAGTGGTGCGATAATTGGTCTGAATACGAAGAAAAATCACTTGTAAGACAAGTAAATGGCTATTCACAAGCTGTTGCTATTTTTGTGAAATATTGAATAACTGTATGCAGCTTTTTCATTTTATTCAGAGAAAAAGCAAACGCGGATTTGATCCAGTTGAAACGATTAGCCAGCTTTTATGTTGTAGGCCTTAAGTTTCAACACCCCCATCCACCCGCTGCCCCGCCCCATGAATGCCAGGTTGTGGGTCACAGTAATAGCACAATACGCCATGCTTTCAAATGTAAAATTATGCTCAATGTTTAGCCTGTAGGTACTCTGCTCTTTGTATACGGATTGCCACAGGCCCACATCTGTAATAGTAACTAAGCCTGTCTGATTTGAATTCTTTCACGGCCACTGTTTCAGATTGTTCACAGTTATGCTGTATCGCACGTCACCTTCTGTTCGCTATTGGCGAATAGCAAATAGAGCACTGAAGAGAACGCTACACCGAGTGGGCGAACATAAATTCCGCAGTGTAATAACAATATTGATAATATTTACTTCATGTGCAGTATGTAAGTACTCTCTATATACTTTTTAACAGAAAGTAAAGAGAAATGATAATTTACTAAAAGAATTATCAACACAATTTAACTACTACATCAAAATCCAGACTGGATTACAATCCAATAAAATTTTGACGAGTTAAAATGACCTTTATGTCTCACGTCAATGAAAAGGGTTTTGTTTGAATGCGATTTCCGTCACCACAATTCGTCTGTGTAACTTGAACATGTAAAACGTTTTGTATGCATGGGACAAAATGTGGAAAACAGCTAGGTGTGACAGTTTTTAAACATCTCAAATTACATAAAGAATTAAGTTTTTTGGCAGTATGTTATTGGTTCTAGAAGGCCTTAGGTATTTGTTTTGTTTCCCTGCCACAAAGCGGTAAACTTGCATTATTGTGCCAAAATACAACTTGAATCAATTAATAAAAAGTCGCCGAGGTTGTGTTAGGAAGGGTTAAAAAATGGACGCGGCGAGGAGCAAGGAGAATTGCAATTAAAGCTTTTTTCTCATATCCTCCTTCAAATAAGGCGGGCCATATAGCTTTGCTCGTGTCGGTCGGTCGGTAGAGAGACTTTGGTTTCCGCACCATAACTCGAGAAGTTTTTCAAGGCAGGACTTTGATAGTGCCTATGTATATACTCCAATAAAAAAGCTAGGTGACATATGAAGGTGGTTGACCTTGACCTTGTTTCCAAGGTCACGGAGGTACTGTGTATACTTTTGGTTTCCGCACGATAATTGGAAACGGTGTTTTTTGATAGGACCTGTACATTGCACAGGGTTATAATCTTATCCAAGGCAAGCTCAAGTTCGAAGATGTGTGACCTTGACCTAAATTAAAAAGTCAGAAAGCCACTTAAGTGAATTTGGTTTCTGTGTTGTAACTCAGAAATTAAGTTATGACTTCAATATTGCACGTGGTTACAGTCAATACGGGCTTGGTCAGCCTAAACGATGGGTGAATTGACCTTATTCCCAAGGTCACCAGCTTGGTCGGTCGCTCGGTAAAGAATGTGGTTATGCATCATAACTCAAGAAGTTTTTGAGATAAGACTTTGATATTGTCCAGATATATATTTTCATATTAGCCCTGGTAGAAGCATGACGGTGGTTAACCTTGACATTATTTCCGAGGTCAGGAAGGTACAATAAGTTTTGATTTCCACTCAAAAAAACTAAAAAATTGTTAAGGTAGGACTTGTATATTGCACAGGATTATAGTCCTTATCCAGGGCTAGCTCAAGTTTGAAGCAGTATACCATGATCCCCAAACCTGTAAATGCTGCAGAGAGGTCTAATAGTAGTAAGAGGACACACTGTTTGCCATCCAGCGCCAAAAAGGTGTCATTCTGTCCCTTAACGAATGCAGTCTCGGTAGTCTTGGTACTCTTTTTATGTTGATAGGTATTGTTCCTGCAGATCATTTGCAGTTATATGGTCAAGAAGACGTGCGGCAACTACCTTTTCCTCCAGTTTTGTTATGTATGGCAGGTTGGAGACTCGACGATATTTTATAAGTAGATCTGAATCCAGGAATATTTTCTTAGGAGTGGTGTGATGATGGCGGTTTCCATAAGCTTTTGGACCAGACCAAGATTAAGAGATGGGGTCAAAATCTGCAGGATGACTGGTAGCAGATCTCTAAGACAGTTCTTTAAGACCCAATTAAGAATTGGGTCCAGAGAGCATGATTTTGTAGTAGACAATAGAATGATCCTTGTCATTTCAGTCATGGTTACTGATGCAAACTTTGACAAGTGGCTTGAATGGGAAATGTTGTCTTCTGGTACATCAGGTAGTTGATCATGTATGCTGGCCAAATCGTCTTGAATTTTAGTATTTTATCCTGAAAATATTATACAAATCTCCATGCAAGCTATGTCTTATCTTCATGGCATGGGACAAGAGACTGCTTCTTCCTTTGCAGAAAGGAGTCCACAACTTGAAAGAGTTCACGCTGTTGGTTATTACTCTCCTGTACCTTATCAGTATGGTATTTTTGTTTAGAAGTTGCGATTAGATCTTGCACCCTTTTGGTGTTGTTCCTTGCAAGCTTGTTGGTGATCGGAGGTGGACGAAGCCCTCCACTTTCTTTCCGCTCTTCGTCTCTCCCTCTTGGCATCTTTAATACTATCATTGAACCATGTTGCGTTTGGTTTAATGGTAATGAGCTTGTACTTCTGTGGAGCATGCTTGTCAACAATACCTGCAATGGTCGTATTATACTGACCTGCGAGCTCACCAGCACTAGCAGCCGGGCTCGTATACATTGTGCTCGATCTGAGATCTTGTTTGAATGCTTCACGTTGATTGACGTTAACGTTCAGTATACAATCAGTTTTTTTTTCCCACAACAGATCTTGGTAGTCGCGCAGTGAAAGAGACAAATGAATAATCTGAGCTTGTCTTCTGTGGTGTTGTACACTTCAATTTCGTCCAACCTTGTGAAATCAATATCAAGTACATTGCCCAGTTGATAGGTAGGACCAGATATATGCTGCATCAAAGATAGAGACCACAGCAAAGTTGATAGTTCTCCCATGACAAGCAACATCCCCAACGACACAGCAATTGGCTCCATATGTTGAGAAAATTTATTTGGGAATTGTAATTTGCAGATGCTGGTCGGCGATATACAACAATTACATGTATACTAGAGGATGGTGATGTGATCAGTGCAGCAAGACACTGAAGTAAATGATTTTGTTGACTGCATCTTGAAGTGGAAGTTAGATTTACACATTATCGCCATGCCACCACTTTCTTCATAAACTTGCATCCAGGGGTGTATCGTTTGTTTGATCAATTTCCTGGTTTCTGCGTAGCAGCGAGGGATCTTGTAGTTGTGCTCAGACATCTTTATAGATCATAAGAAAAACGATACTATAAGAATCGCCATTTTTTGAATATCTACAAAATATCAAGAAGAGATGCAACGTTGCTTTTTAAATTTCTCACCATACCGTACTGCGATAATTCTGATATTGTTTGGGCTGCCTGTTCTTACCAGCTTAAACTTTAAATACGAATACTGCAGAACCGTGCCCTCCGCATAATAAATAAAGGGGATTAAGATGTCCATGTTTCGGATCTTCACAGTATGAATAATACCCTTTAACAAAGGCGTGACCTTTACTTCCCAGTGTTTATGTACACCCCAGTCCACCATTAGTGTCATAACTGTGTTTGCCCAAGATTTACCCATGCCTTCATTACCCTATCCCATTCAACAATAGTTGCCACAAACAATTTCATATTTGTGCAGCGTGCCGAATTTAATGCAAGCGAGAACAGGATCTCCTACAGAGGTGCAATCAGCTGGAACACTCTTTCACCTTTACTCAGAAACGTCCCTATCCTTTATAATTCAAATCCATGATTCTCCCTCCCGTTTCTTAATTTTTCCCGAGTTAAGCTGCATGAATCCAATCTTCCGGTCAACCATTACTGTCCCACTACCAGCAGATTTTTCTGATTAGTCGGTGAAAATTGGTTCGTTTCAATACAATTACCTATTTTATTTACATGTCTTAAAGTTAATTGCAAAAAAGATGAGTTTAACTTTGAGGTAGTTAACAATCTTTTCCCGGACAGTAATACATCGGAAGGTATTGGATATAATACATTTTTGTCACAAATTTTAAGATTTGGTCGTATTTGCTCTAAATGTCAGAACTTTGCATCTAGAACCAAATTTAATAACAATAAACTTGAGTCAAGAGTATTCAAAGATGCACTTCAGATCACATGTTTCTACACATTTTGCTGTAAATATCCAGAGATAGTTAGAAAGTTTGGCTTAGATAATTTTAGAGATTTTAGACTTGCTTGTTTTGATAGTTAGTTATATTTTTGCTCATCATTCTGTTTCAATATGCAACTTTCAGACATTTTAGGCTAGCTTGATTTCTGTGAGGTTATACCCCCATGGGCTATTGGTAGCAGGCATCCGCCGACGACTGTTACAAGCTTGCCTTATTGAATTTGATATCTGTGATATCTGGTTTAGAAAAATTATTCTCTAGACTCAAAAACTTTCATTCTTACTGACTTGCCCTACATATTTTGCTGTTAATATCCAAAGATTATTAGGAAGTTTGGCCACAATAATTTTACACATTTTATACTTGCCTGTTTTGCTACTTAATTTCATCTTTTGGCATCATTATCTTTTAATATTCACTTTTAGACATTTTATGCTTATATGTTTTCTGTCAGGTTAAACCCCCAGGGGCTATCGGTAGCAAGCACCGGCCGACAACAGTTACACGTTTGCTTAGGTCTACTCAAATTCGGGTTAAGATAAATTAATTATGTTTTGATAAAATGTTTTTGACTTCAATGCTAATGAACCTTTTTCTTACATGCCTGCATGTAAGTACACATGAACTCAATATCAAAAAACACTCAAATTTCATAGTATTTACTCAAATGTCACCAATTTAACCCATTCCATTGAAACATTGACTCGGGGTTGGCAGTGAAATAGAGCTGTATAGTTTGGAGTCTTTCAAAGTGAAGAGTAGGGGTCATCATGGAGTTTGTTTTACATTTCTGGTGCAGGATTTTCATTGTTGCAGTACTTGGTAGAGTTTCCCTCAGTTTGTATAGGTGGTCTGGGCACAACTGTCTGTTTGACAATCACTGGGACGAAATATAATGCCCGGGTTTGTTTCTACTCCAGTTAAACACTGGCAGGTGGCTAGAAAGGGTATATACTGGTTCAGCGGTGAGTCAAATTGTTCTTATCTGAATTTGTACTATACAAATGTTGTAATTATGTTTGGTTTGACCGTCAGGTATTCTTTAATCATAAAACTCTGCCTTCATAGGCAATGCTTCACATGTTTAGCTAATTCATCGTTTGCCACGTTCATATTTGTTCACTATTATGTGGATTGTCTTTGCTTATTATTAAGCGTAGACAAGGTGCCGCTACTCCGACAATCATGTGCGGGTATAGGCCCCGAAACATTTTCTGAGTAGCTAACCGCTGAAGCCCCTGAAATTCATTTGGGCTAATACAGCCTATGTCAAAATTCTACATAAGAAACTGTGCAATATTGGCATAGTACTTCCATATGTATATAGGTTCGACAGTGACAGGTTAGCTTAAGGAGATTAAAGAGTTCGGACTGCGGGTTAGGGTAATGACTACTAGGAAGTGGTTCTGGACAAAAAAACAGGAATACAAATGTGAACATTTGTCTGTTTATCCGTCTTTAATCAATTGTTAGTTATACAATTCTTGCACCTTGTTTTATTTATTATGTTTATTATTTATGTATCTTATTATGTCGTCCTTTCATTTATTGCATCCATTTTATCACGCCGGGCCTGGTGGAAGATCAGTGTTTCGGCACTGAACCGGTAAACAAACCAAATCCTATGTATCTACTAGTATTTCCGCGTTCACTTCCCAAGCTGTGACAATGGCATATCCAGAATGCGCCCTACTAATTGCGGAGTATCGGGGAATCACGCTAAACGAGCGATCCTGGTGATAGAAATAGGCACCAGACATGTTGTTATATAGGTATTGTGTTTTTCGTTTCCACGCGACAACTGAAAAGGTTTTAAAACTGATGCCTTTTACTACACGAAATCATTTTCCTGTGTAAGTTTCAAGATGGAAGACCTTGACCAGCTTTCCAAGGTCACAAAGCCATTATTGGGAGTTTCATACCTGGTTCATTACTCCAACAAGCTTTAAAGCTTTGCTCTTTCATATTATACACGATTATGAAACTCTATCAGGTGTAAGATAAGTTAGAAAACTGTCAACTTTGACTTTATTCCCAAGGTCAGAGAACAATTATTTTATATTTTCTTACTGCATGATAACTTAGAAAATATAAAGCTAACACTTTCATATTACACAAGATTTTGCTTCTCTGTAAGATCCAGGTTTCATCTTACAAGGTTAGCTGAGCAAGGAACTGTCACAACCCTCTTGTATATAAATTAGATGAGTGTGTGGTTAATTCTGACCTTCTGTACAGTATTTCGACCGTCGCTGTCTCTGGTGACTGAGACTCAAAGCAGGTCTCACCATTTACTGGGTTGAATGAAACTGAGACAGCTATTCTTGGTGCGCTTTGGTCGCTCAGCTCCAAACCGGGGCCGATGAAGGCTGTTGACCTCGCGCATTATATCGCGATAGATCACATATTAACATTATTTGTCACTAACAGAAAATTTTGGTAAAAGTAGACGCCATTTTATGTTCCTGTGGTTCAAATAGATGTGATTGGAAATTGCAAAATCGACAGAAGGAAAGAAGCTCAACAGAAAAAAATATGTTCAACAGGAATGCGAAGAGAACTTTGTCAATGTGTGGCATGTTCATTTGTAAACAGATTTTCACAGCTAACGATTATTCAAAGATAACGCAGGCAGATGTTCTTCAGTTTCGATATCAATCGATAAATCCTTACATTCCAGTTATTTTACCATTATGTGTACTTTTATTTGTTATCCCTATTCATCTGGCTTGAGAAAATTATAGGATCCATCTGGTATTTCTCTACATCGAAAAAAGCACATGTAGCAAAATTACTAATCAGCAGTTTCTCACGCCCCGACGTACCGTGCATTTTTGCTCTGGACTCAATTATTCAGTGTTTTTATTCATAGCGACCCACGTTTTCTCACCGTAGTGGGCTAAATATACCCTCCCGTCAAACTTTATTCCCTCTCCCCACAACCAACCGACTGAATGATAGTAATAAACAAATACTTTCTTTTAAATTATAGATTATGAAACGGTCATGAATCCCACTATCCACAAAGGAAAATACAGCACACTTGATTGGAAAATGCAGCCTTCTGTTAACGTCGCTAGAGCGCTAACATTTACAAAAGTGCCGGACAATACGTTCCGCTTTCAAAAGTAAGTACCTGTAGTTGTGGAGTTACAATGCTTTCAAGCTAAGGGTGACCTTATGTTAGATGTGTTATACTTTCAATGACTTGTACTGACGGGAATGGTGTCCAATTCTTAACATTGCTGAACTCGACTGGTTCAAGCGGTTGTAAAGTGTTGTATTTTACTGCTGTGAGTGCGCGCACTCAAGTATGTCGAAAAGTTTAAACAAATGTAGGGACCTTTGTTTGGATGCATGCCAGATAGTATTTCACTCTACATTCAATTAAAATCTTGGAATTTCAGATTTTGTATGAAATTCATAACAAAACTCTTGTAAAGTAACGCAAGTTTTGGTACAGAATTCTTCGGGTTATTGTTTTGTTTCTTTACGTGTTTTGCGGGAGTAAAACTGAAGACCCAGTATATCCAAACTTTTCGAAAACAAACACATTCCTTGAAGTTGTTTTACAATATTTAGACTATCTGCATGAAAATTGAGTATTCAGTTCAAAACACTTCTTTGATACTTTGGCAGGAAGACATGTATTTTTTATCCCCTTTTTCTGCAAAAGTCTGACATATTTTCATTTGAAAGAAAGAGAAATTATGAGGAAACTCATTTCTCTTTTATCAGTTCAATACATTTCGATACCATTCCCTTATATTGACAAACACACCTGAGATGCTCACTCAATAAGGCGTTTTTTTCATTTTAGCAGTGGTCTTAACGATCACAATATCACTTTTACAGTAATTACAATCAGGAATTTCAAATCTGCGAAAACGATTCAAATACGTTCTTGAACGAGATTTTGGCTTGAGGCATACATCAGCGGCATAGGTAATAGTTATATGCTATGCCATGAACAGTTTGTAAGAATATGTAATAAACGCGCTCCGCTGTGAACCATTGAGGTACGCGATCGTGCAAAACCCTGGCTTACCGTTGATATTCTTAAAAATGTACGGGAGGGATCACATTCAAAAGAAAGCTATCGAACTAGATTTCAAACAACTGAGGAACATTTACCGTAAGCTTGGGAGTGAAGTCACGAATATGATAAATAAGTCTAAAATGAATCATTTAAACGGAAGGATTATTAAGGCTAAAAGCCAACGACATGGGCGTCCTAAAATACCTCTTACCTTCTTGTAAAATTTATCATTGTGTTCGTGAAAATCTTTCTGCCGAACTATTTAATGAATAATTCAGTCAGGTTTGACAAATCTTAGCCCCCAAAAATGCAGGTCAGTCGCTGCCTGAGTGGAAAGATCAGCGTCCTGATTGTCAATTTCGATGCAGCCGAATGACGGAAAAGTTTACATAGCCTATTACAAGTTAAAAAACCTTCCCGATTCCACAACTTCGCTTGATATCTTTCATATTGACAAAAAACTTCTTTCCCTGGCTGCCTACCTGATTCCTGCATCATTGACCTTCCTCTTTAACGTATCTCTGGATAAGGGAATTGCTCCTCCCAACTGAAAGCTGACTTGGGTCTCACCAATATTTAAGGACAAAGGTTTCTGCCACCAGAGGTTAGTAGTGTTCCAAATATTGCAGGGACTTTTGAAAGAGTCTATCTCAAGCATAATGATGTCGTCACCGAATCAACAACCAGTATTTACTAAGTTTCACTTTACTCAAAGCGCCCTTGACTGAACGGTAGATGACTGGTTAGAAATTACAGATGCTGGCTTCCCCGTGATAGCAGTCCTCTCGACTTCCAAAAATGCTTCGATACCATCATTTTTCCATGCTTTTATATAACTTGAGTCAATACGGTATAAGTAGCATCGAACTGACCTGGTTCAAATCTTATCGCTTCCATCGTTCCAAAGCTGCAAACTGCAATGGGCACATGTCTACCAGGCATGACATTAATGTTGGGATACCCCAAGGATCTTCCCTTGTGCCCGTTCTCTCTCTACTGTATATAAATGATTTTCGTCTGTGTACATCGTCAACCGTGTGCCATTTATATAACGGTGTATGCTGAATGCAAAATCCTTGAAGAAGCGGAATCGTAATTGCAAGCTGAATTAAGTGATGTACAATGTATGTAGACTTACACAAGCCCCTGGTGCATGCCCCTATTTTCCCATCCCGCGGTCCCACCCAGAAGTGCGATACATTTTCCCATCCACAAAGTTAACCGTGTAATATTATGCCAACTACACGGTGTTATTAAGTAGGTCCTACTGTTATTTTTTTTAACTGGTCGACAATGCCGCCATGCCGGTTTCAACAGTAGCAGCTATTGAGTCTTAGTCAGTTCTAATCCCATTATCATTGCGATAAGACTGAGCGGAAAGTGGTCTTCGATGAATGCATGGCTAGTCACTGGCCACTCAAGCGAGACAAAGCCGACCGTCTCCCTTTGGTTGCCGACACCACTGGACGCCCTCTGCATGACGCGGTGCATTGCAATTAATCCTTCATCACACAGTAGCTCAATATACAGCTTTTGAAGAGGGGTGCGTTATGACCGCTCGCTTCTCTGTATGATAAGAAACACAGTGCAGACAGCCCGGCGCTAATCATCTAGAGTCAATGTTATCTGGTTATAGACATGTTCCACGCCAATTAGCTAGGTAACTAGAAGGGCCTACCTGTATTGTAACACAATAAGGCTACCACATGTGTTCACTTAAAATTTTATTTTGCAATGAATTTCATTTTAAATAAAATACGGAAGACAGTCCAATGAGACTTGAGCAAGTCTACAATGCATGTGACTGGGTCACACAAAGTTGACTTTCTCTGAACGTTTCGAAACCATGCGCCATCACTTTCCACCAGTTGCGAGGCAATATATATACATACATACACACATATAAATATATATATATATATATATATATATATGAAGATATGCCAAAATGGAATGCATGAAATAGACTAGTAATTTACAGAAATATCATGGCCAAATGATCTTAAATCTACCAGAACATATGTTTGAAAAGGGCCCCAAGGTTAACTCGTTGCAAGAGATCAATAAACCTAGTTTATACCCAACTGTATATATATATATACAGTTTTATATGCGGCAATCTTGTAAAATCTTGAATAATCAGTGCGAATCCATGTCTATTTAAACCTGAGTACTGAAAAATATATATTATATGACAAAATATTAATAAACCTTGTCTGCAGATTCCATGTTTTGTAATTGGGCTGGTTAAACGTATTTCAGGTTAATCAGTTTGCCAACAAAACGGAAGTTTTTCCAGCAAGTGCAAACAAAAGGCACAAATATTAAAGAAGGAAGACAAGGTACTTTATATCTTACTCCTTTATTCATGTCTCAATAGGCTGGACAGAGACGCGGTCAACGTTATTTGCTTTGCCTGGTAATTCTTTTTCGCCAACTGTTGCATGACTTGGCCAGAGTCACAAAATTCAATGTTTTTTAGACTGATCTTGTTAATTTCATGAAACTTCATTTTTCGAAGAATTTCAATAACAAAATTCATGCTTAAATTTGTTTTAGTTTATGCTTATTAGATATAACTCATCACGCAATCATGATAAATTGGTAACAACATACTAAAGCTAACAGATTAGTGATGCTCATTCTACGAACACATATCCATATACTCACAAGTTTAGAAGTTAAATATATAGCTTAATTATATCATATTGTTAATTTTCTGCTGAATTCAACCTAAATTCTTTCAAGTTTTGGCCGAGTCAATATCTTTCCTTTCCAAGCCGAGTAAAGCTGTTGAGCGGGACCATTCTTATGGTCTCAGCAACTGTACCCATGCTGGTAACTGAATGAAAGGTCGGTTTGCGAAGAATCTTGTCGCGTTATGTCAAAGAACGCGCATTGGCTTTTGTAAAAATTGAAGATGAAAGATTAAAGAGTACACTTGCCTACTTTACGCTAGCCTATAATTTCCCCTGGTAATTACCTGGATTGATAACGAAGATTGCATGTATGTATTCACGTGGGGAATATGTCCAATGTTGTTCGTTTTTGTAGACGTAACACAGCATTAGTTGACAGGAAATACACGTTTTCAGCATTTGCTGTAAATATCTAAATGGTTTTCAGTGTGTTATAAAATGGCATTAGATAAAATCTTAACTATCTTTTGTTTATATATAATTGATTTTATACCATACAAACTAACCTATATGTCGCATACAGCCCCAGAAAGACCCACTTGTCTCAATCGATAATCGACAGACCAGTATGTGTATTTAGTGTTTGCATAGGTAAACGTACGTGTAAATGCCTTTTGCAAATCACCAATACAAGATTATAAACTGAACGCCTATACTTTCTGATCTGAGCGATATATATATATATATATATATATATATATATATATATATATATATATATATACATATAGTGTTCACTGTCTCCTGATTAATCAAATGTAATTATAAATGCACTCTCTCCGTGGCAAATGTGTTTATCTTCAGACAAAAGAAATACAGTTATTCGGGATATCCTCAATAAAGTGGTGTTCATAATACGCAGCCAGGTAAACAAATATCATTTGAAGAAAGCGATTCTGTTGAAGAAATATATCATGGGAGGACTGGCGAAATTAGGGGTGGTAAGTAAATGAATTATGTGAAATCACTTCAACGTATGGTTTGTACCCAGGATGAGTCTTGTAATTAACTAACGTCTCAAAGGTTCAGAGGACCGATTTAAAACCACCAGTTGCCTTTCATGGGTGATTGCATGTCTGAAGTCAGGAGGGAAATTTGTTTCTTCACGTTGGTATTGAAAGCTGAATGTAAGATGATGTTATACTAACTTTCTAATCGCCGCCTTTTTTCTATATATCACTTTGCTGTGATTGTTGGTTTGGAATTTGTTTAGGTGAGTAATGTTTTTCTGAACTTGCGTGTCAAAAAAAAGTCTCATGTGCCAAGCTATGAAGTAGGTCGACTCGCGTGCCATTATTTCTTATGAGGCTTATGTGCGGGATGAAATAAAAATATATACAGGACCTCCATTCTGGTAACAATGTCCCTGTTTCATATTTGAATGGTGAACTAGATCAGCGATTATCACAAGAATTATTTCAGATTCAAAGGCAAAGCAAAAAGACATTTAACTCTTTCGGTGGCAACTGCGACAAAAGTCGAACTTCTCTGAAGTTTATGAGGCTGCTAGAAACAGGGCCATTGTGAAAAGACTTTGCATTCAAATACCAGCATGCCTGTACGTACATACAATATAATAGTCCTAGTCAACAGCTTTATTGGGCGTGCTTTAGGGAAGTTGTTGACTTATTCCAAAATATGGCACTGAAAAAGTTAATTCAAGTACCAACATGCCTATGTTTCTAAAGACAAAAAGGTGATCCATAACTTTTGTTTTTCCTCTATTTCTTTCTTTTGCAAAAGGATGTTAATTATTTGCACCAAAAATTGCCCCCCTCCCCCCCCCAAAAAAAAATCCATCACTGACACAAGTGCTATTTATTCGAGTATTCACACAATTTCCACACGACCTTGGAAGCATATGGAACATAAAAATAGCTCTACATGTCGTATAGTATGTTTACCAAGGACAAGCTTCCAACATTAATGTTGATGATTGCATCAAATATAATCGATGTAACAGACATTCCTTCTATATGGCACACACTTGTAATCATAAAAATCAAAGGATACCAAGCAATGGTTCACACCACGGTCCGCGGAACGCAGTGTCTTATTTTGTAGAAATAGGTCAATTGAGTGTAGAATATAGCTCATTTATACTATATTTGAAAAAAAAACTAAAAATTAAAAAAATCGCTAAATATTGCATTTTAATACAGATGGGTACGCGTTTTTGTAGAGCTGAAGCAAACGCTGAATAAATGATCGTGGATATATCTCAGGCTATAATAGACGTGTGTACCCTCAGGTTTGAAAGCGGCGAACTGTCCTCTATTATGCTTTAAAACAAGAAACTTCACGTTCATATAAAGCATAATATCTGAATTTTGAATTTTACAATTAATTGATTCCTCGTTATTACATATGTCTACAAGTATATCTGCGTTTGGTACATATTCTGTGTATTGTTTAAGGTGGACCCGCAAGTGATCCTTACTCACAATACGTGGCCGAAAAAACCATTAGCTTGGACAATAGTAGATTTATGGGAAGAGTGAGTATTAATTGGTGAATCTTTTATAGCGGTCAAACATGTGTTTCTCCGAGATTAGTACACATCAATTATATATATATATATTATATATATATATATATATATATATATATGTAAATATATACATATACATATACATATATACATATATATATATATATATATATATATATATATATATATATATGTATATATATATATATATATATATATATATATATATATATATATATATATATATACAGTAATTAAGACACAAGATGCTCTTAACACTATAATTGTACTTCACCAAAAACTGGTCGGCAACAAATATAGTTGCAGAGAATATAATACTCAAGGTCCACAGCTTTCCTGGGCGCACTTTGCTCCCAAAACGCGCCAAGGAAAGCTATTGCATGAGGAAAAGTTACAATCTAAGAAGCCAGGAGAACATTGCAATGTGACAAGTAAAAGTAACAATGGACTTTAAAAACAACAGTTTTGGAAGGAAACGAACAATCCTTTCTTAGAGTGCAATAATCCCCGAGAAATTTTTGAAGGAAACATACACGTCCTTGTTAGAGTGCATGTTTGCCGAGACAGTTTTCAAAAGAAAAAAGTACATACCTGTCTTACAATACATAGCCACTAAGACATTTTTTTTAGAAAACGCAGTATGCTTTGTTAGAATACATACTTGCCCACACTTTTGGATAAAAAGTAAAAGTCTTGCTTACAGTGCATAGCTGCTAGTAATATTGTATGTGCTTTGTAACAAATAGGGTTTTTGCTGATACTGTGTTCTTTTATCTTCCTTTTCAGTATCATCAAATTATATGGAAACCTGCACTTCGCGTTCTTTGCGCATGAAAATACAAACGTCTCTCTTACCAGTTTGGCTCAAATTCTAGGGAAGTACGATCATGAAAAGGTAAATATAATTTTATTGGGTCTAATATAAAACATGAATGTCAGTAAACCACGGAGGCCTAACAGGACCACCAGAAAACATTGAAGCTCGAAATAAAGATTTTTTAGCTTAGTTGGCTTGTTAGCACAGCTGCACTTTTAGGTGATGATGCCGTCCGTCCGTCCGTCCATATTTCGACTTCCACAGAACCACTGGCCAGGTTCCCTTCAAACTATCTGGCGATGTGTCTTGGGTAGCTCTCCATTGAATTCGTTCAAACGGTCCTCTACCAGGATTATTTAATTTTAAATGGAATTTGTATTCATTTTTTTCCTGGCCATAGCTTCTCCGAAACAGCCAGGTCAACTGGTTTGAAGTTGCATAGAGCACTTCTACGGACCACAAGGTAGCGCTGCAGTTTTTCTTTTCTACACGTGTTTCGTTATTTCGAGTCCCCCCAAACCCTCACTCATATTATGCCTCGATCATCTTGGTGGAAATGTACCTTGTGGGAAGAATAAACACTAGATGGTGATTTTGTGGATCCCCAATTTCTAGCAAATTTTTCTTTTCGGGTACTGTGGGTTAATGCATGTGTTCCTAATGTTTTATGTAAGTGGATGAGGACTGCAATAGTACTTCACATTTTCGACTTATTCAAAACTGTCAACTCAATTCCCTTCTCGACCAACCTTCTATGGGTTTGCTCCAATGATTTTAAAAATTTTTTTAAGATTTTCTGCATTTTGGGAATGAAATGTTAAAAAAAAATCTTTTCCCAAACTGCTTGGCTGATTGCTTTTAAATTTTGTAAGAACCCTTAATTTGACCAACAGGTGGTGCTGTGGTTCGTTTTCGTCTTTTTTTAAAATAATTTTTGTGTTGTTTTGATTTTTCATACTTTTTTCCCAAAATGTATGTTGGATCTACTTCAGACTTATTGGAAATGAACATGGATTTTATCCTTTGCATGTGTTCACTACATGGCGGTGCTGTCATATTCTGGTTTTCAAAAAGTATCAAAATTATGTATAATCGGTAAGGGGATATATGTACATGCTGGTAGCAGGGATGGTTGCCTTAAGCAAAGGTGACATTGATATTCTGAAAGTCACAGGACCATAATGAACGTTAAATCTCGAACTTATTTTTTTTCTCGAAATTACGATTTTTCTCGCGAAATTTCCAGGTGTTTCTGGAAAATGCAAAGTTTAATATCGAAATTTGCAGGTTAAATTTCAATTTTATCATATCAAAATTTCAAGGTTTTTGAAATCGAAGATTCGAGTTTTGAAAATCAAAATTTCGAGAAAAGTTTTAAAAAATCGACATTTTGAGAAAAAGCTTGACATTTTTACCTTTCAAAGTCGACATTTCAAGATTTCGAACTCAATATTTCGACAAAAAAGCATAGATAATTTCGAGCTGTTAATTTTTTTTCTTGTGAGCAAAGTAGGTTCTTGACAACTTCTTTAAAGTGGCAATTAAGATTGATATACATCAGAGTAAAAATCACGAAATGTGGATTCATATGCTTTAAAGATTCAGAATGTAAAAGGTGGGTAAAATTATTTTTAAAAAACTCTGCATACATTCTTTCTCAAACCGATATTGTTGAGTCATTTTGATGAAAACGTTGAGAGGACGATGGTCCTATGGTACTGTAAATCTTAAGTAGCGATATGCCATTCACCATTGTGTGTGTATGTCTCTATATTTGGCATCATCATGCAGGTATTTGTTATGATAATGGTAGATATCAAACTGTTGGTTCTGGTGCAGTTTTGAGGGGGTGGATACTGTGGATACTAATTAATGACATCATTCCCACAATCTGCGCATGTTTTATTTTGTAATGTTACTTCCGACGTTATAGCCATGACCATACACATATCAGAGACCTGTTGCAACGTGTATTTGGGAATCCCGTCAGATCACACCAAATAAGAGGTCACAGAGACGGTATAAAAGGACTCCCCCTCTAGAGAAGAGCAAACAGTATATTTCATCAAACAAATAAGTAAACAAACACAACGTTTATAAGTAGGATAAAACAACAGTAAGCCACTGATTGGGATTGAGGATAAGTAAACATGGCCTTCGTAAATTTTGACACACTACCGGATAGTCAAGCCATACAGAGAATTCAATGAATGGAGAAATTACCATTGACTTCACTGCGAAATGGCAACTCGGTAGAATTCTATATAGACAATACGGGGACTCACTTGATCAATTTGCAAAAGACGTGCCTCCACGTATAGTGTCGCATCACCAAAAAAATGACAATTCTCCTATTTCTGCTGGAGCCAAAGTAGGTTTAGTGGGTTTAAGTTTAGAGGCTCAAATGTGGATTGGCAAAACAGGCTGGAGAGTGGCTGACAACTTATTGCATACAAGGCATACATGGACACGGTGCTGCATTGTGTTGAAGATGCAAAAGAAAGTGAACTGGAAACTCAGCTGTACTTCAAGGATGATGCAAGTTACATGGACGAAGCTGACCCCAACGTTGGTTTGAATTTTGGACTGACGTTACAAGCCGATTTCACCAATGGTCCAAGTGTGCACATGACTGGTACTCTGCATTCAACCAGACCATTGAACCTCCACCGGAGAGAATGATGATTTGTTATACACATTGGCAGTCCTCCTCTGAGGAGATGCGCGACAATATTACAAACATTGAATTTAATAGAGGTATACCTTCAAACTTGGAAAAGGACGGTATTCTAGACCCAAAAACAAGAAATCTGATCGTATTTGACGATTTGATGAGTAACATTAGCGACGACAACAGGATGGCAGATTTATTAACCAGAGGAAGCCAACATCGCTACTTGAGTGTCCTCCCGCTCATGCAAAGTTTCTACGAACCACTCCCCGGAAACCACGCACAGTGACCATGCGCTGAAATTGCCAATATTTTTTTGCTGACCTCCTACATGCATATGGATTTACGGACCATCAAGACCATGGGTCAGCGCATGTTTCCAGACAAGCCAAACTATATGACGGACATGAACAAAAAAGCCACCTCAAAACCATTCGGATTCCTGGTGATTGATCTGAAATCGACACACCCCGATCACAAACGAGAGCAAATATTACGTCACACACGTCTCCACAAAAGCCTGCAAAATTATCAGCCGAAGATTTAAAATCCCTTATGTTTATATGTGATGATTCAGCAAGTAATACCGATTAATAAGAGGATGTGCTGTATGTGAAATGGTTACAAAGTTCCCACGACGAGACAAGTCAAAATCTTCCGCAATGGAAAGAGTCTCTCAAAAGCATAGCTCATCGCATTGATGTACATGTAGATAAATCGATCATTCGGAATCACAGAGCATTGGCTTATTTATACAATGTCGATTTCTTAATGACGGGGAACGTTAGTCCTAGTTCAAAGATATTTGGAATGGCCGTATACTGTAACAGAGTTGATTAAAGATCGGCCAGATGTTCACACAATTCAGGACTTTCCCCCACAGGTAGACCACTGTGCCCAGTGATTTTCTCACCTCCAATGCCTAGAGAAAGCCCCTGTGGCGGGGTAAGATTACTTGATTGTATAGTTTTAACATAGGCACTTGCCACAGAGCAAGGTTTACATGGTGAAATAGCATGAATATCTCAGCTGAACAAGTTTAAGTAAAGATGGAAAATGGCCTCTAAACTTATAATGGAACCTTTCATAAAATGCTGAACTTATAACAACAGCTTAAGACTAATTTAGGGCAGTAAAGCTTGCCTAATCAGTGAAGTGTCTGCCATTACTGAAACACTGGTGTTTTGCCTTGTATGAATGGTTATATCCCACAGAGTAATATGCTGTGGTATAATGAGCACATACTGCCAAATTGTACTCAGTTTAAAGGTTTCACAAACTACTCTGGTGATTAACCCCACAGGTATGAGAAACCAATTGACACCTATGCATGTGTGGTGGTCAGTACACAGATACTGTATAAGGGTCTCATTAATTTTGCCTGTAAAAAGTTTCTTACATCTTCAATTAAAAATGCCTGGTACATTACTGATATTGACAGACATGCTAATAAAAAAAGTTTTACGTTAATGTTAATGTTACTATAATTGACCTCAAATTTACTTTGAAGATTGGTGCTTTTAACATGCATTACCATATGCCCAGAAATGTCCACCCCCCCCCCCCCCATGCCCTCTCCAGTCAGCTGGAGATGAGACAATTCTATGCGTTGCTGGTTCTGTGAAAGGAGTCAATTCATCTGAGATACCATACCGCAAATGTTCCACAAGGTCCGGCTGCTGTGTTGCCACGGAGGCGGGAAAACAACTCTCTAACCCGATTCTTGGGAGAACCATCACTAAAACTTCGGCATCATCATTTTTGTACACATATTTCCAACAAATTCTTGTACCTTAGCTTATTCTGGCGTGAGTCTGAGAGTACCATAATCTTGCAAGGCATTTTCTTTAAAAAATAGCAAAATCCTGAGACGTCAAGTTAGAATTAGGAATTATCTTTTCTCTTTTCTTTACCTCATTCCGAAACCACGTCATTTTTCTGTTATGAAATAGCAAGTTTAACTTTTGAATGTCTCTGTCAATAAACCTTTGTCTGTATCGCTCGGACTGGCATCTAAATTGTTTCTTTGTATATTTATATGCATCAAGGGCGGCCCCAGTCCTAGGCTTGCCGTCACTTAACCATTAGGCCCACCAAAACCGTTTCTGTCCTTTAGAAAACTCTACATCGTAAAAAAAAAACTTTCATTGCGACTTTCTCCTCATTCCCCAAAGCAACTCATTGTCATGTCTGAAAGATCATTGTAAACACGAAGGCTCAGGTCATAGGCCAGCGCATCTGTATTTACCCAGTGAAATGACAAATGATCTACCCAGTCATTTGGGAGCAACCCGTGTGTTGTGATATCTTTTCTGTGGGAGCATGTGTCAAACTTCTACTGTTTTTTTTTTCATCTTGGAACATCAGTAAGTGTTGTACAGGTCTACAGAAAGAATTATAAGGAGTAGGCCTATGTGAACCTGGTAAACCTACCGTTCGTCACATGTACCAAAGAAATAGGACCCCGTGCCTATACGGGCTGTGTGCCCCACATCTTAGGCACTGTACAAAGGCAGTTTTACGCCATGTGCAAGCATGGAACTACCATAGGAAATGTCAGAATTAGCTCTTGGGTGTTTATTCCCCCCAATGCGCAACTGAATACACAAACATTTGGAGGGCTAGGGCTGTGTATTCCCATTAGTTTCTATGTTAAAGCAACCTTGAATAAACTAGTCATTTATGTAGCTGTAGTTATATGATTTTTGGGATGTATTTAGTCATGCGTCTAGCTGTACTGTCTGAAGATTGGTGTTTCTATGTGCAGTAGTTTTCAAGTTGTTAAGTTGCAAATTACAATGTAAAGTAATGGGAATACACAGCCCTAGCCATCCACTGACTGCAGTGCCCTCAGCCAGGTCTTGAACCGTCTGTTCTTGTCCTTGCCTATTATAGCTCTATTGGCAAGTGAGCAACTCTGACTTCGAGGTCAAAGGGCAGTGACTGAGCAAGGGGGGTTTTGTAAACAAGCCCACATGGTGTGTGGAATTTTGCTGTTGCTGCTGTGTGACCAGTGAGTCAGTTTGATTGACTGTTTTAAGTGACACATGTGACGTCATTGACAGGCGTTAACAGGGCCCTGTGACGTCATTAGTATCCACATAATCCAGCTCTTCAAAAAGTGCACCAGAACCACCAATTTGATATCTATTGATAATCTTCCGTGTTGATAAAATATTTATAATCGCATCGTATGACAGAATTATTTGATTTTTTTATTGAATATAATCGTATTGCATTCAGAATTATTTGATTTTTTGCTTAAAGTAAGCACAACTTGTTTTATTAGACATATGTTCACAAAACATATATAATCGTATCGTATTCAAAATTAATTGATTTTTATTGAATAAAGTCGTACAGTATTCAGAACTATTTTGATTTTTACTGAATTAAGCACAGCTTGTTTATTTAGCACTACTATCTTGGTCGGCTTTCGTCAGGTCGGCACCTGGAGCAAAGCGGCACTGTTCTCACCATGGCACTCCTCCGCAGGTGAGCTCTCTCTCTCTCTCTCTCTCTCTCTCTCTCTCTCTCCCTCTCTCTCTCTCTCTCTCTCTCTCTCTCTCTCTCTCTCTCTCTCTCTCTGACGACCGATCGTCTCGTAAATTGGCTCTGGACCCCAACAGGGCTCAACAGGGCAATAGCATTCATTTGTGGAATTAACCAGCGGCTGATTTCCATGTTCTTATTCTTGTCACCGGATGCACGTTGGAACTACTTCCTGTAGCATTTTAATTCAATTCAATCACTCAATTTACAATGTTCACTCTGCATGAACTTATTTATTGGGGTTGATTCATATGAGGCGTATTAAAAATTTGAGATCAGCTCTTGTTCCAGGCAGACTCGCACGAGTGTTCTCGCCAATATGGCAGGCAGTGTCAGGGTTACATAGAAAAATCACAAAATCTGAAATATATATATATGTGTGTGTGTGTGTGTGTGTGTGTGTGTGTATGTATAGATATATATATACATGTATGTATATATGTATATATATATATATATATATATATATATATAAGTTTGCGTGTGTGTATATACAGCTACACCTATATGTATGTAGGTATTCGTGAATATTAGAAATGAATTTCGGGTTGAATCCGATATTTTGCCATATTAAACATTTGAAATGACCAGTCAGTTTTATGGTATCATTGAATACTTATCATATCATCAAATATTTAAAGCCATCATCAATTGTTTAAAGATATTATCAGTAATTAACTGTTTATATGCTGAAAGAAATAAACTGAATAATGTGTGAATCTGCAATACAAAAATATATGTCAATGTAGTTAAACATATCCAGAGATTGTGTTGCACAATTAACGAAATTCTAGCTTTATTCAGTATTTTAAAATGTTGTTTGATATATAATGATACGAATAAATCATGCCAGAAATGATTCAGTGATATTAATAATTTGATCATGTCATGAAGTCATTTCCGTTTCAGTTTGATTATGCGATAATTAGAATATTTAATGGTATGGTTAAATCGAACAAGAAGTGATTTCGTGATATGAATTTTTTAGATCAGCTTGAAACCCCATTTCTTCTTTTATTCAGTATTTTAACATAATATTATCAGTAGATAATCAATGACATGATTAAGTCGGATCGAAAATGAGTTGGTGATATGATTTATTATTTGATCTTCCATTCAACTGTTTATATTCTTCCGGTAAAAAACATTAAATATTTGAACCTGTCTTTTAATGGTGTGTCAAAATACTGAATATAACCAGAAACGTACGTTCCCTACACACACACACACACACACACACACACACACACACACACACATGCACGTGGTCGGGCGTAAATGTGACATATCTCAGCCTATTAAATGCGAAAAACAGTATGCCCAAGGCTTACTGCTTTGTTACCTTGTTATAGAGTAAACTGATACCGAGATTCAAAACAAAGGAACAACAGATTGGATTAACTGATGTTATTGTTTCATGGGAAGCCCAAATTTTCGTCCAACTGCAAATGGCAGCACTATTACCATAAACATTCGAGATGTTTCACATTTTGACCCCTATATTCCTGGTGGCCATACGGAATTGACTTTCCTCTCAGATTAAAAGTTTTTTGCTGTATAAAAGTTGCTTCTTGGGTTCAGCTTCTATTGAAGGTCTTTTTTCCAAATTGGATAATAACTTTTGGGATTATCTACTAAGATGATACAGTTGGACAAGCGTCAAATTACATAATACGTCACGGTGACCACAAAAGTAGGTCACCTTATATAGATTTTTGTAACATGCATTCAACATAAATGTTGATCTGGAGGAGAAATTCTCTTCTTCATTGATGGCCGATCTAAGACTTGTCATCGTTTTTTTTTTAAGCTTACGGGCCTGGTGACCTACAAAAATATGTCTAGGTCATCCATATAGTTCAATATATAACTGTTGGAAATGATCTTTATATTATATAAATTTACAATGTCGAGCTTAAATGTTTTTGGGGAAGTGAATTTTTTCTTGTTCAACACATTTTTGGCTCATGATTTCCGTTAACCTGTAGGTGGCTTGTATCTTGTGAAAGCGATATTTGGACTTCCTCAACAATCACACTAAATTTCATGATAATCCATCGAAAAGCTAAGATCTTGGAAAGTTCACAAGATTTTTACATTTCGATCCAGAAATAAGTCCATCAAACTGTAGATGGCGCCACTAATATTGTAAGCTTAGGATGCTGACCCTCCTCAACAATCCCATTAAATTTCAGTGATTTTCCAAAAAAGTCACATGCCAGAACGCTCACAAGATTTTCACATTTTAACCACTATATTTCTAGTGGCCATATGCTTAAACTTCCATCTCTGAGTAAAAAAATTATTCTGTTCACAATGTTCGCTTTGAGTCCAGCTCCCAATTGATGCCCTGCTTTTTCAAATCGGGTTATGATAATTGTTTAACTTATTGGGAAAGGAATACAGTTTGACAAGTACCACACTTCATAATAATTACTTTACGGGACCCAAAAGTAGATCACCTTGTAGAGTTTTAAATAAAATGCATTCCAGCCAATCATTTATTTGAAGGCTAAATCCTGTTTTCCATTGATGTCCAAGCTACGCCCTACAATCACCAAATTACTTCTTTCAAGTTCATGTGCCAGGTGACCTACAAAAATAGGTCAAGGTCAGCCATACTACATAATATATAACTAGTGGAATAATATATATCTTAAATATCTGGAATGTCTTGGTGATTTATTTGGTGAGGTTTTAACACATCTTTCTTCATTATTTCCGTCAAACTATAGGTGGTGCCACTAGTGTCATGCACCCGATGGACTTCCACAACAGTCCCACTAGATTGCAAACAGAAATCACAAAAATACAGATGATATGAGGGTTCACAAGATTTTCAAATTTTGACCCATATATTGCAAAATAATGTAAGTGGCGCCAATAATATCGAGACTTGGAAAGTTCACAAGATTTTTATATTTTGATTCAGAAATAAGTATGTCAAACTGTAGACAGGGCTACTAATATTGTAGACTACAGGATAGATTTTCATACACTTCGTAAGTCCTGAAAATTATATTGGGCGAAGTTCAAAACTGTGAGTGTGTCGTGTTCACAAACAAAATATTGACGGAATGACGGACAGACACACATGAGTGATCCCATTCTCTTTGCAATTTTTGGTCACCACAGCTTAGAATGACAACATGGTAAAAAGTTTTTTTAAAAAATCAATCAATCAAAATAAATTACTAAAATAAAGAAACCAGTGCTTTAAGTTGTGATAACGCCTCATCTGCGACTGAAGGGTAGATGACTGTATTTAATGTACACTTGTCAGTGATTTTAATTTCTGTTTGTAACTCGTTTTACAGATATTATGGTTTCTACATATGGCACGCCGTTCTGACATTAAGTCCCATTTGACGATATTACTAAATCATTTAGTGATATCGCCAAATTATCATATTGCCCAAAATTAGCGATATTGCTAAATGAATTGGTGACATCGTTCAATTGCCTTGTTTAATGATATCACTAAATGATTTAGAGATATCGCCACTTAGGGCGTATTTAGCAATATCGCTCTATAAGTGAATTGAAGCATGCTTAGTAAATGTACAGTGCCTGCATGGTGATTGGGGCGAATGAGCGAGCATTTAGACCTGTAAGCTTGACTGTTAAGTTCGGCGACAAAATTAATAGCTAGCATGCACTGCCTTCACCATGATGATTAAAACATTGGTAATACCAGAGAAGACGATCAATTATCAACAGAATACTTTGAGACAATGAGGCCATCGCACTTATCTCCAAATTATGGTCATATTGGACAAATTAGACAGGAAGCGAAAACACATTTAGTTATATCGCTGAGTGATTCAGTGATATCACCGATTAGGAATAAACATGAAAACGGCTTGCCATATCGCCAAACAGTGATATAAATATATATATATATATATATATATATATATATATATATATATATATATATATATATATATATATATATATATATATATATATATATATATATATATATATATATATATATATATATAAATAGTTAGAGTATAAATGAACGAACAAACACACATAAAGAAGGAGAAACAAGTCTTTATCTTTCCCGTGTCGTAGTCAATTATCTTTTGATTGATGAAATATACATATGTATGACACAAATTTATGATGCATTCCAATCTAATTACTTGCACAAATCCAACCTTTTTTTTAAATTTTCCATAGCTACTATGATTCCCATTTATAAACTTACAGGCTTATAAACGCACGTTTTATTTGTTTTGTAGGCTTGCAACCGCAACAAAGAAAATAAAGGACATGCTGGTAGACCCGAAGGTATGTGTAATCGATAGATTGGTCTTTTTGCGCCGTATTTGTTGGAAGGGGGAGTGTAATTTGATGTCACGACCTAAAAGAAATTGTTCATTAAATGAAGGCCCGAACCAACACCTTAGACATCAAGTGACAAGATGTCACAGTGTAATTATTTCGCATACGGTTTATTGTTGATGTTAATGATCATATTTCTGACAGAAGAGTCTGACGGGGCAATTTTGAGCACATTAAATGCATCCTTCCACCCTAGCTAAACAACTTTCCATTTACGTATTGGTCAGACCAATGTTAAAACTAGGACGAAATTTATCTAGGATTAGTTTCAACCAAGTTTGTTTAATGGGTCACGGTCGCAGACTTTTTTAATGATGTACAAAATAAAGATTTATTTTTAAATGTCTTATTCGAAAGAGCTTCAAAACATACTTTTCCGTTGACACACGATTCTTCATATATTCTTCAACAAGTGACGCTGCATTTTTGTCCTTTTTATGATTTTGTGTGAATGTGTTTTTGCAATTTTCTAATCTCAAAACTGTGGGAATGTACACGGGTAAACCCGTGGGACAGTTCTACAGAAGAAGGACTGCTATTGTTTATCGACGTTCAAGATTCCCCCTTAAGACTGACCAAGAATCTTGACGTAGTGATCAAGTTTTAATTGATTTTAGAAGCACGAATTAGGAATGCTTTATTGTTTTTTATACTTTTTTATACTGAAATGCACGAAAAAATATCATGATTTATAATCTAAAGAAATGCATGGAAAATGTCTGTCATATTGCGAATTTTATCGTGTTTTTCATGAAATTTTCTACTGGTCTTTCAAATAGAATTATGCTTTGTAATGGTGTGCGACAAGGCTGTGTCCTAAGTCCCACGCTCTTTAACACTTTTATTAATGATCTACCTGATATATTCGATGACAAGTGTTCTCCCGTTCAGCTCTACAACAAAAAACTTAACTGTCTCTTATATGCGGACGATTTAGTGCTACTATCAGAAAGTCAACAAGGTCTGCAAACATGTTTGGATCATTTACGTGTCTACTGCATAGACAGGAACTTCAGCATAAATTACCAAAAATCCAAAGTTGTAATCTTTAACAAAACTGGAAGGAGGTTAAAGCAACAACAATTTCTCCTGGGAGATGAAATATTAGAAGTAGTTAATCACTACTGTTATCTAGGAATTCAAATAAGTGCCAATGGATCTTTCAATCTTCCTGTAAAACATCTGTGTGAAAAGGCTACAAAAGCAGCAACAAAATTAAAACAAATTATTTGGAACACTGGGATAGATATATCTGTTTCATTAAAACTGTTTGAAAAACTTATTACTCCTATACTTTTATATGCTTGCGAAGTATGGGGGACCTTTTACAGTGAAACCGGAAAAAATGCTTCTCCGGTGATATTATAAATCATACCAATTATTCTTTCGAGAAGATACATTTAAGCTATTTGAAATTTTGTCTAGGTGTGAACAAAAAGGCCAGTAGTTTTGCCGTTTTAAGTGAGTTGGCTCAGTACCCACTCACGCGTAACACTCTCACACAGATGTCAAAATACTGGTTCAGAATTGTTAAACTGAACCCAAACTCATTACTGTATGACTGTCTTTTATGCAATATATACAACTTTGATTCAGGGCAATTTCTCGGGTTGAATACGCTACAAAATGTATTTCAAATGTCGTATTCTGTAACATGTGGAATAATCCAGGTAGCCTAATAATAATGAAGACTTTCCGTCAAAAACGTTCAAGAAAAAATGCAAAGGATACTTAAAAACCAATGGAAAGAAAATTTAGCCACTAATAGTGAACCTGACAAGAAACTACGAACATATGTAAAATTTAAATACCAATTTGGACCAGAAAAATATTTATATTTAGTGAAAGAATATAGAATTAGAAAAAATATTACCCGATTTCGAATAAGCGCCCACAACCTCAAAGTTGAAACTGGCAGACACAAAAGACCTATTAATACAACTTTAGAAGAGCGGAAATGCGATACCTGTGAAAAATCGAAAACAGGGTAGTTGCATATTGTATCATATCCCGTACCTGGCTATCAATAAGGGGGTGTATAGGTTGGTCAACGGATTAAAGCAGGCACTCACTTAGAGGGGTGAAGGTTAATTTGAATACTGTAAATTGTTTACATTACATTTACATATCCATGGTAACGAAATCCTAATGCACAATGTACGAGGTCTCCAAGTGAAATCTTGAGTATGGTGGTAATTTCATTTACTATTCATCTCTAGTTAAAAGTTCATTTTCCTTTGATCGCATTTGACGAAATTCCACACAGCCACATATCAGATTTAACATGTATGCACTGACTCCGCATTAATTAAAACTTGATCACTACGTCAAGATTCTTCGTCAGCCTTAATACTCATTTAAAAAACGTCATTTGCAGTTTGCTTGTAACATTTTTGTACGGTTAGAAAGCATGTTGCACCCTTACAAGGACCAGTCCCCCACCCCCATCCCGAAAAAAACACACACCCTTTACAAATGCCATTTCTCCGTGCAGCAAGTATGGCATATTATCTTTATATCTTACCCCTCAAGAGAGGTCATCCCTTTTATAATAATGCCACTTTTCCAGTGCATCTGAGTAGCCTTATAAGAGGGCACCACTGTTCTGTTTAAGGATACAATTACCAGTTTGTTGTTTGCAGTGGACTTTAGACCTTAATTTGCTGTTTATAATCAACATGTCGGCATTGCTCAGGAGTATGCGTGCGGTTTTACTTGTGTTGACTTATGCTTTTATTGTCATACTTTGGGTACTTAGGCGGTTGTTGTTGTCGTCTTCCAATGTGCTCCCGTTCCCCCGACATGGGCCAAAGGGTCTGTCAAAATACATCGGAGTCTATCTTAAAGAAAACTTTTATAAGACGGGTTCAATTAAAATAACAAAAAATCATTAAGGGTCTATATACGTCAACAGAAATGACAGTGAAGCAAACCGAAAAACCACACAGGCCCTTTTGTGGATTTTGGTCTGTGAATCTTTGTACTTTACCATTTGAATGTGTCTTTTGCAGCTGTCCAACATTTACTGCAGCTACATGCATGGTAACTTTTTTTTGTTTTGTTTTGGTTTGGTTTGGTTTTTGTGTGTGTGTGTGTGTGTGTGTGTGTGTGTGTGTGTGTGTGTGTGTGTGTGTGTGTGTGTGTGTGTGTGTGTGTGTTTTTGGGGGGTGGATTTTTTTTTGGGGGGGGGTGGTTGGTTTTTGGTTTTTTGGGGTTTTTTTAGTGTTTTTATTGAGCATTTTTCAAAGTGTAAATTGGCTGGGTACAGACTGATCAAAATCTTTCGTTGGTAGTACGTGGTAGTGAACAAAGGCGAAGTTCATGCAATGTTACAGTGTTGTTCTTTTTTTCTCCCTGTCTAATTACTGCACTTCACAGTACGGAAACTATTACCAAGACAACCTCTGGGGGATGAAATCTTATATCGACGGTCTTGCCGATGTTCCCCTGACCAATGTGTCAGGATTTTGTGCCATTTGGGCTCCTGGATGCGCTTCTTGGTTTACTCATTTCAGTTCATCAGGGTGTGTAAGTACCAGCATAACCACACATGTGTGTGTGTGTGTGTGTGTGTGTGTGTGTGTGTGTGTGTGTGTGTGTGCATATTATATCTATAAAAATTTTATATACAAAAATGCTTGAAACGGCTTTGCCAACAATTTAAGTAGTAGGCCTACTGTTGGATTGGTATATTTGCAAGAAGAATTAGCGATTGCTTAAAAGGGAAATAAAAGGCACTTCGACTGAAGGATTTTACCCAGTTTGACTTACTTTATGTGCCTACCTGGGTGCTATGATATAGTTGCAAAAGTGAAAATAACCACATCACATGTTTCTATGCCTTACTTTAGTTAGTGCAAAACAGCACATCTAAAATGCACAGCTTTGGAAAAACCTTGGTCCACAAAGCCCGTCCATACTAGCCTGTTTATTCTGAGACAACTCCGTGCAATTACTTTTTTGGCATTTTCTTACGGTTATGCAGTAACAGTTGGAATGTACGTTTTTGAAGCATCGTGACGAGAAATTAGGTTTGCAACTGATCAATTGCATTGAAATTTGTATCGTCAGGGAAATCCTGTGCCGGACGAAGATTTGTACTACGCCGTGAAGACGAACCAAAACTATTTCAGGAGAAGTAAGTTGTTATATAAAACAAAGAAAGGTAATGTTCAAGTCGATTGTGCAACCAAAGTCAATGTGAAATGTTTACCCTCCCCCCCCCCCCCCCCGCAGTAGGGTCTGCGATGAGAATGAAGGCCGTTGCTTCAAATTTACCGAAATATTGCCTGTGATCATAAGGTCAAGGGCACTTGTATATGATCGTCTGTACAAAAGACCCTCGTCAAGTATTTTTTGGGTAGGCAGTGACTTCCAAGGTCTGTGTGTATGGGTTCATATCGACTAGAATTTGAGGACATACATTCTACTGGGTGCCTCTGTGAGTAAGATAGCCATGATGGGAATGGGTTTTTAAGTGTTTGCCTGTGACAATGGGCCTATCCCCACCCCCACCTTCACCCCCATGTAGGAAAATGA
The DNA here is from genome assembly GCA_964020975.1 of Hermodice carunculata. Lineage (NCBI taxonomy): Eukaryota > Metazoa > Annelida > Polychaeta > Eunicida > Amphinomidae > Hermodice > Hermodice carunculata. The sequence goes on from OZ026624.1 coordinate 78,459,865, forward strand.
GATTCACGTATATATCCAATTGACACGATAGAACTACAGTAAATTGCGCATGTCCAAATGAAAGTTTCTGTAAACCTAGCTATCCTTGAAGTTTGAATGTTGTCTTACTTTTCAGTTGGCATAATACAGAAGACGTGGGGAAAGGACACAAATAGCATAGAGCTATTTAGTGATTTGAAACATCCACAGTTGCCAACAGTAGTTGTAAATGTCACAGAAGTAAAGGGTAAGAGGTTCCTCAAGAATGCTGTTTTCTGATTACGCGGTTGAAAATGGTCATCAATGAAGGATCCCATGAGGATTGGAGGTGAGCAATGAGGAAACTCGGCACTGAAAGGCATCTGGAACCGATAGTTCCGCGCGAGCGAAGCGAGGGTGGGACGGAGGCTGCCGACTCTGTGCAGTAGTTCGAGATTGTTCACCTCCAATCCTGATGAGATCCCATTCTATCATGGGTAAAGTTCTTATGTTGCGCATAATTGTACCTTCGAAGTTTAAATGTTGTTGTGCAGTTGGCGGAATTTCTCTATAATGATTTCAAGCGCGATAACGCCATGAAAAAAATACAGCGCTGCGACCACTGCAGTGTGCACGACGGTTCTCTATTATGCAAAGGTAGGAAAGTAGTGCCAGCCTTCTTTCGGTTGTGAGTTGCGAAACTAAACACAATGTACAACGGTACCACAACAATGAATGAACCCAACTACTGTGATAGAATGAGTAATTAATTACCTGTGAATAGGTCTATGATATCTGTGTTACAATACACATTGTACTATGTAGTTGGGACGCAATGTAGAACTTCGAATGCTTGATTTAGCCTCACCTTAAGTGTTTAAAATGAATAAACGAAGCTTCAAAACTATTTGTGTCCATATATTTTCGAGTGGCTTTCATAGTATTTGGAAGCCCACGTACAAGTGTATATGTAACTTTTATACAAAATGATTCAGCCTCACAAATATTTCATGGAAGCTGCTAAGGCCTATAATCGACCTTCTACTGGTTAAAGCACATGGTGGTTGAATGAAGTGACTAGTTTGAACGTTTATATATACGTGGTATGAAACATTAATGATTCTTCTATTAGTTAATTTCACCGTTTGAATATATCAGGTCAGTGCAAAAAGATGCAGCTGATGCTTGAAAGATTTGCCAAAGAACCCTCCCTGAGACACAAAAAGTGGTTACTATTGCTCGACGATGACGTCATATTAAGGTAAGTAATGGCATCATCAAATCTCTATTGAGAGACAATAAATATCTCTATTGAGATACAATGAATATCACGCTGACAGTTTTTTTCCGTCCTTCATACTGTATTGTCAAATATATTGTACAACCTTTTGCTGTTCAAATAAAGTATGTGTTTGACATCGGTCTTAGTATTTTTTCTGTCATTTAAACTGAATTCCTGTATCACATGAATCCAATATATCTGTGTTGGACGGATAATTTCAAACTGGTCCATCCCTGGTGTCAAAATGAAAAAAAAAATCATTGTAAGTGATGATTCAACATTATCATCATTTTTTAATTGTTACTTAGGGTAGTAAATTTCGTGACAGCCCCCCTCCACATATATATATATATATATATATATATATATATATATATATATATATATATATATATATATATATATATATATATATATATATATATATATATATATATATATATATATATATATATATATATATATATATATATATATATATATACATATATATATATATGTGTGTGTGTATATATATATGACTTTTAAATGATGATTTTCCCAAATAAAATCATAGCAAAACTGCACAAAACAGGTCAAAATTGACCATCATTTTCCATATTCTGTGAAAGTGGTCAGACCCATTTGCCCCCTCCCCTTTGCGTACTGTAAGTACTAATTCAAAAATGATAAAAATGTTGAACTATCCCTAACCGTATGAGTCATATTGCTGAAAAAAAACTTCCACGAAAATAGGCGCCAGCTAGACATGTGAGCAAGTGTAAAGTAAACTGTGCATGGGCAATATATCATCCACCTGTGAAGAGCAGGAATATAAGGCACAATGTTCTCGCAGAAAACCAATTTAAATCCAAGGCAAATGATACATAGCTGGAAAACTACACGTTTACTTACGTTTTGTGTTGATGCCTAATTTTACCCAGTGTGGTCTCTGAAGAAATCGCTTTGTTCTCCTAATTTGAACTACCTGTCCTTTGACAACAAACTTTGAATTTTTATTCATAAAAAAGGATTAAATATATCATCATTGAAATGCTCCGATAATACCACTTAAACTTTTGCATACGCACAGTTATGAATAAGGTGTGATCAAAATAGAAAACAAAATTCCTTTAACATGCAGTGCAATCTTCATTAAAAGTCACTCCTTTTTATACCATTCTTTAGAGGATTGCAAGCCTGAGGGAAAGATTTTGTGGGGAAAAGTAGATGTACACCGTCGTTTATATATGAAAGACCAGCGGATTTCCCTTTCATTGGTTTCAGGATATCCCATGATTTTCATCGTTAAACATTTCCGCATTTAACTGGCCAAAATTGGTTGCTGGTCAAATATCGTCTGCTGTAACGTTTTTAGCGGGTTAACGGTACGATAAAACAATAAGAAAATTGTGAGCGAGACCGATCGCGCTAACATGCTCCATATCAACAACATTCTATAGTGTGTTTGGCACTGACGAAAACTGTCGACTTAACGACACGAGATACACCAAAACTACTTGCGACTTTAGTCACTCATAACTCCAAAAGTATTTTCTGCACTGCACCCAAAGCATAAATGTGTGTGTTCGTCATGACCCAAAGATGAGGTACGCATTGTAATCGGAGTTTTATCTCTTTAATTGTAAAATCAATACTGACTAGTATGTCGACAATGGACGATGTAAAAAACATTGAAATAAGTCAATGCGTGCTTGACACATGTTTATAAAAAAAATTGTGCATTCTGTAGCTAACATACCTACGGACAAAAAACTATCCAACAATTTTTTGTATCCCGATTACTTTGTTCACTACAAGATCCCAAAGTTTGACATGTCACTTTTTCTTTTGATCTTTGACCTAGATTTCTTATAATGGTTTTAAAGACAAAAAAATGACTGTGCAGCTTAATAGCTTGGTCGAATTAGGTTAAGTCTTATTGTACTTGAAGCATTACATGAGTTTGAACATTCTCGAAGGTTGTCATTCTAATAATCATATTGAGGTGAGTTTAACAGCTTTTGAAGTAGCAATATCATAGTCTTATGACATATCAGAACCGTGGCATCGGAAACCACTTGAGCTACCGGGTTCGCCCTCTGACGTCATGTGGATATGAAGCTTTCGCGCTGCCCAGGACTTAAGCTGCGGCAACCTGGCCATCGGTACACATGTGAGCAAGGAGGGGGAGGGGTAGGGTACAAACTGCCACAGTTACAGACCACAGACCAGAGACCACAGTTATAAATCATTTTGTGTTTCATATTAGCATTTTCCAGTCTAAAAAAAATCATTTTGGTATTTTAAAATTTTGTAAACGGCATTTAACAGATAAAAATGTCAGAAAAACACGGACAAATTTTTGTCATTTATTTCCTAGCTCATTATTTGGTGATAATTGAAATACGAAACAACACCTGGATGTCATCTTTATACAGGTGTATGAACTGTGCTCTGGCCGGGGTCACATCATTGTACTTCCTCACCTCAAAGTTCCCACCTGGCCTGGAAGACAATGCACCTATATGACCACCAATGAAGCAAGTCTGTGATGCAGCAAAGCTGACTTAGCTACCTTTATCTAAACAGAAGCTACAGCATGCTGAAAACATGGTATTTTCACAATTACGGACTACCACAACTGTGGTCTGTAACCTACAGATAATCAAGTAGAGTGTACAATCAGCAAACTGGAAAACTTTGCAGGATTCTGTTAGTTGTGGGACTTGGGATCTTAAACTGAATAGAGATGTCCAGATTCAGTTATCGTGGACGGAATCACGGAATCAGTAAAATAAAACAAAAACTTGCATATCTGTAAAATAAAACCTTTCGACCCTGTTTTCAAAAGTTACCACACCTGAATTCACTTTCTAAAATAAATTATTCTCAACAAGCCAGCAAAACTTCTATCTTAGCAAGACATCACGATGTGTGCGTAAACCGGGCTATGAATAATGGAACGGTTTTTCACCTTTTACAAGCGCAAACGTAACATAGCTGTTAATGCCCTCCGTTGTTCAATGAAATAATATTTTTCCAAAATTCGCATTCACCTCGACGCAAAAGATTTATATCTCAAGAAATAGTGGAACTTTAGTAAAAGACTACTTGGCTCCAATCTTCACCAATCGATACCTCCCCTTCTTGAAAATAATACAGTTATTTCTTGTAATGTGGACCAATGTGAAATCATCAATAAGTATTTTGCCAACCACGTAAATTACCTCATGAAGATAATTCAATGCCATTGCCTGAGATCTTTTACTGAACTGAGGCTCGTCTAAACCCTTTTCAAGTTGATGAAATTAGTGTGAAAAAAAGTTTTACAATCATTAAGGACTAGCTCTGCAATTGGTCCTGATGGCATCGGAACCATGATTTTGAAGAATACCGCTCCCGGTATCAGTCTCTTCCTCACCAAACTATTTAACCGTTCCCTGTGCACCTCTTCCTTTCAGGATTCTTGGAAAAAGTGGAATGTATGTCCAATGTTCAAAAAGAACGACAAGCAAATAAAGAGCAATTACAGACCCATCTCATTGCTCTGCAATTTCTCTACAGTTTTCGCACGCTTAATTTGTAATGTTTTGTATGAGTACTATATGCGTTATGAACTTTTGACCTCCAGAAATTCCGGGTTTCCGTCAAACGACTCAACAATAAATCAACTTCTCAAGATCCTTCATGACATATATAATGGCCTTGAACTGCAAAAGCAAGCCAGAATGGTTTTCCTTGATATCAGCACAGCGTTCGACCCCGTCTGGCACGAAGGTCCACTTTTTTAATTAAGGCAGTTCGGTATCGAGGAGCCGCTCCTGAAATTTATCAGTAGCTATCTAACCAATCGTCATCAGTGTGTAGCGATCGGGGTCCAAACATCATCTATGCTTCCTATTGAGGCAGGGGTACCCCAGGGCTCTATCCTGGGGCTTCTACTGTTCTTAGTTTTCATAAATTATATTACTGTTGGCACTTCTTGTGGCATCAAAGTGTTCACTGATGACACCACCATATTAGAGATCATATTTGACCCTGTCACTTCTGGTAGCCGTATAAATAATGACCTTGGAAGAATCTTTGTTTGTGGCAAACAGTGGAAAGTTACATTTTATGAAACTAAGTCTCTAGCCCTCTTGTTTTCAGCTAAATACAACAAACCTGAGCACCCACCTTTATTTCTTGCGAATCTTTAATCCCGGAAGGTTTAAATCATATCCATCTGGGAAGTACCCTTTGTCATAATTTGGAATGGAATGCTCACATTACTTGAAACATTGACAAAGCGAGGAAACGCCTAACTTTATTCCTTAGACTTAAATATAGATTATCGCGTAACACTTTAGCCAGACTATTCAAAGCAATGATACGCCCTATCCTGGAATATGGATGCGTAATATTTGATAATTTCACGATGGACCTGACAAATTCACTTGAATCTGTTCAGTATGAAGTAGCACGCATTTGTTTGGGTGCACTTACACATACTCCTTGTCATTTACTGCTTAATGAATTAGGTTGGCCAACTTTGGCCAGAAGACGCCAATATTATAAACTGATTCTGTTTCACAAAATGGTTAACAGGCTGACCCCCGCTTATCTTTCGGATCTGGTCCCACTTGATGCCGTTCAGTCAACCTTCCATCTTCGCAACCGCCGGAGTTTGAGACAAGTAAAGTTAACATCCAATCGTTTTGGGAATTCTTTCATTCCCTCAACTATAAACTATATGAGGCAATCTATTTCACTTGCTCAATTGAGATCTAAACTAAAAGCACTCTTTTGTCCATCGATCCTGTCCCAGGTCGCTACTCGCACGGCAAAAGATTTCCTTATATTATACATACACAACTACGTTTGGATTCTTGTCGTCTTAATTCTCATCCTCATAGATTAAATATTCTCCGGTCTGTTGCATGCAATTACTCATGCCGACTCAGTAAATATACTGCATTACCGTGTTGATATGGCACTCGCACATAACTACCTCCATTGAACCATTCTTTTTTAGGAATGGGGATTTGGTCGAGTGGGTATGTGCGTTTCCCATTTCAGCTAGGCGACTGGTGCCAAAGGTTGCAGGTTCGAGTCCCACTCGTTCCGATCATGAAACATATCCTAAAGAGAGTATATACCATTCTTTCCCCGAGTGTGCCCTCTTTTCATACCATAGAGTGTCCTTATTGACAACAGAATGCAATATTATGGCACCGGGAGTCAATCCAAACCTAGTTGTTCACTTAGCAGGTGACATAGTGCTTACGTATCTGACACATGGTAATGACAATCTTTCGTCAAGCGACAACTTGGATATTTTTGATTCTATCCAAAACTTTATTATAGATACAAGACGGTTTATACCTTGAGTTGGTAAGAGATGAATATCATGTTCGTATACTGACCAATTGATTTTTCCTCGGATATTTTTTTGTCCTGTGTGTTTTGTATATATATGATTATGTGTCTCTCTCTGTCTGGGGAGCCATTCTTGTAGTATTATTGTACTACTTGGCAATCCAGGTGAAATGAATATGTTTAAAAATAAAAAAAAATAATCAACAATCGTCAACAATCAGCGTGAGACCACGTGTCAAGCATTTGGAGATTAAATACGATCGTGTGCAAACTTGGGTACCTTTGATCATGTTCAGCCCACCTCGTCATATTCGTTCATGTACATTTTCAGTGCTGAAAACACATGGCCTCAATTCACTTTGATGTCAAAATTAAATGTTACTTTGCCTTTGTGCGAATGGTCTCACAATGTATTGCATCAGTGTTCAAAATGGCGCTCACCAACGCGTGAGTGTTTTGCCAGCTAGGGTATCGTGTCGCATTTTGGATTTGTTACTGACGATGATAACTGCTTCAGGCACAACCGACCGGGAAGATGAAAGTTTATATAGCTTTCAAAATAATTTAACGACCGTTTGCCCCTTGTAACTCGGAGAACGAACAAATGGAATCTGGCGAAATATTACAATAACGATCACCGAACAACCGTGGCTATGCAGCTGTGCTAGTTTCCGGTCCAACTCCCCAAGTTTACCCTCCTTCAAGTCGGGAGGCGTGGCAAATAGCCATGCAAACACTAGTATAATTGTAACACATTATTTGCATAATTTATTTGGGAGAATAGTTGCGTTGCTGCGTGACCAAGACCTCGCCTGTGAAAGCGAGCTAGCTTTCACGCATCTTCCGCTTCAAGACACCTCAAAGGCTTGATGCGCTGTGAAAGCTAGCTGGCTTTCACGTCATCTCCCAAGCCGTGATCCAGACCTCGCTCTTCTGTCTTGAGCGCGAGACACTTTTCACGCATGAAAAGTAACTCGCTTCCCGAGCATGCGCAGTTGAGAGCTTATATTACCTGGTTCCCACCGCTATTTTTTGCCCGACTAAAACGCTGTTGCCCTTTGTGTTCGCGCAACATTATATACAATATATGAAATATAATAACACACACGCACACACACAAACACACACATAAACATTGGGCTAAAGGTTTGCAAGCTTAACACTTGCTTGTCTTTATTAACTATCATTATATATTTGATGAATTTTATCATTTTTTAACCTTGCCATGGGTCTAATGATCGTCCTGCCTTCAGGCGTACACCTACGTATTCTGTTGGGGTACTCGTATTAAATACTATATTGCGGCTCTGATTCCGCGAGGTATGTGTGAAGGGAGCTGAATGCTTGAGCGCGAGGCAAGTTTCACGCGTGAAGCAGACCTCGCCGACCAGGAAGCTTTAAAACCGCTTGTGAGGTCTTGAAAGCGAGGTCGCTATAATGCTGCAGCGTTTGTGGCGTCAGCAGCAGTTTGGCGCCAGTGACCACGATATGAAAGAAAGCTCGCGCTTTTGGCTTGCCAAGGAGGCTCATTTTAAATACATGAAATTCATCATTTGAAATTATGATATATTTGGAAAATCACCGGGTGTTATTTCTAGGACATTTGAACCCAAACTTTATTGAAAGTTAGACCCCATCAACGAATAGGACCATTAACGTACGGACAGCTGTGAGTAATGGTTTTAGTCATAAATGCAAACAAACGTGACTCGTTTTCATCGAACGACTTTACAGTTAGCTAGTTAGTTCGGAAAAATCAAAGCGTACATGGAAATGACCATATTGTTTCCATGTCTTGATAAATGATAAAAAGGAGGGATTTGTTGGCCATCGATGAACAGTTCATCTATACTGGCTAACAGTCGGATGATCACGGATTCCCCTGGCTTTGTCCTTAACTCTAGCATCGTTGCACCGGTTTCCAATTCTGAACATTCTGTGATCTGTACTTTTTCCATCCTAAATCACACTGATCGCCCCTTTAAACGTACGATTTGGGATAACAAGCGGACCGACTTTGGAAATCTGAATACTGCGTTACTTCACACTCCCTGGGACACAGGTCTTGCCGTCGTTGACACTATTGATGACTCAGTATCTTATTGGTCTGAGCTAGTTTTAGATACATATAAGCAATTCATTCCTTGCAGAAGCACACTGGTTCGGCCCAAGCGAAAGTCATGGATTACATGTGCTATCAAAAGATTAATGAGACAGCGTAGCCGAGCATGGAAGCAACACAAGCGCCTTACACACCACACACGTCCCTATACGCTTTCAGTATACAACAAAATTGAATATTTGTTTCAGCTCTACAAAAGAAAGCGTAATTTTACTGTCAATGCTATCAAAAAGTCGATACCCCTCAATTTTGAAAACACTTCGTTCAGAGCTTGACTCCGAAGATATAAATCCCCCAAAATGGTGGAGTCTTAATAAATCAATTCTCGGCTGTAAACTCCATTTATCTATGCCACCCCTCATTGACAACGGCAAAGTGATATAAAGTAATTTGGAAAAATGTGATCTCTTTAATAATTATTTCGCCAATCAATGCAAACTCGCTCCCCCTGATGACCCTATTCCCCTACCTGAATTTACTTTTAGAACTGATGCCCGTCTAAACACCTTCCAATTCGATGCTGCCAGTATCGAAAGAGTCTTACTGTCACTTAACTCCAACTCCGCCCCTGGACCAGATGGTATAGGCAACTTTTTATTGAAAAACACTGCTCACTCTCTTGTACTATTATTCAATACTTCTCTCTTAAGGTCACAATTCCCGGCCCGCTGGAAGATGTCCAATGTATGTCCTGTTTCCAAAAATAATAACAAGCAAAGAAAAGAAAACTATAGACCCATTTCTCGCCTGTGTAACGTTTCAAAGGTTTTCGAACGTTTAGTGTACAATGTATTCTATAAGTACGTGACCAAAAACGATTTACTTACTGCAAAAAAATCTGGCGTTAAGAAAAACGACTCAACTGTCAATCAACTTGTCTCTATTCTTCATAATATATACAATGGCCTGGAGCTGGGTAAAGAAGCGCGAATGTTTTTTTCTAGACATATCGAAAGTCTTCCACAAAATATGGCACGAAGGCCTCCTGTTCAAAACGATGCGACTTGGTTTCTCGGATCCCATTGTAGAATTTATAGAGAGTTACCTTTCGAACCGCTTCCAGTGCGTTTCTGTATGTGGTCAATCGTCTTCCATGTTACCAGTCGAGGCCTGCGTGCCTCAAGGTTCTATCCTAAGTCCCCTTCTTTTTTTATACCAGTGTACTGGCGATTGTCCATAACCCTATTACGTCTGCTGAATTGTATTTGTGTCTCTCTGTCAAGAACCACTTCCTAGTAGTCATTACTCAATTCCGCAGTCCGAACTTTTTACTCTCCATAAGCTAACCTGTCCCTGTCTAAGCTATATACATACGGAAGTACTATTGTCCATATTGCACACGCTCCTTTGTAAAATTTTGACACAGGCTGTATTAGCCCAAATAAATTAAAGGGTCTTCAGCGGGTAACTACTCAGAACACGTTTCGGAGCCTATTACCCGTACATGTCTCTTTGAGTAGCGGCTCCTTGTCTAAGCTAAATATTTAGCAAAGACAACGAACATAACGATGAATAAATATGAAAGTGGCAAATGATGAATTAGCTAAAGACGAGATTTTTTGCTTCTAAATGCAGCACTTCATTATGAAAGAAGAATACCTATCAAACAAACCATTATTACTAAATTTGTATAGTGAAGGTTCAGATTAGAACAATTTGACTTACTCCTGAACCAATGTATACCCTTTCTAGCTGGATAGCTTAACCTAATTAACCCATCCTCAATTGTGGAGTACTAAATACCAACCTTGGTAGAATTAATGTTTGGGGTAAGTTATGGCGTGTCACATTTAATGCCATCAAATCAGTTCCTCGGGTTTCTTTCCCACTGAGAATGATAAACAAGACCACCGTACACTTTACCTTGGAGTCACTGCTAAACCCGAAGCACATCAATATAGACGTTTAGGAATTACTTTGACCGCAAACGTTACTTGGCATTCCCACATTGCCCGCATCATCGACAAGGCCAATCAACGGCTTGCTTTGCTTCGCCGACTCATATACAAGCTTCCTCGCAAAACTCTGCTAAGGCTATATTCAAGCATCGTGCAGCCAATACTCGAATACGGAAGTATTCTATTTGATAGCTGTACTATCGGCCTTTCAAATTCTCTTGAAGCTGTACAATACGAAGCTGCAAGAATTTGTACTGGTGCCTTACGTCATACACCCCGTTTTCTTCTTGTCAGTGAGCTGGGTTGGCAAACTCTCTCTGTCCGGCAGAAATACCAAAAACTAGTTTTTTTTTTATAAAATGTAGACAAAATAACACATCGGTACCTGTGTGACCTCATACCTGAGATCTCATGCGCATAGCTAATTTCAACTTAAGAAATCCTTCTGATATTAGACACATTCGATTCAAAACTAAACTTTTCGGCGATTCTTTTCTCCCGTCAAGCATCAAACTTTGGAATAATCTACCCTTAGACATCAGACAGTCAGCATCCCTGGCAATATTTAAAAATAAATTTTAAAAAATACCCTTTTGTGTGTTGACATTCACCCTGATTATTTTTCATATGGAAAACGCTTTTCCGAATATATTATTATATATATGCCATACCCAACTGCGCCTTGGATTTTTCAGTCTCAACTCGCATCTACACAAATTCAATATTGCCCGTCTCCCTCTTCCACCTGCACTGCCCCGGACTAGGACACTTATCATTATTTTCTAGTTTGTCCCCGTTATTCAGTTTCAAGACTCAAATTATTGAACAGTATGTGTCGTCTCTTGGCCCCTGGAGTAAATCCTACCCTTATTACCTATTTGGCAAGCGACATCTTCATTACATGTTTCACCAAAGGCAGCAAAGATTTACCCAAGGACATAAATGAAGGTATAGTTAATGCAGCACAGCTTTTCATTACAGAGACCTGAAGGTTCGAATTTTAAATCTAAATGCCTGCTCAGGGTGAAATTGTTATAATAGCTTACCTTATTTAGAACACTTCCTATGGTGATTCATATTCGTAGTGGCATTGTATACGCTTCACATCTTATTCCTCCATGTGTTTTCCCTCCCAGTGGTAGCATTTTTTATAATATTTTCATTGCACTGTACTGTGTGTCTTGTATATACTCTATGTGTCTCTTTTTGTACTGGACAACCACTCAGTTAGTCTCTCTTGTACTATTTTGGTGATCCAGATGAAATAAATATGTTTAAATCAAAATTAACGCTCTCACATCGTCAGACCAGGGTCAGACCAGGCGCTACCAACTCAATGCAGGATTCTCCGCATAAGTGATCTGACAAAACTTGAGGCATTGGCGTCCGTTCCCTGGCGGCTGTCACGTGGTGCAAAGCTTGTATGATTGATGGGTGCAATTGTCCTCTTGTATGAATAGGAGACCAGAAAGACCCATGTGGTATTTGATATTCGAATGTTTTTGGTTTTTTTCGTTATTTTCTTTTATTTATTTTTGGTGTTCCGAATTGAAATATCGGTGGTCAATAGATTCAATGTACATCTGTCAAATTCAGCAGATATCCTAAAATTGAATGTCAAACAGGTTTTGATGTATCTGGTGTCGTTAAATCAGCACTGTGTTTGTCTTTACTCATCAGCATATTGACCCAGAAACAGTATTTGTGCTTCAGCAAGTATTTTGAAGTGTCTATAATTTCTTGGAGTTTCATTTCGTTTAGCAATTGACTTTCTTTCCAGTGTACCACGGTTAAGACGCCTTCTGTCTTGTTACGATTATCAAGATAAGATCTACTTAGGAGAAAGATACGCATACCATCTTTATCAAGAGCACTTCCAGTACATAACAGGTGGAGCAGGGTAAGTACCATACACAGTAGGCTTGAATGAAAATAGTTTTGTTAATTTGAAGTAAAGATATGTCATTGACAGGTGCCTATTATTAATGACATTCCATTTAATAATTGCCAAAACGTCTGGTACCTGATCTTGACGAGAATAATCGACCGTGGTTTTGATTCAGGATCTACAGTCCGACAATTGACAATGCTTCACTGATCACTGATCTTTTATTGAATAATCTTTGATCAATTACGTGACACTTTTATGCTCAATCTGAAAATCAAAATGTAACAAAGATGTGAACTTCATAACTAAATTCGTTAGACATAATGGTAATTTGTTAAAGTGAGTTTCAGAATTTTAAACGCCATTTGTGAATTCAAGCATATCATAAAATCCTATATCATGAACTGAATTTCATAATTCATATTTTAACATTAACGAAAGAATGTCTTTAAAATTAAAAACATCTAGATTTAGATAAACAATTTTCTACTGATTTTATGAACATGGTTTGAACAGCACTAGTCAATAGAACAGGTCACAATAACCAGGCATGTGTGTCGTCAGCTGAATTCTGATCTAAATATACATATATATGTTCTACCGGCTAGAGATTTGTTCTGAACGACAGGATATCTTAACAACAGATGGAGGATCCAGTTAACTTTCACCAAGTGCTCAACACTTGCCGACAGAGCAATCAGGGTTGGGGGTAAGGGTGGGGATGGGCAGGGAGGGTATGCAATGGTAGCTCCTCAAATGGATCAGTTGTTGGCAACAGAAAGTGGTGTGTCGTGCCATTAGTTCCTGTGTGCTGATTGGTCAATCTGTTGATGGCATGTGCTATAGAATTGAATGTTGATATAATGTGTTGTATACTCTATCACCTGTCGCAACTTAGGTACTGAATAAACATTCAAGCTATTCACATAAATTGTACTGCAAAAGTTTGGTGTTTCTATAGACAACAGTTTTCATACTAGTAAGATGCAAATTGAAATAGAAAACAATGACAGTGTTCAACCGTAACCTTTATTTCTGAAGTAACATTCAGTGAATGAGCCCCTTCGAAATACTAGGTTTGAATCACATGCATTTTTGTCATCCGATCTAAATATGGAACTATGTATGCATGTCCGATTTTCAACAACATGCAATACATCACAGTCGGTGTGTCCAGCATACATGTGTATTAATATGAATGTGAATCATTATTGTTTCACATATTTTCATGTTGAATGTGACACAAATATTCCATCGCAGCGTGCACTAGGATGGTTTTAGTCTGGCCCTTCTGCAAAACTGCAAAAATAATTTTTTGAAGTTTACTATCTTATTTATTTTTGTAAGCATGTTATTTTGTAGTAATAGTGGTTAAGTCAAGATATTGCACCAACGCATTTTTAGACGGAAAAATCAATCACTGTGTTACAATCACAAAAATGAAAAACTCTCGGTGGCTGTCAAAAATGTTTGTATCACGCATAATAACAATATACTTTATTCACAATTTACTTATTTACTCTAGTTTATGTCGTGGATTTCGCTCATGACCAGGAGATATACTGACGCTTTATTGGCTGGCACGGTGTTGTCAATTAAAAGCAAACTGAAATCCAAATGAGGAATAGAAAACACATGTCACATTGGACAGATTGTATTCACATTTAGGTGGGGAAAATGTATGAAGATTTACAGGGGTCCATCAATGGGAATGATAAACACTGGTTGTTTCCACAGGACGATTCTCAGCCGGCCTGCGGTGGAAGCAGTCGTAAGGAATCTTGACGGTAAACTTCGGTGCATAACCGATATAGAGGATCTAGAATTGGGGGAGTGGATGGTGAAATTAAACATCGGAACAGTACACAATCCACTCTTCCACCAGGTGAGCAGCCCTATAACCCTTTGTTAACCCAATTAACCTTAAATATGTCATATTATCTAGTCGATATAGTATTCCTTTGGTGTAGCAGGCTCCTGTATATTGTGATAAATGTAAAATGAGTAGATCAGACACCGTGATCATCAATTCGGCCTTTCTTTATAAAAAGGATTTGGCATTCAAGTTTCCAGAAAGTCAAAGAGCGCCACAGAAAAGGGATAAAAGGAACTCTTCTTTTCCATTTGTGCATGGTATTAACAAGTACTCGTTTGGGCATACTCTGTTTAAGCTTAATGCTGTTTGGAATCAACAATATTCTTTCAAATATTATCTTGTTTTATTCGGGCAATGCACATATAAACAAAGCAGTAGACTCTATACCCAGGGTATTTAATACATGTAATGTCAACAATGGCGTAGTGACCCAACATTGTGTATTGTTCAAAAGGACGAACACATTGACATATTTATATTATACGAAAAGGAGCAACAGTGCCACATCTTCAGTGTAGTTCAGAACCAAAAATATCACAATACAATCTCTCTACAGCCCCTAGCTAATCCAGTCACTGCTTATGTCCACACGTATACATTAATTGATACACATTATCAAGTTCTACTACACGTTTTGAAAATTCAAGGTATCAACAGCCAAATGGATTTATAAACTGGTCATCAGTGGCAAACCATTAAGCATGTTTGGTAGCATTAACTTCCCGGACATGCCTTTTGTGATGGCGGCTGCTTGAAGATGTATTTGCCAAATACAACTCACTTGATTTTAGAATGATTTAAAGAATGCATGAACGTGGAGTAGTAGCAAATATATCAATGCATGATATATAACACGTTTGTGCATATAATGTCTACACGGAGAATTTATATGAACTGGTATATACTTAAATATATGATGAATCACGCGTTTCATGCATTAAATGAAATCTCGATAACTATCATATTATCCCAAAAGTTATTTTAATATCCTCAATCGTATCTGTATTTTCCCAATCTACACAAAAAGAAAGTTGAACATTTTACCTAAATACTAGTCCACAGGTATTTAGCCACTACATAAACGCATTAACTGTGTAACAAATGACATATAATATGGACCATACCTTTGCATGGATTTAAAGGTACCTCTTTATCGATTAAGACATGGCTTTAAATCAAATTTTAAAGATATCTCTGTGCGACTTAATATAAAAAGATAATGCTGAATTAATTTGCACATGTCTAAGCTGTAATTGTTATAAAAACCTATCAACAGATCATCAGATGCATTTAAGGGTAGCTTTTAATTGATTTAGACCAATGTTTAAATATTCAGAAATATTTAAATTACTTATAAATACCTAAGGTGATGTTTTATAGTATAGTAATTTACTTTCAGTGGTGTCCGTATGACCTGCCGTTAGAACTGATAGAGGGAGTTGAAGCAGTGACGTTTCATCCGTTTGGGGACGCTAAAGAAACACACGACCCGCTTGAGGTTTACCTTAACTGGCTGTTAAAATGTGGGCCTAAACCATGCCCCTCTGAAAATGCCACTTTGAGCGTAATGCGTGGGCTATAGCAAATATGGAATATAGCGGAATGTAGCATTTGTGAATATGAATGTAGTCACTGGGTAACGTGACCATAATACCTGCCAGAAGGACAATCTATGAATATGAACTGGGAATACCATCTTACTTTCAACTCTACCACTTTGTGGCAACGCCTGGACATCATTAATCCTATTCACCATTGGAGTAACATGTGCTTCTGAGAAAAATGCACCTGGTGGAGTATGAGGCTGGGTGTCACATTATTAATATTGAAGTGATATACATATACTTATCTTCCATTTCAATATACATTAATACTGGGTTCGGGATCTGAGGGTTGGTAAATTTAAGGGTAAAATATTTTTTCTGCACAACATGGATCTTACGAACACCACAACCGTTCTTGCAATAATTGCAGAAATATAACAGCTTAATTTATTGGGCACACTGTGTTATTTTTTTATTGCACACGATGTAATGGGCATGACCTATCCGAGTGATGGGAGCCATTCAAAGTACACCCCAGGACTTCCCACTATCCTACATTTCCCATGTGGCACCTCTGGGAGACCTCCCCTGACAGAGAGAAAAACTCCTCTTACAACAACCACCAGTTCTAAATCAGTAGCTTAAATCCATAAGTTCCATGTAAATTATGTTTTTTATGAGAGGCCATTTTGGTGATGAAAACATTTTAGTAGGGATAGATATATTGAAGTAGAACTGGAAGACACCACTGTACCAATCTCCCTACATCGTAATGAGCTCTGGTGCCACTCCGGCTTCAAAGGCTGATGACCCGCAGCTTTCCTAACACTATGATCTGAGTAATGACCTGGCCATGGGTTCATGGCAATGTATTTTGTAAAACTACTAGCAATTCCCAGCATAAAAACTGTTTACTTTAGTGTTTCTGCATAAACGGCACATTCGCAGCTTGTGTTTTATCGCTGTTTTGGCCAGCTAGAACAAAGGGCTGTCACAGGACGGACACTTTATATGCAATGGTAGATGAACTGCTCCTCGGCCATATTGGCTTCTTTTAGACCAATATACCAAAACACAATCTTTCCATTGATTGGAAATTGCATTTCCCATCTGCAAGTAAAATTTGTTTTGAAAGACTTTTTCAGTTCTCTCAGACAAAATATCCAAGAGACAGTAACCAGTGTGCAACCCAGAAGCAGGGGTCAAAACTCATTGACAAGTACATGACCTCACATATCACTTAAATATATCAAGAAAAATGGGCTATTTCTGACTTACACTGGTATTCAGGTCAGCCAGTGGATAGCAGTATATAATGACATTTTGCCAATTTAACCAGAGTGTGTTATATTTTTCAATGTGGCAAATAGTTACTATTCCATACTTTTAATGCAGCTCCTGTTTTCATTTCTACTCCCATCAAAACCTGATGGCACTTGAAGCAGCAACAGGCTCAGAAATCAGGTATTTCAGATGTAAAGTCTACACAAAGGCTACTAAAGCAGTGTAGAGAACACACAGGGACACTTATTTAAGATCGTGAATTTATCATTGCAATCACCCTGCACCAATAGACACGGTGATGTTAACTAAATATGTTGTCCGCCTGGAATGATCATTGAAATATTCAAGTTTGAACCATACCTGAATATCATTAAGAAGATTATGTTTCAGCCTGGATTCCCTTATCAAGTGGATTAAATATGATTACTCATGAAGTATCAACGGGAGAATGACTGAAAAGATGCTTAATTTAAGATCAATAACTCCATGGTTGCTTTGATCCTATTAACACCCCATAGCATGGGATAAAGTAGCTACAGCAAGGATGTTCCTGTTCTCGTCATTATAAGGACTCTACGTGCCATGAATGTGACACAAAGTTATATATAGCACTGAACCTTACAATGTTAAAATCCTACCTAGGATTTCGAAATAATCCAATAGGGTGGTTCCTATTTCAAACTGAGGGAACCTCTGCTGCTGTTATAAGTAACCACGGGCAGTTAGCAACGCTTGCTTTGAAGATATTAAGCAACTTCACTTTGCCACACTTTCCCCTATGTTATTATGGGGCTTTAAAAGTGGTGAAGTACCACTGAAGCCTGGTAGTTCTACATGTGACAACAGGAATTGAGTGTAAGGCGTTAATATAACAACAATCAAAACCCCACATTTTTAGTTGATTTTTTTAGTCAAACGGCTTAGCTTGCATCATGGCTCAGGGGAAAGCAATTCCATTCTTAGGGCACATTTTGAGCATGGTAACATTTGGATTAAGGTGCTGGAAGTACTCAAAGCAAAGGAGGATTTGCCAAATGACGTGAAACAACTGTACAAAAACCAAACCCTTGAAAAGCTTGACAAGCAGAGCTAGGGACAGAGTGTTCAAGCTCAAACCCAAGGTGGACAGTATAATTAAAGAAGAAATGAGGTGAGAAATGAATTATATATGAATTGATAATACTGTATAAGAACTATAATTATTTGATGCAGGCCAGTCCTTCCTGCATGACCAGGGTTAAGATTGGTTACAATCCTGTTCTGTTCTACTGTGTTCTTGTCTGTTTACCAAATTTTCACTCAAAGCGAGCCAACTAAAAAGATACATAAGTTGCATAGGAAAACAACAAAATAAAATATTGAGATAAGATACCACTCAAGGTTTAAGTACAAATGGTGATGATAATAATGATAAAACCTAACCCTATACAGCGCGGGTATATATTTATAATAAATATATATTTATAATAAACATTGAATTTGTTGTATTTGTAACTTTCTGTCCAGAACCACTTCCTAGTTGTCAGTACCCTATTCCATAGCCCAAACCCTTTACTATCCATAAGCTAACCTGTCACTGTCTAACCTATATACATATGGAAGTACTATTGTCCATATTCCGCACGTTCTTTTGAAGAGTTTTGAAATAGGCTGTATTAGCCCAAATAAATTAAAGGGTCTTCAGCGGGTTACTATTCAGAACATGTTTCAGAGCCTGTACCAGAACATGTTTACCTGAGTAGCGGCTCCTTGGCAAAGCTAAATATTCAGCAAAGACAACCCACATAATAATGAATAAATATGAACCTGGCAAGTGATGTATTAGCGAAATACGTGAGGTTTCGCTTATAAATGCAGAGCTTCATTTTAAATGCAGAATACCTACAAACAAAACATTATTACTAAATCTGTATAGTATATGTTTAGACAAGAACAATTTGACTTACCCCTGCACCAGTATGTACCCTTTCTATCTGGATGGCTTATCTTAATTAAACCACTTGCTAGTGTATAATTGAAGTACAAACAAACTGGGGTATTATATTCAGTCACAGTGATTGTAAAATAAACAGTTGCAGCTGGACCACCTGTGCAAACCGAAGGAAATCTTAACAAGGACTGTAACAATGGACATCCTGCACCAGAAATGTAAAAAGAAACCCAACGATGACACCATCTCCTCACTTTGAAATTCTCGAAACAAAAAAGCTCTGTTTCACTGCCAACCCTGAGTCAATGTTTGAACATAATGAGTTTGTGACATTTGAGCAAAAACTGTCAAATTTGAATATATTTAGTAAATGTGTACTTAGGCATGTCATAAAGGAATGAAAGTCATCAGCATTTAAGTCAAAAACATTTTATCAAAACATAATTTTTCTTGACCAAAATTTGAAGTACAATTAGGCAAACTGTCGTCGGCCGCTGGTTGCTACTAGGATTTAACATGACAGAAAACATGTAAGCCTTAAATGTCTAAAAGTGAATATTAAAACAGAATGATGCCAAAAGATAAGACTAAGTAGCAAAACAGGCAATTCTGAAATCTTTAAAATTATTGCAGCCAAACTACCTAATAATCTTTGCATATTGACATCAAAATTTGTAGGGCAAGTCAGAAAAGAATGAAAGTCATTAGTATTTTAAGTCAAGCAAATGCAATTAAAATGTTATGTTTCATCACCAGATATTAACTACAAGTGTACAATTTTGTAACTGTCGTAGGCCACTACTTGCTACCGATTACCCCTGAGGGTTTAACAGAACACAAGCTAGCCTAAAATGTCTGAAAGGTGAATATTAAAACATAATGATGGCAAAAGATAAAATTAAATAGCAAAACAGGTAAGTCTAATTTTTTTAAAGTTATGCAGCCACTTTCTAACAATCGTAGGATATTAACAACAAAATTTGTAGGGCATGTCAGAAAAGAATGAAAGTCATCAAGGAAATGTAATCAAAATATAATTTCTCAACCGCATACCAAGTAAAATTAGGCAAGCTTGTAACTGACGCAGGCCGCTTCTTGATGCCGATAGCACCTGGGGGTTTAACCTGAGAGAAAACAAGCTAGCCTAAAGTGTGTGAAAGGTGAATGTTAAAACAGAATGATGCCAAAGGATATAAAAACAAAACAAAACAGATATATCTATCATTTGCATAGTATTTACAGAAACATGCATTCTTCATCTGCATAATATATATATTATCTGAGGGCAGGATCGTATCAGTTTCGGTTTCAGATTATATGATGCTGTTTTAACACGAGGGTACGTCGGGGACATCAGTATGAGATCAGCACGGACAAAATCAGCTTTAAAAAACACGCGCTCAAGTTGACCCTTTCAGTGCCAAATGGGACTGAAGTCAAACTAATTTGGAGGAACTGCTCTGAATCTCAATACGAATAGTAGATCCATAGTCCTTATAAAAACCTTTTTATTTAAGTAACAACATGCTCATATTTCCAGAGAATGTAATCGTTCAGGTCAACAGCTTTCCTCGTCGCCGAAGAAAGCTCTTGATTCACTCCAAAACTTGGCACTGAAACAGTTAAAAGGCATATAAATATACAATCAATTTCAGGGGCAAAATAAAGGTGTTATGAAATATAAATATTTTTTCATGGATCTCGTGATACAGGTCGCCAGCATGTGTCATCGTTATGAATCCGCACCGGATATGCGAGACCGGTGGAGGGACAAAATGGCTGACGCAGTTGATGATAGCAGTGGCAGCAACAAGGAAGATCTTGACGCAGAATAAACGCCAATGGAAGAGGAGGTCCTTGTTGTGTCCACTTCAAGGGCAAAAACAGGGTCCAAGCGTCCTGCGAAAGAAAGTCCGCCCGCATCACCTGAAGCGATAACAGCCAGGGATGACGAAAGCTACACACTGCAGCTGCCCAAACATCGCAAGCAGTCTCTTAACAAAGAAAATAAAAAATAATGAATATTTACAAGTGATAATGGTAAAAAAAATGTGAACAATCTATTCCCCTTCTCGAGTGAAGAAATGTAAGTTTTGAGTAATACTATTTTTTTCCAGCAAGAACATAAAGTTACAAAGCAGTGTTACTAAATCTGATTGAAATGGTTGTCTGTTTTGGTTTTCAGTGCAGATGAAAGAAATAACCAGAAAAAGAAAATAAATGAATGAACACATTGTTTTCGCAGTGTTGGACTTTGAAAGTACATGGCGGGAGGCATTGAGTATGTGCCGCGGCAAAGGCTGTGTTCTTTACTGCCCCTGCAAAGAAAAGAGTCTTGAGACTAAATCTCCCAAACCTTTGCAGTTCGGATTATACTTGATATAACAATTATTAAGTTTGGATTCATTCATCTTATATCCTAAGTTTGGATTCATGTTTAGACTTATCATCGAAAATTGGCATACCTGTCTCCAAAATGTATCAACATGCCTTCCATTTTTTTCTAACTTTTCCAAAGGAACATACCGCCAGACCCCCGCCCCCACCCAATAGTAGGACTTTGTCCTTAGTTGTAATCTTACACCTTCTCCGGCATTAAAACAGGGTAGCATATGAGAATGTCTGATATACACCCACGCACACCCACCCTGAAGGTGGGGATGTGTTTTCCAAGCCCACCTCCCGTTATTGCGATTCTACCAGTATTGTACCTTCCGAAAATACAGGACTTGCCTGACACTCTGCACACCAGTAATCCAATACTGCTTAAAGGTCCTCTTGATTGACCGTGTTCAAATTTGATACCTGTGGGACTCATGGGTTGTTCTCACCATTCGGTGCTCTTTAAAAAAAATGGATGTGAAAATGATACTTTTATCCATCGTATTTTAAAAACTCACTGCGCCTTCAATCGTCGCATTCCATTGATTTCCGACACTCACAAGGCGTGAAAGGCTAGTGACGTCACTACGCAACACTGCTGGTTGAGGCGAAGACTCCGACCATGCTTGCGACCTATGGCTGTCAAGTGTCACTCGGCTTGAACATATTTATTCACCTTTCATCAACAGAATTAAAAATGCATGTACAAATATTCATTTTGTCCCTGCTCCCGCCCAGGATGGGTCGGCGTGTTGCTGTTAATAGTAGCAATACAAGTTTTACAGCTTGTTAATACATTCCTCCTAAGATCTGAAATTAAGGACAGCGTGGACCCGTGCAGTCAAGATTTACAGGGACAAGTGGCATGGCCCTGGGAACCGATTTAACCTATGTAGCGAACACTTTGTGGAAAGTGACTTTGACTTGTCAAATGTGACGATGTTTAGGACAGGTTTAGCAAGAAAAACTATTGCTATTGCCAAATGCGGTCCCATCGCTGGACAATGGAATTATTCATGGAACTGGCCAAATTTGGCATTACTCATAAAACCAGGAACATTGATTTATTTTTTTATGGTATTTACAAATTAATCTTTCGTATGATTCTGATTTCAAAATTCTTTATATGAGCAAAATACAGGCTTGGTAATTCCAGGACTGTTACAATGTGTCACATAATAATCAATCGAATGTTACAATGACAACGCCGGTCTTGGATAATAATAATAATAATAATAATAATAATAATAATAATAATAATAATAATAATAATAATAATAATAATAATAATAATAATAATAATAATAATAATAATAATAATAATAATAATAATAATAATAATAATAATAATAATAATAATGTGGCTCTCTGCTTGTCTGCCGTGGTCCTGTGTCACTGTATGACACCGGTGGAAACCATGATAATCCATACCAGCTTGTGCTGCCATATTCTCCAGGACCAGGGCCGAGGCAAAAGGTCCACCACCCACTCTCTCACAGCTGTGGTAGGTCCCTGGTCCTGGGTATAACCCCATACACTGATTGCTTGTATTTTCTGAAAAAAAGCCCTTCCCTCACACACCCTATCACCACCTCTTAGGCTCAGGCTTTTCCCATGGGAGCGTCTATGGGAGCTCTTATAAGGGCTACCACCATTCCCTTTCCTCCCTGTACTCTGAAATTCTAATTTAACCTGTTGCCTTCTAACTCTATTATTTCATTCCTTTTCTGCCAGCATCTAACCAGGTAGACTTTTACACTCTTATTACCTTTCTTGCCTCCTAGAAAGCCACCTTTCAAACCTAAAACCCAGGTACACGTTCCTCTTCCTCTACACACTGAACTTCTTCTAAACCCTTGTGATTGTAATCTTCCCTGTGCCACTTCCTGAAAAAAACTCCACTTATCTCTCTATAAGTTGATGTTTAGGGTGGTTAGCAGGTGAACAGATGACAAAATTCATTAACAGAGGGCCAGAAGAAATTGAAGATGACTTACAGTTGCTTTTCAATAGGGCCATATCCGTTAGATATTATTGCAAAGTAACATTGTAAAAACACTTTAGCGTGTTTGACTATTTTGATTCGATTGATGGAAACAGTGGATGGAAAACATGGACAAACAAGGACCGATCTTGTTCCATACCCAGGTCTACGGCTGAACAGTCTATAACAGGTTAGCTGACCACTGTAAGGCCTGTGTCCACTTACTGCTGTATATTACAAGGTGTATAAACCATTACCAGAAAACACTTGTTTGAAGTCTTACCACATTCACGCCTCATGTACGCAGCTGCCAAGACCAGTGGGCGGCATTTTTTTCAGTCACGTAACACTGTTTGTGACATTCCACGACCAGCTCCCGATAATGTACAGAACTCCGTATCATTGTACCTTTGTCGTTAATATGGAACCAGAAAATAAGTCGGTCACAATCAAATATTTACCATTGTTACATAATGGATACGATCTGAAATAAAGGATATCATAAGCACGTTTACCAATGACGATGTATACAGAAAAGTAAATTACTGCCCTCTAAGGGTCGCGAGGTTACTGCCGGGTAGGAGTTCTGATATTGAAAGGTATTTATAAATGCAAACTTATATTTAATCATCCACAAACCACACAGGTGGGTAGGGAAAATTTGGGACTTAGATACCGTAGACGTAGGCCGTAGCTGTTTCCGTGAATGCTGAGACCACTACTAGTAGTGGTCTCAGGTGAATGCTAGATTTTGAAACACTACGAGACTTGGCCCATCTTGTCGCAAATTCCAATTTATTGCATTCATGCTTGTTCTTGTCAAATGATATCTGGTAATTTTTGATTGGAGATATCTCTTTTACAAGGAATTATCATTGCCCAGACGGCAAGTTGGGATCGTTTGGCTGTACCACGGCTGCACTCCTCGCAGTACTGGTGACGCTAGCGTTCTGGGTGTTCCCTAACGTGTGTAAGGCCGAATGATCTTTTACTGTGCAGCTTCAGCTTTTTAATTAATTCTTCCTCATCCTCGTCAGACCACTTACATGAAAAACTCAATTCAGACTCCCCAGAATGCTCTGTTGTATCTGCCATGACTCTTGGCAAACTGAAGGCACTCTGGCTTATAACACATACCCCACGGCTAGCGGGTTGCGTTTGTGACGTCACTAACACTTAACGTACATTGGGCCATGATTGGAGAAAATATCACGCGCTTTCCTGTCGCAAATGTGGCGCACTTTTGGAGCTAAAAAACTCCAGCCGAAAATGAAATTTAACATTTAGGTTTTCAGATATCATTTCTAACCACGCTAAACATCAACTTACTAATTTATGGTACCCATTCAATCAAGAAGACTTTCAAATGGGGTAAACTTAGTTTTGTTCATTAACGAGGCATTTGTGTTGTGACTCGGCCCGGGTACTGAACTCCTGGACCTCTCGCTCCTCGAGCCAGCATTTTACATTGAGCTTAAAGTCCGGCGGTTGAGCACCAGAGCTCAACAGTTGATAAAGATAGCACTGAATGGACACCACACAGATTGCCTCCCTGACCACCCACCACATTCAACGTGAGCACTTAACCCAACAGCCGCCACCCCTGCCACTATCTGACTCTCCAATCCGGCCAAGCCATAAGCCGAACCACCTTCAGCCACCCCGGCCTGTTGGTGTGCACACATTCTGTTTCACTTTACGGTCGATTAAATCTGAACAGACACAAATAATTGGCGCTCCCTAAATGTCAAGTTGCATCTCAGATGCGACAACACCTGAGGTGTGACAACACAACTGCCAGATTTGAAATAGGTCTATTATGACTCTTCCTATTTCTGATGTGGCTCGATATCACAACCACATTTTCTATAGCCATACCGTGTGCATGATGTTGAGCCTCAAGTAAATCATTTGGTGGACAATCGAAATCTTTTGAAAATATCCATCAGTAATATTTTGCAGCTGGATGTATTTTATCCAAGGCTCTCTTAAAATGTTGAGCGATTTGAAGAGTAGAAACCGACAGTTTTATCCAGTCTTCTAGGCTGGGTTGAAGCTGGGTTCAAATATTTTGGATATACTGATAAGAAAACTGGATGGTCATACGAGATAGACATAACGTCAATTCCGTTCTTTTCTAACAATGTGGTACCAAAGCAACGAATACACTACCCGTTTTTGCAAAGAGTTAGCATCATCATCATCATTATCATTATGTTGTTGTTGTAGTTGTTGTTTGTTTGTTTTGTGGTCTCTGACAGAAAGATATCGATCATCACTCATGACACCATTTACATATCCCTTTACCATCGATTTTTTTTACATATTTTTTAATTTCATACATGGGGTATGTACAAAATACAGTTTCACTTTCATGATGTACCTATCATGTCTTTCTAAATTTTCCATAACGCGCTACAGATACAAGTACTTTGTATATTTATAATAAGACACTTTTGCATATGTATACAGGAATGGTTGTTCCGGGTTCATATGCTCAGGGATTACTAGATGTTTTGTCTGTAGTACATTCAGACCACATTTGTCATGTTTACTGACCTTCCTTCTGTTGCTGGCAATACAATACTCAACAAATTTTATTTTCTTGACCAGAGCTCTAAAACAAGAAACATTTGACATACTACTCCCATATTTACAAGCATATAAAGATGTTTTGCCCATAATAAAAATCAATAGATTGGTTTTAAAATTTTGTCCAACTATTAAACTTGTTCAGGCGCAGATGGGGGGGGGGGGTCCAGGGAGTCCAGACCCCTCCCTGCTCTTGTCTTTTTTTAATGCATATAGATGCCGGGAATGCCGTCTGAATCAAATCAGCGGACAATTTGTCCTCAGCTTGCGTATTGTATACGCGGATTAACACGCTCTAATGCATTTGTGCGTATCTTACAGTCATAGATGGCCAGCATTCAACAGGGCGTAACCGTGGAAGCCTGGCAAGAGCGACTGACGTTGAATGAATATATTATTTGAAAGGTAAGTTATTACATGTAGGCTTTCTTATTAATCCTGAATTATCATCACAACGATAGACCTTCACCGATTGTAAGTGACTCTGTGTTACCGTATGTGTTATCTACGCTCATAGTGCACGGAGCACATGCCGAGATGGTTAACTTTCGTGAAGCACTGAATGAAGCGATAGTAATAACTGGGTTTTATATAGACCGAGACAGAGGAAAACTTATGTCAACTTTTGTATTCATCTATTACTAATCTTAATATAAGTTAGTCCTAAAGCTAAGCTTTCTGAAGCCGCAATAGTCGGTTTTGCGTTAAAATTCCCAACTTTGTCCTACATGTAAGACGCTTTGAGAAAAAAATCACTTTAGGCGATTTAAAAAATATGAAGGACGTCTTAGTTTGTCCTTCATTTTAAGAACTTGTAAATGCATATGCAATATCATGATCTGATCATGATATTGCCTATTAATTTACTCCGAAATAGTTTCTAATTTTCAATTAAAGATATATATATATATATAATTACTCCAAGGACCAATGGAGAATCGCCTGGTTTACACAACTGGAGCTAATTCTATCACTTGGCTTAGTAAGCCAAGCGATACTTAAAATGAGCTGCTACTGTATTTTAATTTTAAAATTTTTAGAGATTAGCCTTTTTTCAAGAACTTCACTTTCAGAAAAAGTATGAAAGCGACTGTATATACTTGCTGCTGAAAGCTCTGTAACTTTATAATGAATGAAGTTGTAAACCTGTTAATGTAGGCATATTATTTGTCTTCTTCTACCTGTACTTATATTCTTTCTTAAGTAGGTATGACCATGTCATTATAATGTTGAGTACCAGTAACAATATGTATCAGCAGGTAAAGGTCGCAAAAACATATTTCCAGGAATTATTTGTCACGGACTCATGTTTTCTTTTCTTCGTTTTATGTGAATTGAATCAGATATAGCGGGATTTGATTTATGGAGCCCAGTTAAGTGAAGTTTGCCTCCCTGAAAATCCAAATGAACCTCATGAAAATGCAGTCACAAATGCCAGGAAAACGCATCCGAGACCATCTATTTTTGAAAATTTCCCGGGGGGGGGGGGGCGGACCACCCGCCGTAAGCTTCGTGCCCTTGGCACTCCCATTCGGGTTTCGCTCTCAATTCGCTGCCCCCCCCTTCCCCCCCGAAAAAATCTGGATCCGCCACTGTTGTTTAATAATAAACTCATTAATTCTAATGCCATTTGCTTTGAAACGTGTGAAAATCTGCTCCCAAAACTGAAAAGCATGTTCACATTCCCAGAATAAATGTTTGGTATTTTCTATATCTGTGTTACCGAAACTACATAAGTTTGTTTCTAAAATTTTTAAGTAGAATTATTTCACATTTGAAAATACAATTCTGTGGAGAAATTTAAACTGAAAACTCCTTATTTCTGAGGATATTGTTGCAGAGTACATGATTTCAAAATATGTGCACCATTGTGCTTCATTAATGTCACAATTCAGATGGTTGTTCCATTTTTGTATTAAAGGTAACTGGCTTTCATTATTGTTCCCTTAAAAATAAGGATACACAAAATGTGCTATTTTACCAGTCTCTATTCTTTTTGAATTTTTTCTTTCACTCTCCCACATTTTCTTCTAAAAATGTTCTTTTTTTCTAGTGTGTCTTTCCACTTCTGTGAAATAGCAGAAATTAAACCTCCATACACTCACAAATATTAATACTTGGAATTTATGAACAAACTTGGTATATGATAAGAAAGTTCCATTATCAGATAACAGGCCATACACATATTACACACCTTTATCATACAACTTTTTATGGAAAACCGTTTCTTCTGTAAGTCTTATATTAGAGTTTACCCATAAGGTTTCGTTTTCAATTTCATGTTTTGTTTCTTGATTCTTATAGTTGTATTTAATACAACTACAAATTACTTCTAACCAGAATTTACTTTCACTTTGTGAACAATTTTAGTAACATCAGTTTCATGAAAATTGCATTCCCATATGTATTCATCCTGTATAGGAAACTGTCCAAGAACAAAGTATTTCCATGATGTTGAATCAGAGGCAAGTCTTTTGATCCAAGCACATTCCATAGATGAAAACTGAGATTTAACATGTGGAATTCCTAAACCCCTCTTATTGGAAGGAGCAATGGAATAATTTCGCTTAATCTTATCAGTTTTTTTATTCAAAAGGTACTCAAAGATCAATGTTTCATTTTTTTCATAAGAGGTTTTATAGGGTTTGGAAATATTGATACCAAATATAATAGACAATGAGACAATGCTAAAGATTTTATTATTAAGGTTTTAGCTATTACCGATAGACTTCTTTTGTCCCATGAGTCGAAAATGTTTTCCATTTTCTGAAGTTTCGGGAGGCAGTTTAAATTTTCTAACTTGTCCCTCTTAGGTGAGGTATAACTTCAACACTCAGATGAAGTATAGGTTTGTCTGTCCACTGCAAATTAAATTTTTTAGCAAAGGTGGTGTTTAAATTTGCAGTGGCTTCGATAGGTAATACTACTGTTTTATCTTAATTTATTTTTAAGCCACACAGTTTTCCAAATTGTTTCATAATCTAAAAAACTTTGTTCACATTCTTTTAATTGGCCATTAAGGTGAAGGAAGTGTCATCAGCACAGTGGGGAATCTTGTATTCTTTATCTTCGACAACAATTCCTGATACATTTTGTCTTCTCTAATAGCAATCGCAACAATATCAGCACATGAAATGAACAAATAAGGACAGAGAGGACACCCTTGGCTAACGCCTCATGTTGGGTTAAATTGGTCCGAAGTCCAACCTCTTTTAATCACACAGCTATTGGTGTCTGTATAAAGGACCTATATCCGCTGTTGGATAGACGGACCAAATTTAAAATACTCTAAACATTTCTGGTAACTTTCCATTCTGAAGAATCAAATGCTTTTTCGAAGTTTATCAGTACCAGGAGGGCTGGGATATCTTTTTTCATCAACTAAATCCATCAAATTTAGTACTTTATTTATATTTTCCCCTATGTATCTAAATTCTAAAAAGCTTGTTAATTTGAACATATTTTATTACAACAACAATTGATCAACAGGCAATGCCTATGTGACGGCCTTATGCACATAACTAGACACAAACCAGTAAATGGATAACATCTAGATAGCGAATAGGTGACAATCAGGACATTACGGACCGTGATGAGAAGGAAGAGGAGGGTAAGCCAGTTTGTGAGTATTACGTAAGTTGCTAACACAGGGCATATAGGCTTATTCCATATGATGGATGTCAAACATTAAATCCCCAAGTTGCTCTTATGTAATAGTGCACAACATAAAAAATTTCCGTATTCTTTGACTTAATTTTTGTTGATGTTCCAAATGGCACTGCTTTTATGTTGAATGAAGCTAAAAGTGTAATTTTAGTCTGCAGATCATTTCTTTGCAAAATATAGTTGTTACACTGGAAGAAAAAATGAAAGGCATCCTCAGACAAGTCTCCACAGGAACAAAGTGCAGATTCTACAAAACCCATCTTGTATAGATCGCGATTCAACTGGCTGCAGCCCATTCTCAATTCAGCATGGATTTTTCCGATTTGCCTATCACCAAAGCTAAATAGTTCATTGCATTTAGTCTTTGTTTTCTTTAATTTTTTCTTTAATTCATTCAAATTTTCGGAATTTTTAGTAGAATACAGAAGGAGGTTCCATTCTCAAACAGTAGCCGGAACGAAAGAATTATAGAAAGTGTTTGTTCAAGCTTAGGAGGGAAGTGAAGTCATGTCTTAATCTGATGTTGTATCTAGTGCGTTCTGAAATGTTCTGTTTGTGGGATTAAATTCTGCAGATATGCTGGAGTAAATCCATTCATTATTTTGTAAATGAGTATCAGTTTGTGCTTCCGTCTATGTTCAGCGAGGGTTTCCCATCCCGTTTCAGCGTGCAGTGTTGAGCGATTTGAATGACTTAAAGCTCCTCAAACTACTCTAGCTGCATCCAGCTGAATACTTTCAAAAAGAGCTGGGTCGAATTGTGTGCATCCATCCCAGGCCACACCAGCATATTCCATAGTAGGTCTAATAAAAGAAAAATAGAGTGATTAGAGGGCACTGCTGTTTAGTTTAAATTGTAAACATTAAAATACCAATCAATTTACGTGATTTAGTTACTATATGATTAACGTGAGCAGACCAGGAAAGCTCTGAAAAAAGTATAACTCCTGGGTGTGTTTATGTTGCTTGACTCTGTCAATAACTGCTTTTCAAATACTAAATTGGGACGGTCAACAGGATATTGCTTATTGACTAATAGTGCTTTAGTTTTTGTAGGGTTAAATGACACTAGCTGCTTATTTGACCAGCCCAATACTGAAACGAGGTCTTGATTTAACATGGTTGAGCATTGGACACGGTCATCAACTTTGACGTCAGCAAATAATCTAATGTCAGATCGCACAATATTTGTTTCTGATGGTATTCCGCTTTTGCTAAACATGGATCCCTAATATAGGGATTTCGCAAATCGCGAAAATATTTCCATAAATTGGAATTTTCGTTCTAGGTTTTAGCATTCTCATGAAACCTGTTGATTTTGAGTTTTTGTGCACGTAACTTATAAGTGTACCAAGGGGCGTCGTTTGGTTTTATTGTCAATGTGTAGTTCGGAATGCAGTGTCGAGCAACGTTTCAAAATGTCTCGTGGACACACATGCTGCAAGCAATGTTTACGTCGCCAGTATTGAACAGATGCCCCAATCAACCAGTTTTATTTCGTCTCGAAATACGTCAAAATCAGCCATAGGTTATTGATTATTTCAAAGTAGCCTTTTTGATCTTCATGAATTATTTTTGTGAGGACTTTTTTCAAACGAGAAGCAATGCATTTTGCTGCAAGTTTATAATCTTGATTTAAAAGAGTAGTAGGCCTCCAATTTTTCAGCTCCATGGGATTTTTGTCTTTTTTGGGTAGCATTGTTACTATTTCATGTCTCTGGGTGGTAGATAATAATCCTCTTCCATAAGCTGTATTCAATGAATTTAATCGATATCTTTTGCATTTGTCGCAAAAACAAATTTGGATAATTCCGCTGGGTAACCATCAGAGCCTGAAGATGTATTATTTGGTGTATTCTTAAGAGCATTCAAAAGTTCAGATTCTGTTAATTCTCTTTCACATACGAGACTCAGAAGTCTGGGCACCATACATGCTGTCGAATAACAAATGTTTATTTAGTAACAGAAGTGAAGAGTATTTAAAGTTCCCATTTGAAAAAATATAATTTAATTTCTTGCGTTTTTGCCTAGGAGTACACAAAAAATTGACAAACATTGCAGTGTTAAGTGAGGTCAGCAGATACCCACTCACGTTAAAAATACTAAATTCAATGAGTAAAAAATGGCTAAGCATAGTACATATGAAACGTGATTCACTTCTTTACGATAGTTTTCTCTGCAGTGCAGAAAATATACAAACGGGGGAATTCCATTGGATAACATGTGTAAGAGATACGTTATGCAACCGATACTTTACAATGATATGGGAAAGTATCCGTTTACTGACAGACGACTTTCCAACATCAAAATTGGTCGAAAAATATTGGAAATTATTTCATAAACTAGTGGCAGACAAGGATGGATATTGTTACGAGGTGGCTTTACCTGGCACGTCTTCTGCCAACCTGGCCCTCAATAACAGAAAGAAAATAGAAACGCTACACTTACTGCCGTGAACAGAACACAAAGACAAAGCTTTTTGTTCAAATATATATTCACTCACATTTTACACAAGAAAACACAGCACGATGGAACCTGGCAATTCGTCTATAATGTCCGTACACAAAGTGGTTGGCCGGGTCTGGTGTCCTGGCTTGTCCAATCGACCTCCGGGCTGCAACTCAAAATCAAAGGGCAGTATCAGAAAAATAAAATAAAACCTAAAACATTATCTTGTAATTTTGTAAAAAAAAAAAAAAAAAAAAACCCGTTTTACATGGTCAGACCCAAACTGTGGTTTTAGTTTTTTTCCAATTTTCTGGTCTTATCAATCACCAAAAATAAGACTTATTAATTTACAGGATTTGCTGTGCAATCTCACGACAAACACTTGACAAATATCACATAAAACACCACATTGGAGAGCTAACAAAGCTCTGACAAATATATATACACTGGTTTCCTCTCCAAAACTGGCTACATCATTTAATCAGTGAACAGCACAAGAGTCACTGATACAATAGTGGAGCACACAAGTGCTCAAAAAAATGGCTTAACTCGAAGCCTACCTTACTGAATTGGGGAAACACACAAGATTCCCAGAACGAAATAAACTGGAGCACACAAGTGCTCAAAAATGGCTTAACCACAAGCCTAAATTACGTCAAATGGGTGGATTCTACAAGATCCACAATAATACATATATATTGGAGCATAGTGCTCTCAACTAATCAATACTTACCTTGAACGCCTGGCCGCAGCAGGAACACTACCAATAATTTAACGTGCGCCCCGTTCACTGTGCACACGGATCAGACATTTCGGATGTCTGACCCCAAACAGCAGTACACAGCCCTTTTTATTTGGGAGAGAAAGCCTAATCCTGTCCCCACTGTGATCGCCTTTCACTCACTGAACCCAACAGTAAACCAATCAAAACCAAGCAAGATCGGCGATCACTCAACACTTCCTGGCATGCTGACACTTGGCATTTTAACTTCGATCGGCAGCGTGTCGCGGAGTATTTTATGATTTTTATTATTTAGGAAAAAGAGTAAAAGTTTCCCGTGAGTTTAAATATCTAGGTGTAATCATGAATTATAATGGTAGTTTTGTTAAATGTAAGAAATATCTCTATGACCAAGCATCAAAGGCAATGTTTGCTTTGTTAAAAAAAGCTCGGTATTTGAACTTGCCTATAGATATTCAGTTAGAGCTATTTGATGCGACTGTTTTGCCAATAATGTTATATGGTTGCGAAGTGTGGGGAGTGGAAAAACTCGACTTAGCTGAGAAACTCCAACGTAAATTTTGTAAATTATTATTGGGATTAAAAGAGTCAACCCCAACATGTGTCCTTTATGGAGAGCTCGGTAGATTTCCTGTTTCATGTATTGTTAAAAGTAGAGTGATTGGTTTTTGGCATAAATTGAATATTGGTAAAGAGTCTAAATTATCCTCATGTTCATATAAAGCACTTTTAATGCAATATAATAATAGTAATGATAGAAAAAATCCTTGGTTAAAATTTGTACACCAAATATTAAATTATTGTGGTATGAGTAATATATGGGAGCAACCAGGCAGTGTGAATAATAAGTGGTTATGTAATGCTGTAAAATTAAGATTAACAGATCAGTATAGACAAGAATGGAAAACTGAAATTTTTGATACAGATAAATGTTTTAATTATAGGTTATATAAACATGATTTTGGTTTTGAGTCTTACCTTGTTCAATTATTACCAAAATATAGGAAGTTTATGTGTAGAAATCAGAGGTATTGTACTTTATGTAGTAATAATCAGCTTGGTGACGAGTATCATTTCTTACTTGAATGTCCTACTTTAACTGTAATCAGAAAAAAAATCATTCCAGAGCATTTTTACAAGCCTGCAAATGTATTAAAATTTTCCCAATTATTAACTTCTGATGTAACACAACTAAACAAGGTCTGTAAATTTCTTAATGAAGGTTTCAAATTATTATAGAACCTCCATATTTATTTTTGATATTATTTGTGTTTATTTTGTATGCACTCCATCGCTAATTGTCAATATTATTATTTGTATTTGATTTATGGCCCTATACCTCGGGTAGAGGTCACGGGCGAATAAAGAACTTGAACTTGAACTTGAACTGTTTAACGTTCAAATTGTACTTGCTGCAGCTTAATTCTGCAGCCACAATATACATGTTATACAACAAATTTAACTTTATGGTTTTAAACTTATCACCACATAACAATATCAATTCAGGCGCCGATAACAAATTACGAACCTACACGAAATTCAAGAGAAAATTACCTTCTTACCGTCAAAGATCGGTCCATAAAGGAAAATATAACAAGATTTAGAATCAGTGCACATAAACTAAAAATTGAAACGGTAAGGCATAAGAGACCACAAAAAAATACCTTTGGAAGAAAGAGTTTGTGAAATTTGTAATAAAGTTCAAGTTGAAATACATGTAATTTTACACTGCAAAATATATATAATTGTGAAAGAACTGTTTTATTTAATGAGATAACCGATATTTTCCGTATATTTACCACACTTGACGATCAAGAAAAATTTATATTTCTCATGAATTTGGATGATACTGAAAAAAATTAAAACAGTAGAAACATATTTTGTGAATATTCGTAAGAAAAGAGGATCCCTTTAACTTACCATTAAAATTTAAAATGCAAAAGTGATAATGTCATGTAACACAGCTATATATGTATAGAGAGAGATATATGTTTTCAGTATTGGTTAATTGTATTTTTTGAATGATTTTGTAAGTGTGTGTTTGATATATTTTCGTAATGTCTGGTCCAGTTTTGTAACTTTTGTACGTCTGTATTGTATATTAACAAACCACTACAGTTGTATTTTTGTGGTGCAGTTAATAAAGTTTCATTCATTCATTCATTTGTAATATGCTCATTGTTAACAAAATCCTCTATAGCTTGGATACTTATCTCTGTTTTTCGTACTTTTGTACAACTTGTGATAAAATTCTTTTTCTTCTTGTAATATTTCTTTGGGATTATTAATAACTTTACCTTTTGTATTTAATTTGTTGATTACTTTGTTACTATAATTTCCAATTTCATCTCTTTTAATTTGGTTTATTCATCATTGTTCAGTGGACCAATAGTATCTATATCATGGTGTTTTATTTGTTTTTCTAAATTGGCAATTTTATTTTGCCTGTTTTTTTCTTTTTGGGCGGCATATTTCATTGTTTCTGAGCGAATTTTGAGTTTTAACATTTCCCATATTAAAATTGGGTCCTCAGTTTCAATGATTTCTCTATCATTTTTAAGGATGTTATTAACCATGTTTACATATTAATTGTGTTGCAGAAAAGAACAATTAAGTTTTTGCAAAACCCTGGTCCTCTTGGCTGGGGCTGGGTGTTCATTCTTATTTTGAGAGTACTGGCTGAATGGTCAGATTTGAATCCAGGAATTATATCGGCCTCTTCAATACAACTCACAATACCAAAAGATACTTTCGAAAAGCTCAAACGACTCTACGTTAAAGATGAAATCTTTCGTTTCCGGGTACATTTATGCATATCGGGATTTTTTTGCCTCCAGATGTCCAAAAGATTAGTATCTTCCATCCAATTTGAAATGATCTGTTGATTTTTCATGACTGTAGTTCTGTTTCCTTTACATTTATCTTTTATGATGTCCGAAACGAAATTGAAGTCCCCCGCCTCTCCAATGATTCGATGGTCATTTGGGAAGGGGAGCGGGTCCACCTGTTATATAATTCTTCATAAAATGTAGGGTTATCTTCATTATACCCATGAATATTTGACAATGTTAGCTTTCGCATGGTGCATAGTAATGTCTAATACTGTAGTTCTAGAAATTTTCGCGCGTGTTTAATTTCGCGCAAACTCAGTTTTTCTTAAATTACCAAATTTTCGCGCATTTTAATTTCGCGCAATCCAATGCCATTCAATTTAATGTAATACAATGCAATTTATTTTCACACATTTTAATTTCCCGCTTTGGGTGGTAGCGCGAAAAGCGCGAAATTAAATCGAGCGCGAAAATTTCTATAACCACAGTATTAGATATCCGCCAGAGCTTTCTTTTATAATGTTATGAATCTGATAATCAAAATCATTTTCGAACAGAATACACACACCTCGAGCATCTGACAGGCCATGACAGAAATATATGTTAAATCCTCACTCAGCATAGCATTGTTTCTCTATATTCTCTGTACAGTGTGCTTCTTGAAGCATAAAGGTTGAAAATTTTTATTGCGAAACCATCTGAACATCTGTCTTCTTTTTTGCAAATCTTGAATACCCCGAACATTAAAAGACATAATTCCTAAATTTTTAGCCATAGTCTATGGAAGTGAAGCACACAACATTTACATGTGTCCCCTGTGTACCACCCAACTTGGACATTTTGCATATTAAACTATAAGGTGAACGTGCAACTCCCATGTTCAAAAAATAAAGACTGCATTTTGTGGGCTTTACCTGAAGCCCTAACAAAAGAAGAAGGGCAAACTTTGGCCAGGAACACCAAATGTTAAAAGAAAATGATGGTCAAGATCTACTACATGTGCCTCACAGGTGGCAGGATCGAAGCACATTAAATAAACTGTTTTGTGCTATGAGATGCAACCTGGCAACCCCGGCAGACTAATGACGGCACAGCACTCAACACTCCATGTACACCCCCCATGTATCTCACTGTAAAGGTGGGTCCAGGCAGCGGTCACCCACCACAACCCCCCCCCCCCGCCCCGGCCCCAAAGGCACATCCCAATTTCTATCGGCAGGGAGCTGACAATATGTTCATAATGAACTCTTACATATATTAGCACCTCTGGTTCGTTCAAATTCCCGTAAATAGTAATTTTCTGGTACAAATCTGTGTACCCATTCACACAGTAATTTAATCATAGACTATAGTTGCTAGATAAGCTGCAATACCGATGACTTTTATAGCAGTAAGAGTTGCATAATGTACACTGGACAGTAATAAATGTAAAATGTAAGAAAACAATTAAAATAATCTTAAATCTATGAAGTTTTCCACTTGATAATTATAGTATGTTAACTGTCTTGTACCTTTCAAACTTCACATATTAGCGAATTCCAATAGATGGCGTAGCTGGTCAATCGTGGCATTGCCCGTAATAAGGGTGAAGCCGTTATCAGTTATTGATTAATTTCCTGATAACAACTTTGTACAAGTTTCAATGTAGATAATACTTAAAGTCCTAATACGACCAATGTTGGAGGGGGGGGGGAGAAAAAAAGCTGAGCTTACAAAACACCAGGGTTATCAGTATTTAATTTATAATGTAAAGTCTAGTGACCCGGATATCATATGCTACAACTATGACACCCATCAAGCACATATACAGGCCCTACTTTGATCATTGCAGTTATATGACCTTTGTTCCAGAAGAAGCAGGTGTAACTGACGTAAAAAGACAGATTTGTCTATACTTAGCGTGGGCACCTACACATAGGCACTAAGTAGCGTGCATCCCGTGCACTGGGTAGCATAAGATCCTGGTAATTTTGAAATCAATACATAGTAAACAAGTGCAGTATTAAATCGTTGCCGTTATATAATGCTGGCAAGAGAGAAAAGAAAAAGAAAAATACAACGTACAATTAATGTGTCCCTGTACTGCTTTGCACTAGAGAGAAAAGAGTACATTAATCATATACCAGTATATAACATATACACGTACATGTACATATGTATACAATTATGGGCAGTGTACCCACAGTGCATGATTATACCTCTCTGCTGCAAGATTCAGGAGAGTCTCACATAACTCTCACAGTACAAAAATATGTCTGCCAGGTAACACAGCTGATAGGTGAGCAGAGTGACATAATTACAAGTGTATGTCCACATTATTCATGACAGAAACCTAGGTAAATCTTGAGTGTAGCATGAATACAATAGCTGAGTATTATTATATTTCAATACAGTACCAGTAGAGTACAAAAAAGAAAGAAAGAAAGAAAGAAAAGAAAAGAAAAGAAAAAGGAGATTTACACATCAAAACAGTATGTTACTTATTTGGCTCTGTAATACTTAATGCCCATTCAGTGACACAGTCAGGAGGCATTGGTTCAGTTCATGAGAGAGAAGTACATCCATACATGTTTATAAACAAGCCCACTTTGGTCCCATGGTAAAGGGTTCCATTTTGTCTGGAGTCTACTTTCCATTCATGGGGATCCTACCATCGATCTTTCCTAATTTTGATATTTTTGTAAAATCAAAAATGACAGCAGCATTATGTTGTGAACAAATTGGCGAAGATCGAGGCCACGTACATTCCCAAACAGTTTAAAGAGGATACAAATTCGGGTTTGGGAGGAAACATGAAACCGCACAAAATTTTATTAAGAAAGCACCACCCATTGAAGACATTAAGGTCCAGAGATCCCTAAAATGTTCCAATGCAATTGCGAAGAAATTGGTTGGGCGGTTTCTGAAATATTTTACTGAAAAATGAACAACATTTTTTTTTAAATCTGAAAATCATTTGGGCGTGACCATTTGAAGAAAGTTGATTGAGACCCACTCTAGGTACTTGTCCAGCAAGTTTCACGGGTAGTCGGCAACTTTGGTAAAGTCGAAATTGTTAATTTCCATTGCAATCTCCACTGACCTACGTGGTAATCATTGAGAATTCATGCATTGACCGACAGGAACACGTCTTGAAATATTCCTTAACCAGAAGCCCATGGGCTTAATGCTACGCTGACATATAACCTAATGACCAGCACCAAAATAATTCCTAAGAAGCATCCCTTCGATGACCTTGACAAATAATTCAAGTCTTCCATATTATCCAATATCAAACTTCCAACATAATACACATTTGCAGTACACTTGGTATCATTTGCTTATTCTTTATCAAGATATGGAATTAAACATCCTTTCCATCCATCCATTCTCAAGTGCCTTATGACCTTGAATAATAAGTCAAGGTCACGTGATTATTGGGTCATGGTGACCCAAAAGTGGGTCACCAAGACCACTTTTATATGCAACGTACTCATTGTGGAATTTTGAACTAGATGCTAGATTCTCTTTGCCGTCCAAGCTACACCCTGCCATTACAAAATCACTTCCAATTTTACAGGTTTCGTGACCTAACAAAAATAGATCGATGTCACCGATATTACATAACGTACTAGCATTGGACATGATCTATATATCTTACATATTTGGCAACTCTTAGTACAACACTTTTCGAGATACGGAATTTCACATCTTTCAACGCATTTTGGCTCTTAATTTTCGTAAGTTATAGATGGCGCCATCATTATCATAAGCTAATGACATTTTGTCCTCCTCCACCACCTCACTAAATTTCATGAACTATCAAATATTAAGGGTGCAAGAGTAGTCACGAGATTTTCACATTTTGACCCCTATATGATATGATACTGTACGTTGCACCACCAATATCAGACTTGGCCTGGAGTTTCATACACTTGACACGCCCTGAAAGTTATATGGGGCTATATTGTCAAGTTTGGACTGTATCGTGCTCACAAGCAAAAGTTTACGGACGGACGGACGGACGGACGGACAGACGAGTGATGGCACAAGTTCTGCAACCTACGGTCAGCAGAACTAAAATTCAGGAACCAGAGTACCATCATCTAGTGAACAGTTTTGTTTAACCTTCCCACATACTACGTTTCCACTGAGTTTCGCGACAATCTGAGTGGTGTTTTTGCGAAGTCGAAAATATCGAAAACACACAAAAATTCGTAAAAAATAGGGGAAAAAACGCAGCTCCACCTGTTGAACAAACAATGCCTGAGGAAAGTTGTGGACTCGGACCAAAACGTGGTACTGAACGTGTCAAAGCGTGACTCTCTCTCTCTCTCTCTCTCTCTCTCTCTCTCTCTCTCTCTCTCTCTCTCTCTCTCTCTCTCTCTCTCTCTCTCTCTCTCTCTCTCTCTCTCTCTCTCGTAAACTTCCATTAAAGACAGTTACTACAAGTGACTAATATCATTTGTTGATTTTAATGAATTTTAATTTGCAACAAGTTCAAACCATGTACACACTACCATTGATCATGATCCATTACATGTGAATGTCTAACTTTGACTCAGTTTCAGGAAACGTCACATAAATCAGAATATGGGTATTTCATGTAACACAACTCGGTCAATAGGTGGGAGATAAATTCATATATTATTCATCCCTATGATTTGACATCTTTCTTAAATACATGAATCAAAATAAAGGTATTTCATGTAACAAAACTCCGTCACTAGGTGACATATAAATTCATGTATTATTCATCCCTAGGATTTGACTTCTTTCTTAAATGTCACAAACCTCACACAGACACATGGTATGCCTAAAATATATGTCATACCGTAAAACTTGGTCATGTATCTGGGCCATAGTTCTACATTGGTCACTATTCATGTCTGACCTGTAACTTTCCTGTGCGTTTTATTTCATGACCCCCACCCCAACACATATCTAGATCCACACTAGGATATATGCATTGTTTTAAAACGTGTCACCAGGTCAAGCATCTGGGTTACAGTAATACCAGGTTATTATTTGGGTTTGAACTGTCACATTTTCTACATTTTATTCGTGAAACCAAGCACGCGCGTACCAGGTGTAAAATAAAAGCCACTGTAAACCGAGGTCACTTTGTCAGCTATTCGGCTCATTAATATACATATACAGGTACTATCATCTTAGAGTTCAGATAAACTCAGCTTGGTTTTGCTGTCTTCATCTTAGTTTAGTAACAGCTACAGCAGATGCTAAAATTTGGGTGTTATATTTGAATCAAATCATGAAGATGTTGACGGTTTAAGGTTTGAAGTGCGTTTGACGAGCATAATTAAAAAGCGATAAATTTTGCTCATCAATCATTAGAGGCACG
Source organism: Hermodice carunculata (assembly GCA_964020975.1). Taxonomy (NCBI): domain Eukaryota; kingdom Metazoa; phylum Annelida; class Polychaeta; order Eunicida; family Amphinomidae; genus Hermodice; species Hermodice carunculata. Next base: position 78,500,972 of record OZ026624.1, read on the forward strand.
GGGATCAATATATATTTATTATAGGTAAGAAGATATTCGTAGACAAAATCTGCACTGTTTCTAATTTTCATAATTTTTATATGCTACTCCTCCTATTATAAATGCACTGTGTCAACCACAGGGCTATCGTCGTGCCTCCTAACTGTGCGTTTCTAATTAGGACGAATTCTGGATTCAGACCAACCAAAATAGAAGTTTGTCTGGAGAGTTCTTGCGGCACCCCGCATATAAAAATCAGTTGCATTGGTAAGCAGACTTCACTTCCGTGTATTTTTTTTCAAAAAAAGTACTTGCCAAGTTGATGACCGGGATACTAAAGCAATTGAAAAAAAATAGCAACTGAAAACCAAACAAAATTCATTACTTTGAGTTATACTTTGCAACCAAAACCCAGATGAAATGTGTTACTTTCATTCAGATTTTGTCTTTTTGAGCACACTTGCAACAAACATCAGACAAGTGAGAAGCTTGAATTTCTGTAAATTTCTATCAAATATTTGGTGCCGAATATAACCGAAAGATGGCGCGGTAAGCAAGAACAACACTGAACATCGGCAAAAAAGTTCCAATGTTATAATTTTATTAACAGTATTGCCAGAACATGCAACCCACCCATTATAAAACAATACAAAAACACCAAAAAAAATCTGAAAAAAATGTAAAAATGACAAGCAAATCAACTTTTCCCACACAGCACATTCCGTGTCTATTGCAACTGCAGTCATCGTACTTGGTTGACAAGGTAATTTTGCATCAAATGTACAGGAATTAGGGGAAATGGAAGTAAACAGAGTTGTTAACATTTACTCTTCTCTTGTTTTTCATCGTAACATTTTGAGTTAACACTGGAATTTTAATTGTTATATCTTCAGCCAAACGAAAAGAAAAACTGGTTATCATACATATGTTTTCAAACCTTCGTGCTTACAATGTAGCAAAGTCCAGCTTATAACATCTTAATTTTCAAAGTTTTCGAGCCGAAGGCCCTATCCCTCAAACAAAAAAATACCTTCGGCATTTTAAGCAGTTATCCACCCGTTCTATATTTCTGTGTAAACCGCTCTTTAATACCTTTCCTTCTGTAAAAGTCACCAAAAGAATTGAACTTTGCTTTAAAAAAACCCTACTGCATTTATTCCAAAATGTACCTAAACCTACCAGGTGACTCCTCGGGTTTTTATATTTTATGGCAGACCACGGACCCTTTCTATTAACAAACCAAAATAAATAACATATTCTGCCACTTCCGCCGCACAGCACATGCTCCAATTTTCTGGACCTGCTTGAACATGTATGGTGATAATATTGAAGGTTAGTCTGTTGCTGTGTCTGTAATGACGGAATGACTGCAGTTGAATAGCGTTTCAAAGATTAATTAGCATAAATAACAGTAAATAGAAGTTGGGTTTTTTTTGCATTAGCACCCTTTCGATAAAATGCAAACCTTTAAAGTGTGTACTGCAAGGTAAATTCAATCTGGTACCCTTAAATAAAGGCAGTCACTCTTTTACTGGAAGAGGAAGTTTGTCTGACTTTAATTTTGTTTTTGTATGTGATCTGTACTATACACAACATCAAAATGCTTGAGAATAAACCGGCCTAACTATGGTGTACAACACTCTGAAATAACAAGAGGTCCATAGGCCTAGTGCCCTGCTGACCACCATCACCAAAAAAAAATTCTTGAAATGTATTTCTTCCACAACCTTGAAAAAAAAATATACAAGGTCATGTATACTATGCACGATGTGTGCAGCAGACACACGAGCAATTTAATGACCACACAAATTATTTTGTTTTCACTAACATATAAGCCAAAATGTGATCATATTCCAAAGGCGGGAGACAAGGGAGGTCCCACTGCACCGGTACAGGTAATAATTTTGCTCTAGTGTGGAGGACAGGAAATAAAAATATTTCGAAATTAGTACAAGTACGAAGTCAGCTGAATGCAAAAGCTCCCAGTACGGCAAAATGCGAAATAAAATGCTCCATTATGCCAGTACGGACATACTCTTCACTTCTCCGAAGAAGAATAAATTTACAGCCATCTTTTTTTCAATTAAATAAAACAAAACAAAATCTGTGTCAGCAAAGACATGTTCCCAGTAGTATACTCCATCCACTAGTGTCATAAAACGTACACCTCCACATAATTGTTTATACAAGTATGACATCAGTTTAAATTTTATTTTACATGACATAAGAATTTGTTTCTACTTTCTCTAAACCCAAAGAGCTGTATATACCATGACATGGAGAATGTTTTGCTTAATATCACATATGTTGGAGAAAAACTTTCGCATATGACCCAATTCAGATCACACAATCCTTGCCCAAAACACTATTCGCAATATATACATACATCTTGGTGCTTGTGGGTCCACACACCATATCTGGCACAATAGCTGATCAAGATTCGACATGACACGGAAGACATACAGGTATCCAGTTGACTAAATGCACGATGATTGGTACATGGTGAAGAATGTTTACTTGCCAATATGGATAGTCATGGTATTTTAGCCGATGCCCTATTGCGTTTGCTATAAAATATTTAATGCATGATGTCTTTAGACCTATTTTTTGTGGATTCTATTTTTTACTTACAGCTAACTTTGACGGCATTATACATCCAACGAATTTTTAAAGTTCATCTGTCAGGGCAATTCAACATTTTAATATACTGAATATATTTCAAACGCCTGGTGTTACAATTCAAAGCTGTATAGAAAAGTGCACATCCAATTATTTCCTTTAATGCCACATGTCAAAAAATATGGCTTTGCAGGCACTGAACCCAATCGAGTGTCCAGTCAGCATAGTTAGCACACTTCGTAGGCACTGAACCCAAATTTAGTGTCCAATCAGCACAGCCAGCACACTTTGTAGGCACTGTGCCCAAATTCAGTGTCCAGTCAGCATTGTCAGCACACTTTGCAGGCACTCAACCCAAATTTATTGTGCAGTCAACAGTCAGCATACTTTGTCAGCACTAATCTCTAATAAAGTGTCCCGTTAGCATAGTCAGGACACCTTGTAGTCGCTAAACCCAAATTTAGTGTCCAGTCAGCATTGTCAGCACACTTTGTTGGAAACTAAACCAAATTTAGTGTCCAGTGAGCCTTGTCAGCACATTTTGCCAGAGCCCAACAGATTGCAGTGAATGAACACATTTTGCCGATTAAAGTAGAGTGTATTATATTTTTCAATGTGGCAAATTTGCTCAAATATGAAAGTACTGTCATTTCCTTTGAACGACTGGCCAATGAACTTCAACTTGAAATCATGACAATGGGATGCATGTAATTCGGGGGCTAGGGGGAGGGGGCACATTTGGTGGTGATCGATGTTAACTTGAGATTGACCGACTTTAATCAGCAGCCAGTAACATTAATTACAGAGAGGTTCAAATTATTCAGATGGCAGCAAAAATGTGTCCACGTTAGTTGTCGGATAAATACAAGGATGCACATACAGCATGGGGGCTTATTTGCAGAGGTTCGCGTACCCAAACCAGTTGTGATGTGTGCTTTATGGGGGGCTATTCTGGCTCTCCGCAATAAAGTTTCCACATTACAGCAAAATATCTGCCTAGCCAACGCAACAAAGATTCTGGTCTGGTAGTCATTTATATGACTGACACAAAAATGTGCGCGTTAAAGATACATTTGTTGCCAGGTTAGTCACTAGTACCAGCTACGTTGCTATTCCATACGTTTTATGCAGCTTTGTTTCGATTTCTACTCATATAAAAACCGGATGCCACTTGAAGCATCCGGCTGAGAAATAAGGTATTATAGATGTAAAGTGTACACAGAGGCTACTAAAGCAGTTTAGAGAACACACAGGGACACTTATTTGAGATCGTGTATTTATCATTGCAATCACCCTGCACCAATAGACAGTGTGCTGTTAACAATGAATGTTGTCCGCTCGGAATGATCATTGAAATATTCAAATTTGAACAATACCTGAAAAGCATTAAGAATGTTATGTTCAGACCTAGATTTCCTAATCCAGTGGAACAAAAATTGTTACTCGTGCAGTATCAATGGGGGTTAAAGGAGATCTGGGTACCAGTGTAAGTCAGAAATAACTTATTTTTGTTGATACATTAAAGTGATATGTAAGGTCATGTACTTGTCAATGGGTTTGGACCCCTGCTTCTGGGTAGCAAACTGGTTACTTTCTCTTTGATTTTTGTCTAATTCTTCACCTGAAAGTACTGAAAAAGTGTTTGAAAACCAGTGGTACACTCCATCCACTAGCGTCATAGAACGTACACCTCCATCTTGCAGGTTGGCAATGCAATTTCCAATCAATGTGAAGGTTATGTTTTGGTATATTGGTCTAGAAGAAGCCAGTATGGCCAAGGAGCAGTTTTTTATTTTATTATATATATTTGCCCAGGGTAACCCGTTCAGTCATAGACTGTTCTTCCACGGGGCCCTGTATGCTGTACAAACTTTCAATAAAACGTAACAAGTGACTATGTAATAAATAGCAAAGTTACAATAATCAGCACTTCATGTAGCAATGAATGGAAATTGCCCGTCCTGTGACAACCCTTCGTTATAGCTGGCCAAAACAGCGATAATAGACAAGCTGAGAATGCGCTGTTTATGTACAAACACCAAGGTAAACACCCGACTCCCATTTAGCAGTTTTTTTTTTTGTTTTGTTTTGTTTTGTTTTTTTTGTTTTTGTTTTTTGCTGGGAATTGCCAGTAGCTGTACAATGCATTGGCATGAAGCCAGGCCATTACTCAGATCATAGTTTAAGGAAAGCTGCGGGTCATCAGCCTTTGAAGCCAGAGTAGCACCAGAGCTGATTACGATTCTGGAAGATTGGTACAATGGTGTCTTCCAGTGCCGCTTCAATATATACGTCCCAAGTAAAATGTTTTACATCATCAAAATGGCCTCTTCTACACAGCATAATTCTAAAGAAATGGGACCTGGGGATCTGAGGTACTGATTTAGAACTGGTGGTTGTTGTAAGAGGAGTGTCTGTCTCTATCAGGGGAAGTCTCCCACAAGTGTCACATGGAAAATCTAGGATAATGGGAAGTCCCGGGGTGTACTTTGAATGGCTCCCATCACTCGGATAGGTCACGCCCATTACACCTTGTGCAATAAAAAATAGTACAGTTTGCCAAATAAATTAAGCTGTTTTATTTCTGCGATTATTGCAAGAACGGTTGTGGTGTTCGTAAGATCCATGTCGTGCAGAAAAAATATTTTACCCTTAAATTTGCCAACCCTCAGATCCCGAACCCAGCAGTAATGTATGTTGAAATGGAAGATAACTACATGTATATCACGTAAATATAAATATGTGACACCCAGCCTCATACTCCACCAGGTACATTTTTTCTGAGAAGCACATGTTACTCCAATGGTGAATAGGATTAACTGATGTCCAGGCGTTGCCACAAAGTGGTCGAGTTGAATGGAGAGTAAGATGATATTCCCAGTCTATATTCATAGATTGTCCTTCTGCCAGTTATTATGGTCACGTTATCCAGTGACTACATTCACATTAACAAATGCTATATTCCGCTATATTCCATATTTGCTATAGCCCACGCGTTACGCTCAAAGTGGTATTTTCAGAGGGGCATGGCTTAGGCCCACATTTTAACAGCCAGTTACTGTAAACCTCAAGTGGGTCGTGTGTTTCTTTAGTGTCTCCAAACGGATGAAACGTCACTGCTTCAACTCCCTCTATCAGTTCGAACTGCAGGTCATATGGACACCACTAAAAGTAAATTATTATACTATACAACATCACCTTAGGAATGTATTAGTAATTAAAATATATCTGAATATTTAAACATTGGTCTAAATCAATTAAAAGCATTATGCATTTGATGATCTTTTGACAAGTTTTTCATTACGATTTCAGTTAAGACATGTGCGAATGAATTTAAGGTAATCTTTTCATATATAGTCGTATAGAGACATCTTTAGAATTTGATGTAAAGTCATGTCTTAATCGATAAAGATGTATCTTTAAAACCATGCAAAGGTATGGCCCATATTGTATGTCAGTTGTTACACAGTAAATGCGTATATGTATTGGCTAAATACCTGTGGACTAGTATTTTAGGTGAAATGTTCAACTTTTTGTTCGTGTAGATTTGGGAAATACAGGTACGATTGAGGATATTAAGATAACTTTTGGGATAATGTGATAGATGTCGAGCTTTCATTTCATGCATGAAACGTGTGATTCATCATATATTTATGCATATACCAGTTCATATAAATTCTCTGTGTAGGCATTATATGCAAGAATGTGTTATATATCATGTATTTATATATTTGCTACTATTCCACGTTTGTGCTTGCTTTAAAATCAAGTGAGTTGTATGTGGCAAATACAACTTCAGGCAGCCGCCATCACAAAAGGCATGTCCGGGAAGCTAATGCTGCAAAACATGCTGATGGTTTGCCATTCATATGGTGGCACAAAAGTGCCAACTAAAATATTTTCCTCTCTCCGTAAAAATGCGAAGGCAAAAACAAGAAAATAAGAAAAGACAACAGCGAAAACAAGAAAACACGAAGGCGAAAACACTAAAATATAAAACACGAAGGCGAAAATGCGAAAACACAACCGCGAAAACACGACAGAAAATATCTCGTGTTTTCGCACTCGCATTTTCGTGTTTTCGTGTAAGCGTTTTCTCGTTTTCTTGTTTTACTGTTTTCTTCCTTGGTCGAAAACAAGAAAACACGAAGGCGAAAATGCGAAAAGACAACCGCGAAAACACGACAGCAATTATGTCGTGTTTTCGCACTCGCATTTTCGTGTTTTCGTATTAGCGTTTTCTCATTTTACTGTTTTCGTTTCTTGATCGAAAACGTCACAACGTGATAAAGGAAGTAATTTGGGATTTTCAGAATTTCACGAACAAGTTTTTTCAAGATGAGGTTTATATTATTTTATTATGCATGTACATACATCATTTATGTAAGCTAACGGAATTAATCTACTGAACACTTTAACTTTTATAGTTTGTAATTGTATTTTACAAATGGATTCAAAGGAAATGTATGCACTCCCCAATCACCCCGTTTGATTGGTGCCCCTGTTGTAACGGGGTAGTTTTCCAAATACATTGTTGTTGTTGTTGTTGTTGTTGTTGTTCTTCTTCTTCTTCTTCTTCTTCTTCTTCTTCTTCGTCTTCTTCGTCGTCGTCGTCGTCGTCGTCGTCGTCTTCTTCTTCTTCTTCTTCTTCTTCTTCTTCTTCTTCTTCTTCTTCCTATTATTATTATTATTATTATTATTATTATTATTATTATTATTATTATTATTATTATTATTATTATTATTATTATTATTATTATTATTATTATTATTATTATTATTATTATTATTATTATTATTATTATTATTATTATTATTATATCTCGCTTATACTAACTACAACTGCTTAGCGGACGGCTATGATACCAAGATTGTGTGAACAGGTAAAACTGGTATTAGAAAGCACACTTTTATACATGTTACATTTTGATCCTTGAACTAAACTCTGTACATGAGCTAACAAGCATACAAGTAAACAAACAAATAAACTTAAAGTCAGTCATGTCTGAGGAAATTGATGCTGATTCATGGAAATTCTGGTGACAAAATTTTCAGCGCCAAGGACCAAGAGGACAAATCCTTCATGAGTAGTGTTAGTGTGGAAAAATAATCTTTCGTTGGAAAAAAATTGGGTCCTGAATAGAGTGTTTTTCCATAAAAGTCATAATATTTGCCAGAACATGTCATGTCATATGAATAAAAAAAACATACATTTATTATTTGTTGCTGGAACAATGCGTGCATGATGCACCGAAACGTGTCCTTGGATTTCACTGGCATAAGTCCCTGAACTTCGGTTCGGTGGTTGATCACTTATAAAGATTGTTATTCAATAGTTTTCATTGTAATACATAATTGAGCTCTTGTGCCGGTTTCAGTTTCTACACGATTAAGTCCAGCAGGCATGTTTTAAGCTACATTTCTGCATGTGATTAAAGTGCATGCCCTGATGTGTAGTTCAGTAGGTCTAAATCATTGCATATATAAACGTCCTTATTTCATTTAAAGAACATATCATACTCATCAAATTTGAATTTAGAAGCAAACATGTAGGCTTTATTAGCCTCTGTGTAGAAATTGGGTCATCAGCGGGGAACCGACACAAGACTCGTTTCAGTGCCATTTATCCCAAAATATTACATTCATGTAATGCTCGTTATTTTTGTGTTTTACATATTACATACACTCCAATGTGATATGAGATAGTAACAAAATGATGGATAACTACTGATAAGAGATTTGGTGTATCATGTACACAAGGATGTGATGTGAGATAGGGATAATATGATGGATAACTTAGGTCTATATGTTTCCTTGTACACGTTTTGCAATTTGCTTATGTATGGCCTACACAAGGATGTGATGTGAGATAGTGATAATATGATGGATAACTTTTGCAATTTGCCTATGTTTGGCATACACAAGGATGTGATGTGAGATAGTGATAATATGATGGATAACTTAGGTCTTTATGGTTCCTTGTACACATTTTGCCATTTCCGCGTATATATTTATTTAAATTCTTGAATATATTCTGTTGTCAGCTGTTGAATTTGTGTACAATATACGATCCATTTTCGGTGGTAGAGTCTGAGCTCTGGTAAGAGGTGCATTTGAGCATTTCACACAATCCCGGGACAGGAAAATTGTCAGACGGTGTCTGAAGACCATGACAAAACACATCTATAAATCTGGCAGATCACTTTTCATGTAATTTTTCTTTTCATCTAATAATGGAAAAGGAATCTAGAAATGAAAACAATTTTTTTCGCCTTCCAAGGATCAATTTGCTTCGCAAAGTTATTGCGAATAATCTTCCGTACACTGCCCTGGTGTACGATTAAATATCTAGGAAAATGCACGAGTCTTGTATTTCTTTATAAAAACACGAATCGCATGAGCTGAAAGTCTATTTCACATTTTGCCTGTATATATATATATATATATATATATATATATATATATATATATATATATATATATATATATATATATATATATATATATATATATATATATATATATATATATGTATGTATGTATATGTGTGTGTGTGTGTATGTGTGTGTGTGCATCCTAAAGAGATCGATATTTCTGTATGAACATTCAGATGTGATCAGATATCTTGTTACATACGGAAAACTCCACCCTGTAAAACATGTTATCAAACTTTATATCATAGCTACACATCAGAAGGATGTTAATATTCGTGTCATCATAATATGTACAAAACAAAAATATTTTTGTGTTTAATTTTTAGATGTGATGATACTTGGCTACAGAAACTTCCCCATTGGAGTTGATTGAGATTGTCGTATAAAAACATGATTATTATTTTGTCACTTTCACCTACCCAGACCTAGTTGACACTTTTATCTTCCTTGCGTGGTAATACTATTAGCTATTAGGATAGTTCCACAGCGCCTGATACAAGTCTACTGCAATAGACCAGTTGATAGGACTCCGGTTTATTCGGTTCACTTCGGGAAGCACCCCCTGCTTTGTTATGTCTGGTTGTCAACCCAGACATTCTTTTCCAAGAATTTTTTCTTTCTTTCTCTCTTTCCTTCTTCACGACCAAATAGCACATCCCCTTGAACTATAGTTGGTATACACTGTACATATATATGTGCATGTATAAGTAATGTACATATACATGCACACATACTCATCCATACTGCCCAGAAGGGCTGACCCTCTCAAGTGGACACTTTTCTCTGGTCCCAAGGGTACCCACTTTAGACGGGTTGTCACTTTATTAGTAAGCACTGGAATTTTCTCTCTTTCTGTCTCTCTCCTTCCTTCCTTTCTTTCTTTCTTTGTTTCTTTCTTTCTTTCTTTCCTTCTTCACGACCAAATTTGTCCGGAGTTTTTCTCGGCCGCTATTTTTCCGAAAACCACCATTGTGGTAAATGCAAGTTTAACAAGAAGCGTTGGTATGGCTAGCAAGGCAACTACCCACCATACTGCGTTTTGGTGTAAGTCTGTTGCTTCCATTTCAATTACTGACATCTGAATACAATTATGGGTCCAAGGAAAGACAAAGATAGCCAAGCTGTAGAGGGACAGTCTTTGGCAGCCAGTGCAGATAATGGGTAACTCCAGAAATGGACGCAGAAGATGAAATTACACAATTGAGGCAATAGTAGCAAATTGCAGAGTCAGCTGCTGCTAAGGCTTAAGAAAGGGCAGACCAGTGTGATAAAATGGCTGCAGAGTTCTAGAGAAAAATGGATGAGACTATGTTGACAGCAGAAGATGCACAGATGAAGGCTATGGAGACCAGACTTATAGGTTATAGCTAGATGCAGTGCACCATCATCTCAGGAAATGCCTCCACATGCTCCAAATGTGGATTTTTTCACAGCATCTCACAAGTTTTCACTAAGGAGCGATACCCAGTCTCAAGAAACATCACCACCTGCTCCAAACGTGGATTTCTTCACTACACCTCCAAGATCTTCGGTAAAAGGGAATGGTACTAGGCAACTATATGATATTCCCCTGCCAAGTCGAACTTTTTATGATGATAAGACATCATGGGATGGATTTATGAAACATCTTCAGTCATTAGCAGACGCATGCAATCGGTGCACACAAGAAAGACTGTTTTGCTTAACAAGTAGTTTAAGACCAGATTCCAACTTGTATTTGAGGGTTATGTTTTTAGCCAGCTGACCAGTGAAACAATGCGGTCTTATGACATATTGGTGCTGGTTTTTGAAAACAGATTTCAAGACAAGCACACCACTAGTTCCTTTTCGTCAATGCTGGACAGCAGGAGGTTGGGGTCACAAGAACCACTATTTGAACATATAGCATACCTCAAGCAGCTGGCGATTAAGGTGGCAGAGCCGCGTGCAACAATCCAGCGACTTTCATGTTGCATAGATGACAATGTTTCACATTTCACCCACAAAACCGTACATTTTATTTATTGTACAGATACATAGATTTGTTAGAAACAAGTTTCATATCGGTACTATTATTTTTAAGGATTTTATAATCCAGTTTATTAGAGGGTATCATATTGCACATTTTGTTTGCATTTCTTAAAAATAATCGATAGAAAAGTGTTTTACATGATTGTGTAAAATACAAGTATAGACCAAAATGCAGGAAACATATTTTTGTTTACAAAAAAAAATACATAATTACAAAATAATCGAATGCTTTGATCCTCATTCTAAACACCAAAAATTAATTCATTATATGAGCTATAAAGGTCTCGGAACGAAATGCCTAACGGAAAAACAAAAAACAATTAAAAAAAAAAAAAAAAAGATTTGAGCTCTTTTCGCCCACATTGTTGGCCGTAATGACAATATTGCTCTCCAACCGTGGTCACTTTTGGTAGCAATTTTTCGAAGGCCTCTCAATGGACAAGTATGATGTATAGATTCCAATATACAATAATATTTTTTGGCCTAAAAAGCAGCTATTTACCCGAATGACATCAAGGGCAGCCATAAATGCAAGCCTGTCACTTTGCTTTCACACACGACGGCGACAGCTTTCAAAAGGGACTCGAAAGCGGATCAGTCACGTGACCCGAAGGTGCTATTACCTTGACACTAGCAATAGACGTTTGCAAGTGGCGCTGTTTGAACAAGATGTGTTTGCAGTATGACAGCTTACTTCATCAAAAAGAGTGCTCGACGGACAGGAGTTGCGGGTTCATTTCTACACATCTTGGATAAAAGAGCAACATATCTTTGTTAATGACTGCTTGTGCCTTGCAACAAACAAACAAAAACAAAAAACAAAAGCAAAAAAAGACTATGATCAAAATACAAAATGCAGCAAGCGGATAGCAATGTGCATGAAAAAAAAGGAAGTTGACGACCAAGCATACAGTACATGGGGGGAGAGGGCGCTAGAGTTTGATTTTTCTCTTTATTCTCATGAAATTTACTATTGCCATTCTAGACAAGTTGGGCCTTGAGTTGGATGCCATTCTCTCCATCCCTCTCAAAATTCTCTCTGAAAATGACAAGTTAACTCCTGCTTAGTTCGATGCTGACGGCAATATGTCTTGCTTTGTTTCTTTGCTTTTGGCATTTTGTATTTTGTGAAAACAAGTTGTAAGATTGCTGGACAGAGAGAGAGAGAGAGAGAGAGAGAGAGAGACAGACAGACAGACAGACAGACAGACAGACAGGCACACTCACACAGAGTACCTTAGTCTCTATATACATGTATATGGCAGTCCCAGTCCTCTTCTATTTGTTAAATAATATGTATATTGCCAATTTTTCACGTTATTCCACGTACAGTCAGACATGTTTGTTACTTTCTATGTAAACAAGAAGATTTGAATTAGCCTCCAACTACTTTTGAAATCCTCCACAGTGGCAGTGTGTGTATGTCGCCATCGTGCTTCGGCCGCGCCTAGCAGCGTGCATTATGCATCTATCGCCGTTGCCATCTGTGAAAGGCCAATCCCTGTGGGTTGGACTGCTTGGGTGGGCGGGCCTTAGTCGGGTTGTTGCCCTCGTCTTCAGTCGCCTCCGATGGCATGTTCATTTTGGCTATAGAATATTGTCAACACACACATGTACAAAGTTATCTCTTGTGTTCATACTTGTACATAGCCTGTTTTGTGTAAGTGGATAGTTTTCAACCTTATAATGTCTCGTCCTGTCTGTCTTGTACATATAGATTGGGCGTCTCCGTGTATGGAGAACCCCTCGATTAGTAACACTCTTTGTACTATTGGGCAATCCAGTTTGAAATAAATATGTTTTAACTAAACTAAACTTACTTTTTAAATCCTCTTTTTATCCCCCGCCCCCTTTAGAGAAGTAAACCATATCAAAAACAGACGGAGAGAAAGAGAGATGTCGTTTTGTATGCACGCCCCATGCTGCATACACTATGCCGAATGGGTGGTCTTAGATCATGATCATGACGAAGTGACAACTGAGAAAAGAGTTATGTTAATGATAAACAAGCATCAATCCCAGCATATCCCAGAATTTCAAAAAGTTAAAAAAACAAAAACAAAAACAAAAAAAAAACACCTTATAGGTGTTGAGAATACATTAGTTTTAAAATTGCATCATTGCTAATACTCTGCATTGTCACATATGAATAAGCAACTCTATTCGTTTCCTAGATCAGACACAGAGGCTAGTAGTACACCATGACCGAGGTTATGATGTTACAGTTTGGACGCATGGGTAATTGTTTCTTGTCAGCCAAGACAAACTGCAGGGCTCGAATTTAGCGGGTGTCCGACGTCCCGAGACACCCTGAGATTGTGCCGGGTATGTTGAGATAAAGACCAAGATTCCCGACCGGGCATGTTGAAAATACATGGGCATGAGATTAGCTTGCTTATCGTTAGGACTTTTCAAAGGCCGGTGTGGTACACGCTAGTGTTAGTCCAGCTACCGGACTTGCATTTACACACACGTGCGTGGAAATAAATATATTTTTGCCGCATTATTCTTATTTATGTTCAACAACTTTATTAAAAGGAAACTTCATACCAATCATGGTCGGTGTTTCATCAGTAAAGGTTCAACGACAAGCCTGTCCAGTTTCACCCCGGGAGTTTCAAAAGTCTGCTGGGTACGTTAAATCTGCTCAGAATCGTCACATGAGAGGCAAAAAGATCTCGCTCTTACTATGTAAACTTGAGCAGTTCCGTCACTTATCCTTACCATGCTAGTCCATAGATCAGAAGCGCCCGAGTCGATAATAATGATAATTAGCGTAGGCGGTTGGCAAAACAAAATGCAAGCGGTAAAATTAAAGGCTAGGTCCTGGAATAAATAAATGTGTGATATGGTTCTTTTTTTTATACTGTACAAGTATATGTACCATACTTGCTTTTCCTCAGTTTATCGACAAAAAATTCCTTGTCAAATTTTTGGAGCTGTTGCACTGAGCGGGTATCGTCACATCCCATCCAACATGACGATGCGTCGGGACGATGCGACCGCTTAAATGTTTGGGCACAGACGAATTCTTTCTTCTAGTCTCGGTTCAATTTAATCATAGCATGATGGCTGTAATGCTGAAAAACCTGTAATCATTCTAATTAATCAATTATATAAAATAAATGGCAAACAAAACACCACGTGTATACTTGTATATCCGCCAAAGGTTGACTTTGCTCAAGTCAACTTGATCAACAAATCTCAGAGCATGTGCGTGTCCGGAGTTCACCGAAGTTATGTGAAAGTATTACTCTTGGTTAAAGAATTTAAACGTAGTATGGAGGAAGTAATGCTGGATTTAAGACCTTTAACAGTTTTAATGAAATCGAATATAAAATAAACGGCAACACGGCACCACTTGTATGTCTGTGGGTTGCTACTCGACAAATGTGAGACCACAGATCACTCCGGAGTTTACCGAAGTTCCGCAAAGTAATTTGTACCCGAATGCAAATTAAAAAATGGGGGATTCAAGTGTGCCCTTGCAAGCGGTCTTTCGAGATACCAGGGGCGTATTTTAATTGATTTTTTACGACATTCTAACTATGAACCTGACATAACTGAGCATGAAGATTAAGGTCAAGATAGTAAGTAATGTATTTAGAATATTTTTGCGACCGTTCAGTTGTTTTTGTGCAAAACAAAGGCTCGGTAGTAGACGGCACCGCATGCACAAGGTGCCGGCCAGTTAAACTCAAACGCCAAAATAGAGAACCTGGCATGTTCCAAGTTGCGATGTACTTTAAATCAATCCCGATTATTTGAAACAAAGTTTGAAACACAGGGGAATTACGATACTTGAATGAATGACAGTTACATTTTCGTCGTTTATGATGGCAAAACATCAGGGTTTGTCACTGTTTGACACTTGGGAGTCTCCTCAAAAAGCGGTAGTTTGCGGTGTGATTTGCAAAATTTTCCCGGTCGGTGGTCGCACACGACAGGACATTTAACATTAGAAAAACGTCCATAATTATACATGTAATATAGAATGTAACATTCAAAATATGTGTTTGTCTCATTCAAGGGTTAATACATGACGAAGAAAGTGCGGGAGTTGAAAAAAGACACACTTCAGTTGAATTTGGACATATAAAGTTGGACATATGTGCATGAGTTGCGTTCATCCCCAACATGCCCGGTGGGCATGTTGGAGATGAACATGCCCACCTGATTAAAAAATTAAATTCTAGCCCTGAACTGTGTTTGCTTGCATAATTGATCTGTCAGTGCGGCACTTCAATCGCCACTTAACAATAACGCAAAGTAAGTCTGTTTCGGAGGCGAAAAAAAAAATCCAATTCCCTCAAAACGGAATTGGAAAAGGGTTGGGGCAATTAGGGCCGAGTTCAGTCTCCCTGGCTTTGGCTTGGGTGCGGGTATGTAACGTTGTTAGGAGTGTTAATTTTATGCCAAGCCTATTTCACTGTTGCCTGCTAAACATCCGTTCTTGGCGGTCTACTACCCCCCAGCGAGGCCAACATAGTGTATCGCCCCAAGAAAGTCTGCTTAGGAGGCAAATTTCACTGGTTCTCTGCAAATTTTGGCCTTTCTCGTGGTAAAGGGGACCATACACACTGTCATGCTTTTCCCCGGTTTTGCCATTCATATAATTTTATTCTGTGGAGATATGTAACCAGTGTTGCTTTACAAGTAAAGATCTGCAATACACTGATCGCGACACAAAACTTTGTGACTGGGGTGCAGCGGCAACGCGACAGATCGCTCACACACATATTATACATGACCGATCGACCAAACAAAACGCAGTGTGCAGAGCAATTTTGCAGACAGACTACGTAAAAGCAAAGACATGCGTCACAGCTCTATGGTAGAAATTTATATGTACCTGTTGAAACAAGCGTGATCTCGTAATTTTTGATGTATTTTACTTTTTTGACAAGATTCTGGGCAGCACACATGGTGTAAGCTGTAGTTTGGCATTTGCATGTGGGTGGGTTTCCGTGCAGATCTCCCGGTGCATTGTTTGGAGTGACATGTCTTTTAATATTGTAGTCTCCTGCAAGGGTTTCAACCCCCCAAAAAATCCGATAAAGCAAAATCAAATAAAAATAATCAGCTGTTAAGTTAAATGCTGTAGCAGTAGAATTTAAAAAGCGATGTCTAATATGGAAGCAAGTTTGATCCTGCACAGCCCCCCTAATTATATTTAATTTCGTTCCTTAAATTCCTTAAACATATATAAATCATAAATGCTGTACAAACTTCGTTGATATGATACCAATAATTGATATAATATTCTGCCCAATGATACATACATATAAGAGCATGCACTTTAATCACATGCAGAAATGTAGCTTAAAACATGCTTGGTGGACTTAATCGTGTAATAAAGAAAAAATCTGCCACAAAGATCTCAATTATGTATTACAATAAAAACTATCAAATACCAATATTTTTCAGTGATCAACCACCGAACCGGAGTTCTGGGATTAATGCCAGTGAAATTCACGGACACGTTTCGGTGCAACATGCACGCATTGCTCCAGCAACAAAAAGTGAATGCATTTTTTTTTCATTGGGATGACATATTGGGGTAAATATGATGACTTTTACGTCAGAACACTGTATTAAAGACCCATTTTTTTCCAACAAACGATTATTTTTCCACACGAACACAACCTATCAAGGACTTGTCCTCTTGGTCCTTGGCACTGATAATTTTGTCACCAGGATTTCCATGAATCAGCATCAATTTCCTCTGACATGACTGGCTTTAAGTTTATTTGTTTGTTTACTTATATGCTTGTGTACAGAGTTTAGTTCAAGGATAAAAATGTAATATTTACAGTAAATATTATCACAAATGCAACATGTATAAAAGTGTGCTTTCTAATACCAGTTTTACCTGTTCGCTCGATCTTGGTATCATAGCCGTCCGCTAAGCAGTTCTACAATGTATTTGGAAAACTACCCCGTTACAACAGGGGCACCAATCAAACGGGATTATTTGGTGCGTCCATACATTTCCTTTGAATCCATTTTTGAAATACAGTTACAAACTATAAAAGTTAAAGTGTTCAGTAGATTAATTCCGTTAGCTAACATAAATGATGTATGCACATGCATAATTTAATAATATAAACATCATCTTGAAAAAACTTGTTCGTTAAATTCTGAAAATCCCAAATTACTTCCTTTATCAAGTTGTGACGTTTTCGATCAAGAAACGAAAACAGTTAAACGAGAAAACGCTAATACGAAAACACGAAAATGCGAGTGCGAAAACACGACATATTTTCTGTCGTGTTTTCGCTGTTGTGTTTTCGCATTTTCGCCTTCGTGTTTTATATTTTAGTGTTTTCGCCTTCGTGTTTTCTTTTTTTTCGCTGTTCTCATTTTTATGTAGAGAGAAAAAATATTTTAGTTGACACTTTTGTGCCACCATACATTCATGACCAGAAAATCCATTTGGCTGTTGACGCCTTGAATTTTCAAAGTCTTTACTTGAACCTGATAATGTGTATCAATTAATGTATACGTGTAGACATAAGCAGTGACTGGATTGGCTAGGGGTGTAGAGAGATTGCATTGTGATATGTTTGGTTCTGAACTACACTGAAGATGTGGCACTGTTGCTCCTTTTCGTATAATATAAATATGTCAATGTGTACGTCCTTTTGAACAATACAAAATGTTAGGTCACTGCGCCATCGTTGATATTACATGTATTAAATACCCAAGGTATAGAGTGTACTGCTTTGTTTATAGGCGCATTGCTCGAATGAAACAGGATAATATTTAAAAGCATATCGTTGATTCCAAATAGCATGAAGCTTTAATAAAATATGCCCAAACGAGTACTTATCAATATCATGCACAAATGGAAAAGAAGAGTTGCTTTTATCCCTTTTCTGTGGCGCTCTTTGACTCTCCGAAAACTTGAATTCCAAATCTATTTACAAAAAGGCCGAATTGCTGATCACGGTGTATGATCTACTCATTTTATATTTATCGCAATATACATCAGCCTGTTACAGGAAGGGAATATTATATCAACTAGATAATATGACATGTTATGGGGGGGGGGGTTAACAAAGGGTTATAGGGCTGCTCACCTGGTGGAAGAGTGGGTTGTGTACTGTTCCGATGTTTAATTTCACCATCCATTCCCCCAATTCTAGATCCTCTATGTCTGTTATGCACTCTATTTTACCGTTAAGATTTCTTACCACTGCTTCCACCGCAGGCCGGCTGAGAATTGTCCTGCAGAAACAACCAGTGTTAATCATTCCAACTGACGTACCCCGGTAAATCTTCATACAATTTTCCCACTAAAATGTGAATAAAATCTGGCCAATGTTGCATGTGTCCTCTATTTCTTATTTAAGTTTGCTTCTTTATTGACAACTCCATGCCTGCCAAAAGGGCTTCAGTACATCTCCTGGTCATCAGAGAAGCCCATGCACTAAACCAGAGTGAGTAAGTAAATTGAGAACAAAGTATACAATTGTTATTATGCGTGACACAGACATTTTTGACAACCACCGAGAGTTTAGTTTTTCATTTTTGTAATTGTTACGCAGTTAGTGAATTTTCCATCGGAAATGCATTGGTTCAAAATCTTGGCTTGATCAGTATTACTACAAGATAACATGCTTACAAAAATAAGTAAAATAGTATTCTTCAAAAATTTATTTCTGCAGTCCTGGTCGCAGACGTGCCAGATTAAAAAAAACCATCATTGTGCACGCTGCAATGAAATATTTGTTTCACATTCAACATGAAAACGTGTAAAACAGTGATGATTCACATTCATATTTATACATATGTATGCTAGACACACCGAATGTAATGGGTTGCATGTTGTTGAAAATCGGACATGCATACATAGTACCATATTGAGATGGGATGGCAAAAAGGCATGTACTTAAAACCTAGACTATATCACGGGCTTATTCAGTGAATGTCACTTCAGTAATAAAGGTTACGCTTGCGCACTCTCAATGCTTTTTTATTTCAATTTGCATCTTGATAGCTTGAAAACTGTTGTTTATAAAAGCACCAAACTCTTGCAGGACAATTTATGTGAATGGCTTGAATACTTATTTAGTGCCTTAGTTCCGACAGGTGATGGAGTATACGGCAAACTATATCAACATACAATTCGATAGCACATGTCATCAACAGATTGACCAATCAGCACGTGCATAGGAACTAATGACACGACACACCACTTTCTGTTGCCAACGACTGATCCATTAAGGAGCTAACATTGCACCCTACCCTCCCTTCGCATCCACCCCAACCCCAGATGGCTCTATTGGCAAGTGCTGAGCACTTGGTGAAAGTATACTGGATGCTCCATCTGTTGTTAAGACATCCTGGTGGGCAGAACAAATCTCTAGCCCTAGAACGTTTTTATATTTAGATCAAAATTCAGCTGACAACACACATTACTGGATATTGTGACCTGTTCTCTTGTCTAGTGTTATACATAACAATGTTCATAAAATCAGTAGAAATGGTTTATATCTGAATCTATGTGTTATTTAAAGACATTCTTTCATTCATTTTCAAATATAAATTATTAAATTTAATTCATAATATAAGATATTATGATATGCTTGAATTCACAAATGGCGTTTAATATTCTGAAATTACTTCAATAAATTTACAGTTATGTCTAACGAATTTAGTAATGAAGTCCTCATCTTTTGTAATATTTTAATTTTCAGATTGAGCATAAAAGAGTTACATAATTGAACAGAGATTATTCAATAAAAGAGCAGTGATCATAAGCATTGTCAATTATCGGACTGTAGATCTGGTTTTAAAACCAAGATTGATTATTCTCTTAAAGATCATGTGCCAGAAGTTTTGTCAATTATTAAATGGAATGTTATTAATAATGGGCACTTGTCAATGGCATATTTTTACTTCAAATTAACAAAAATATCTTTATTCAAGCCTACTTTGCATAGTACTTACCCTGCTCCACCTGTTATGTACTGGAAGTGCTCTTGATAAAGATGGTATGCGTATCTTTCTCCTAAGTAGATCTCATCGTGATAATCATAACAAGACAGAAGGCGTCTTAACCGTGGTACACTGGAAAGAAAGTCAATTGTTAAAAGAAATGAAACTCCAAGAAATCATATTTAGCACTTCAAAATACTTGTTGAAGCAAAAAAACATATTGCTTCTGGGTCAATATCCTGTTGACTAAAGACAAACACACTGCAATGCCTAATCTCGTCTTCCCCTTGACTTGCAGTCAAAATAGTTAATGAAAGTGCCAGGGGTATGAAAAATAAAAAAAGAGACAGCGCTGAATCCAATCAGTTTTTGTCAACCTGTTTGCTTGGAAAGTGAAATATTTGGCAGAGCCGTTATTAGAACATCACTCGTTTCTTTCAGATTCCGTCGTGCAAGTTACTGAGTTTACAGCAGAATTCTTAGATAGAGCACGTTTTGCAATTCAAATGTTATCTTCTACATAGTCCAAAGCCAAGAGCCTTTTATTCATTCTTACATACGTACATACAGTAGAATCTACAAATTTACAGACCCGGTTTTGTTAATCCTTAAATTCTATCCCTGTTAAAACACCCTATTGAGACCATAATTTTTCAGTCCCCTAGTTGATCTTAATACGAAGATTCCACTGTATATTTATTTGATCATTAAATACACAAGAACTACCACACCAACTTTCTGTTTAACCCTTTCTTCTTGAATAACGACAGCAAACAGCTTTTCTCAGTACCAAACACACTATGGAATGTTGTTGATATTGGGCATGTTAGCACGATCGCTCTCACCCACAATTCTCAAAATTGTTTTATCATACTGTTAAACAGCCAAACGTTTACAGGAGATGATATTTGACCAGAAAACCAATTTTTAGCAGTTGGGGAAAAGGTAAAATATGAAAGTGATGTGATGCCCTGAAACTACTGAAGGGGAATCCGCTGGTCTTTCATATATCACCGACGGTGTACATCTACTTTTTCCCACTCTGTCTTTCCCTCGTGCTTGCAATTATCTTAAGAAGTATATAAAAAGGAGTGACTTTTAATGAAGGCTGCACTGCACGTTAAAGGAATGTTGTTTTCAATTTTGATGACAGCTTTATAACTGTGCGTATGAAAATGTTTTAGTGGTATTTTCTGAGCATTTAAATGATATATTCCTCTTTAATCAATAAGAATTGAAATTTTGTTGTCAAATGACAAAAAGTTCAAATCATGAGAGCACAGCGGTTTCTTCAGAGACTCTAATGGGTAAAATTAGTCATCAATACAAACGTCAGTAAATGTGTAGTTTTTCAGCAATGCATCATTTACCTTGGCTTTAAACTGTTTCTTCTGCAAGAACATTGTGCCTCATATTCCTGCGCTTCACAGGTGGATGATAAGCTGCCCAAGCAGAGTTTACTTAACACTTGCTCACATGTCCAGCTGGCGCCGATTTACGTTTTTTTTTCTAAGTTTTTCGGCGATATGACTCATACGGTTACAATGATTTTTCTTTCAATTTAGACACCAGGGATGGACCGATATGAATTTTTTCTTCCAATACAGATATATTGGAATCATCTGATGGAATTCAGTTTAAATGACAGAAAAATACTGAAGCCAATGACAAACTTATACTTTTTTTTTAAACTGCAAAAGGTTGTACAACAAATTTGACAATATAGTATAAAACACGGAAAAAACCTCAAATTGATATTCATTGTATCTCAATAGCGTTTTGATTATGTCTCTACTTACCTTAATATGACGTCATCGTCGAGCAATAGAAACCACTTTTTGTGTCTAAGGGAGGGTTCTTTGGCAAATCTTTTAAGCATTAGCTGCATCTTTGTGCACTGACCTAACATATATAAATGATGACATTAACTATTAGACGTTATGTTAATGTTTCATGCGATGTATACATAAACGCTCAAACAGGTCAATTCATTCAACCAAGATATGGGTGATTTAACCCTTAACAGTCGATTATAGGCGGCCTCAGTTAGCAGCTTCCATGAAATATTTGTGAGGCTAAATCATTTTGTATAAAAGGTACATATACAATTATACGTGAGCTTCCAAATACTATGAAAGCCACTCGAAAATATATGGACACAAATATTTTGAAGCTTCGTTTATTCACTTTAAATATATAATGTCAGACCCAATCAAGCATTCGAAGTTCTACATGGGGACCCAACTACAGAGTACAGTGTATACTGTAACATACATGTAGATATCATTATGCTATTCACAGGTAATTACTCATTCTATCATAGTAATTGGGTACTTTCATTGTTGTGGCACTGTTGAACATTTCGCTTAGTTTCGTGGTGAGTTCGCTAGTCAAAACCGAAAGAAGGCGGGCACTACTTCCCTGCCTTTGCATTATATATAAGCGTCGTGTTCACTGCAGTGGTCGTGGCGCTATGATTTATTCCGCACTTGAAATCATTATGGAGACATTCCGCCAATTTCATTACAACATTTGAACTCCGAAGGTAAAACCATGCGTAACATAAGAACTTTACCCGTTACAGAATGGGATCTCATTAGGGTCGGAGGTGAATAATCTCGAACTTCTGCACGGAAGGGCATCGGCAGTCTGCGTTCCACCCTCGCCTTGCTCGGGCCGAACTATCGGTTGCAGATGCCCTTCCGAGCCGAGTTTCGTCACTGCTCACCTTCAGTCCTAATAAGATCCCTAATTGATGACCATCTCCAACTGCGTTATCAGAAAAGAGATCACACTTCAGAAACAGCTTACCCTTTACTTCTGTGACGTTTACAACTACTGTTGGCAACTGTGGATGTTTCAAATCACTAAATAGCTCAATACTATTTGTGTCCTTTCCCCACGTCTTCTGTAGTATGCCAACTGAAAAGTAAGACAACCTTCAAACTTCAAGGAGAGGCAGGTTTACAGAAATTTTCATTTGGACATAACAATTTACTTTACGTTTTATCGTGTTAATTGGATATGTAAATTCCATTTTTATACATTCGGGTGGAAAATAGGCCCGTTGTCAAAGGTAAACACTTTAAAAACTAGTTCCATCAGGACTGTCCGACTCACAGGGGCAACCAGCAGACTGATTTTCCTCATATTTTGGTCAATACGGACCCGTATATACTGACCACGAGAGTCTCTGCCCACCGAAAAATACTTCACGAGGGTGTTTTGTACAGACGATCATATACAAGTGCCCTTGATCTGGTTTTCACGGGAAATATTTTGGTGAATTTGAAGCAACGGCCAAAACTCTCACCGTACCTTCTACGGGAGGGTAAACATTTCATATTGACTTTGGTTACAAATCGACTTTATCATTACCGTTCTTTGTTTTGTATAACAACTTACTTCTTTTAGTAAAATAGTTTTGGTTCGTCTTCACGGCGAAGTACAGATCTTCGTCCGGCACAGGACTTCCCTGAGGATACAAATTTCAATGCAATGGATTAGTTGCAAACCTATTTTCTTGTCACTATGCTTCAAGAAATGTACATTCTGACTGTTACTGCCAATATCATAAAGATAAAACCAAAAAGGTAACTGCACACAGTAGCCTTTGAATAGACATGTTAGTACGGCCGGGCTTTGGGGCCGAACGTTCGTCCAAAGTTGTGCATTTGAGATGTTGTGCTGTTTTGCACTTAACTGAAGTAAGGCATAGAAGCATGTGATGTGATTAATTTCACTTTTGCAAATGTATTATAGTTCCCAGGTAGGCATATAAAGTAAGTCAAAATAGGTCAAATCCTTCAGTCGAAGTGGCTTTTTCCTTTTCTCTTTAAAGAATCGCTAATTCCTCTTCTTGCAAATGTACAGTTCCTTTCCAACTGCACAACAGTAGGCCTACTACTTAGATTGTTGGTACGGCCGTTTCAAGTGTGTGTGTGTGTGTGTGTGTGTGTGTGTGTGTGTGTGTGTGTGTGTGTGTGTGTGTGTGTGTGTGTGTGTTGGTACTTACACACCCTGATGAACTGAAATGAGTAAACCAAGAAGCACATCCAGGAGCCCAGATGGCACAAAATCCTGACACATCGGTCAACGTAACACCGGTAAGACTGTCGATATAAAATTTCATCCCCCAATAGTTGTCTTGGTAATAGTGTCCGTACTGTGAAGTGCAGTAATGCGGCAGGGAGAAAAAAAAACACTGTAATATTGCATGAGCTTCGCCTTTCTTCACGCGTACCTCCAAAGGAATATTATGATCAGTCTGTACTCAGCTTTGTGCTTTAACCCTTCCCCCCTTAAACCGGCCAAAACCGGCTGATGGTCAAATGTCGTCTGCTTCAGCGTTTTCAACTGATTTCAACAGCAATGAAAAACAATTTGAGAATTAAAGATGAGACTTGTCAAGACAACATGACCCAGGTCAACAGCTTTCCTCGGCATGGGTTGAGCACTTAGTGGGCACAAATGTATGACCTTGACCTATTTTTCAAGGTCACGTGGGCATTTTGTCAAAAGTCAACGTTTTGAAATGTCAATAAAGAGTGTACCTTCACCATATCTGTAGATGATCGGAATCGGTATGCCTATTTATAAAAATAAGGGTGACAATAGTAAGGACGCACGGGGAGACATTTGATTTTCTGTTGGAAAATCAGCCTGTTCTAGTTTATTCACACACTTTGTCATTTGAATATTTTTTCAGGAAGGTAAGAATAACAATTATTAACACATACTTTAGCAGACAGATCAAACTAACTTTCAGCTCAATAAAATTCTTGTGATTAACACCAATAAGCTTATGGTACCGTACATTATAACATTAGATTAAAGGGGTTTTTCGGGTTTGTCACTCAGCGATATCTATTGTCCGTGAAAGGGAAAGCAGAAAAAAAAACTGGGCAACTTCAATATCTGGTGTTTCCAAGGCCCCTATTTTATACCACGGATGATCCAATAATGATTTTTTCACATTTCCGAAATTTCTCGTTTCCCATTTAAATTCCGAATTCCTTCTTCGATTATCGATTTTGCGATTCGAAATATGCAGAAAACGTGAAGAGGCCGTGCTCAGATAACCTCAAAATATTCACCTGAGCTGAGCTGGGCTGAACTTTGAGCTCTTTATATAGTATATACATATATATATCTTGGACCCGCATACTTGATCAAGTGACCATTTTTACTGAGACATACACTTTAGACAGGATCCATTTTATGTACAAGGTTTCGAAAACAAGAGAAAAGGCTAAAATGTAAACTGCAAAGACGTATTCTAAATAAACAAGACTGACCAAGAATCTTGACGCAGTGACCAAATTTTAATTCATGGCATGCATTTAGTTCTGACATGTGGCTGTGTGAAATTTCGTCAAATCCAATCAAAGGAAAATGACCTTCTACCTGGAGATGAATAGTAAATGAATTAACCATTACACAGATATTTCAGTAGGGCACCTCTTGCATTGTGCATTACGACTTTGTTATCATGGATATGTAGATGAATGTAAACAATTTACAGTATACCGATTAACCCACCCCCCCACTGAATCAAAAGTAAGTCAAGAGCTTTCCTTGGTATCGGCGGGGCACCAAGTGACCATCCCACGCTAAGAAAAACTGTTGACCTGGGGCATGTTATATCGAGGTCTCACCTACAATTGCAATTGGTTTTCATTTCTGTTGAAATTAGTTGAAAATACTGAAGCAGACAACATTTGACCACCAGCAGGTTTTGGTGGGTTTAAGGGGGAATATTGAACGTCGAGAGAGAACAGCAGCCCCATCTTCTATACAACTGTGTCAGGGGTTTACCCGCAGTACATTCCCACAGTTTTGAGGCGATTGTAGCCTGCACTTTTGGAGTAGAAAATTTCAAAAACACACTCACACAAAACGTTAAAAAGTACAAAAATGCAGCGCCATTTGTCGAACAAAATATGAGGAATTTTGTGTCAACGGAAGTGTATATGTGTGATTTTGAAGCTCTTTCCGATAAGATATATTTTCAATTTATTTTTAATGTTTAACATAGTAAAATAATCTGCAACCATGACCCATTGAGCAAACTTGGTTGAATCTATTACAGGGTACATTCCCTTTAGGTTTGAGCTATGATCTGACCAATCAGTTCTTGGAGAGCTGTTAAGCAAGGGAGAGAGGATGCATTTAATGTGCTCAAAATCGCTGCATCAGATTCTTGTGTCAGATATATGATCATTATCGTCAACAACAATCTGTATGCAAAATAAATATACTGTGACATCTTGCTACTTGATGTCTCTGGTGTTTGTTCCAGCCTTCATTTAATAAACAATTTCTATCAGGTCGTGACATCAAATTACACTCCCTCCTCCAACAAATACGGAGAGAAAAAGACAAACCCGTCAATAATACATACCCGCGGGTCTGTCTGCATGTCATGTACTTTTTTTGTTGCGATTGCAAGCCTGTAAAATATGTAGAAGGTGCGATTAGAAACCTACAAATCGAGTAAAATGCCTATTTGCAAAATTATACTTAATTTGCAGTCGGTTTACCAAATACGGAAAGCAAAAGCAGTGAAAACCAGAAAAGAAGATTTGTTTCAAAGCAAATCTGTGTGCTTTCAAAAGTTGTAAATTTTATATGCTACAACTTTGGTACTTCACATTCCACTAAGCTTATAGGCTAGATGAAAATTTCAAAGTCTAAATGAAATTGACCTTTGACCTTTAAAGGTCACATGTAAATTCACGTAATTTGCATAAAATAAGATCCTACAACTGTGGATCATGGTTCATTGGATGTGGCCTGGCCACAAACCTATAAATTGAAGTTGGAATAGCATCCCTATCTATAATTGGTGGTGGAGATACTCAACTTTAAAATTTTTCAATGCCCCTAATTAACATAATTTGAAATTCTACTTTCATTTACTGTCCCTTAAATTGGCAGGTGTCACAAACCTATGAATGCACATTGACCTTTGGTGTCTATCTGCAGTAGTTTGGAAGATAACGAGCTTTCAAAATTCTAATTTCTACCACTTTGAATAATCTTAAACGCCATGACTCTTCCAAACCAGGTAATTTTCAATGATATCATAAACTTGACTGATCGAATCAAATATTTAATGTTACAATATTGAATTCAACAAGAAATTCTGTGGCAATATACATGGTACCTACACACATTTAGGTGTAGCTGTTTTTGCACGCGCACACACACACACACATACATACATACATACATACATACATATATATATTTATACATATGTATGTATATATATATATATATATATATATATATATATATATATATATATATATATATATATATATATATATATATATATATATATATATATATATAAATTGATTTTCTCTGTAACCCTGACACTGTCACATTAACAGGAAACACTCCTGCCAGTCTGGAACAAGAGCTGCTCTCAGGATTTCCATTTTTGATATGCCTCATTTGTATCAACCTCAATGTAAATAGGCTCTCACGGTGTAAATTTAGTGACTACATAGAATTAAAATGCTACAGGCAGCAGTTCCAATATATTTTTGTGATTCATTTGGGTGTGTAATTTGTACTACCTGGGACATCAATATATATATATATATATATATATATATATATATATATATATATATATATATATATATATATATATATATATATATATATATATATATATATATATACATGGTCCAACACTCACGTTTCATTGGAATTGTTTTTCATTAGTCCTGATTAGAAAATTACATCTGCACGGATCAGCTTGCTGCTTTAACAAGGTAATTGAGCTTTAGCATAAATATATCTGTAACAGCAAATTATATATATCCTGAAAAACCCATATTTTATTAAACTGTTGCTGCTGAAAATTCCTAGAATGTATAGAGTCAACTCTGGCTATTTTGGGTTTAGGTGCAACTCTCCAGGGTATTGAAATTGCAGTGATGTTTATATTAGTGACAGTTAGGAAAAATTCAAAACACTGACGATTTTTCCCCTAATGTTGTAGTCCTATATTTTTCCAAACAGAATAACACAATGGTCATATTCAAAAGTGTCAAGACAAAAAAAGACACTGTAGTCTGTAGTTAATGAAGAATATTTCAGAGGTTGAGAGGACCGGTTTAAACCACCAGTTGCCTTTTATGGGCGACTGCCTGTCTCAAGTCAGAAGTGAAATTTGTTTCTTCACATTGGTATTGGAAGAAAAGTGTTGATGGTCTGGCAAATCTAGAATCTCTATGCTGTCATTGTTTGGAATTTATGAATATGGATCATGTTTTTCTGTGCTATTTGAATAATAGATATGACCTATCAAAGTAAGCAGATTTAACATATAAGTGAATGGGGACTTCAATTAGTGTCCACAACAGCCTCATTCTGGTCTCTGTCACCAGGGGACGGTAGTGTTCCAAATATGGCAGGGACTTTTGAATAGGGTGTATTAGCCGCTGGTTAATTCCAAAAGTAAATGCCAGTACCCTGTTGAGGTCCAGAGGCAATTTACGAGACAATCAGTCGTTAAAAGCAAGCACTGACGGTTGAAGACATGGCTCACCTGTGGAGGAGTGAAATAGTGAGAACAGTGCCGCTTTGCTCCATGTGCCGACCTGACGAACGCCGACCAAGAAAGTAGGGCTAAATAAACAAATTGTATTTATTTCAATAAAACTCAAATAATTCTGAATAAGATATGACTATTTAAACAGGCCAATAGATGGTGGTTCTGGTGCAGTTTTCGGGTGGATACTGCAGATACTAATGACTTCACATGGGCCAATCAACACCTGTCAATGATGTCACACGCGTCAATCAACACCTGTCAATAATGTCACCTGTCAATCAACACCTGCAAATCAAACTGGTGCACGGTCACACAGCAGGAATAGGAAAGTTCAACATGCCATGTGGGTCTGTTTACAAACACCCATCTTGTTGAGTCACTGCCCTTTGCCCTCAAGGTCAAAATTGCTCACTTGACCATAGTGTAAAGCTGCCTTTTTTACAGTGCGCATGATGTGGGGGTACAAACAGCCTGTATTTGCAGGGAGGTGCCACCTCCCTGGTACTGCTGACCAACAGTAGGTTTGCTATGTTCATATCCTTCTTAAATTCTTTCTGTAGACCTGTACAACACTCACAAATGGTTCAAGAGCAAAATATACAAGAGAAGTTTGACACACGCTCCCACAGACAAGAGATCACACCACACGGCTTGCTCCCAAATGACTCGGTAAATTATCTACTATTTCACAGGGTGGTGTAATACAGATGTGCTGGCCTGTGACCTAAGCCTTTGTGTTTATAATGACCTTTTAGACGTGACAATAAGTTGCTCCGGGGTATGAGAAGAAAGTAGGAACGAACGCTTTCTGCAATATAGAGTTTTCTGTAGGACAAGAAATGGTTTTCGTGAGCCTTGTGGTTAAGTAACAACAAGCCCGGCACTGGGGCCGTCTTTGATGCAAATAGATATGCCAAGAGACAATATAGACGCCAGTCTAAGTAATAAAGTCAAGGGTTCATTGACCAGGACCGTCAAAAATAAAATTCGCTGTTTCGTAACGGAAAATGACGTATTTTGGAATGAGGTAAAAAAAAGGAAAAATCCAAATTTTAAATTGACGTCTCAGGATTTTTCTTTATTGAAAATATCATGCAGGATAATGGTACTCTCAGACTCACGCCAGACCAAGCTAAGGTACAAAAGTTGTTGAAAACGTTAACAAAATAACGATGCCAAAATTTTTCGTGATGTCTTCTCTCGGAATCGGGTTAGGGTGTTATTTTACCGCCTACATGGCAAAACACCAGCGGGACCTTATGGAATCCATTCAGAACATTTGCAGTATTGTGTGAACATCTGGCCGATCTTTATTCAACTATGTTACAGTATAGGGTCAAGTATCTCTGAACTGGGAGTAATATTCCCCATCATTAAGAAATCGACATTGAACCCAAAGCCCACTGATTTTGAGCCCTGTTTATGCGAAGCTCCTTGAACTCTTTTTTTTTATTCCAAACGACGAGGCAGCAGATACTCAGTTTGGATTCAGAAAACAGAGAGGCGCAGTCTTGGGCTGTGTACTCTTACATGATAAAGCATAGTATTGTAACTCGGCTGGGTCAACTTTTGACGTTTCATCGTTGGATGCCAAGGAGTGTTTTGGTTCTATATGGCATGATGCCTTGTTTTATGAATTATATGTTTATTTCTATTTTTCACTGGATGTTTCTGTTCTCGTGGTATATCATGTTACACGTGGTACGAGACAAGGTAGTTCTCTCTCTCTCTCTCCCTCTCTCTCTCTCTCTCCCTCCCTCCCTCTCTCTCTCTCTCTCTGTCTCTCTCTCTCTCTCTCTCTCTCTCTCTCTCTCTCTCTCTCTCCCTCTCTCTTTGGGAGACCATAGGGAACCAATAGACTGAAAAAATCTATAAGTTGCATACCATCTCGTTATACTGTAAGGGCATGGCTTTTATGTATTGCTGAGAAGCGAAGACTGTTATACCCTGGAAACCGTGGAAACGATTTTCGTGTATCATTGCCGCAGCAATTATATTGGTATATTGGGTACAAATCACAATCAGTTGAAAATCAACCGTTGAATTGTTTGTCCTTTTGCTTGGTCAATATAAAGATCACTTACAGCAACTTTCTAATATCCCGATAAATTTAATTCCTGTGGCAATGATACACGAAAATTGTTTTCACGGTTTCCAGGGTATAACAGCTGACTGTCTTCGCTACTCAGCAGTACATAAAAGCCATGCCCTTTCAATATAACGAGATGGTCTGCAACTTATAGATTTTTTTCAGTCTATAGGTCCCCTTTCTATGCTATCGATCCATTCCTGCTTCACTTTGTTTTCCTTCTTACAGGCATTTTTCACTTTACCAACAGATGTTGTCTTACAAGTCGGACTATACATCAATAAATTAACCGTCTGTATGGGGCTTCCTTATACTTTACACATACTAAACCCACCAATCCATGGTATTTAAGGAAAAATAAACATCAACAGTATCACAATACACACACGTAATACGCAGCATGCATATTAATTTCCAACCAAAAAGCACGGGTTGGACGTCTGGCGATCACGGGCGTACTTCTCCAAATTTTTCATTAGGGTGTGCTGGTCTGCCTTTCAAAAACCCACCCTTTGTTAGGGCACTTTTTCACAAAAATTATACCTCCATCAGGGAATTTTTAACCAAACTAGCAGAAAACATGGTCCCAAAGTGGTATAAAAAGTGCTCCAGGAAGAAAATTTTATCTGAATTAGGGGAATTCAGGCCATTAAAGAGAAAGATTTCCTTTTCGAGGGACTTTTTGGCACAATACTGGACCTCTGTCAGGGAAATTTGCTGAAAAGGGTAGCCTTCAGAGCGGCCGTATCCAGTGTAGCCACTAATGGGTACCCCACCCCCCACCCCTTCCACCACCACCACCACCTACCTACCCCACTGGTCACACCACTGTCACAGACAGGGCCATATGCTCATTTGTCGCAAAATTAGCATTTTTTATGAGAAATTAAAGTTCACCAATACCAAGCAGGTATTCACCGAGTACTTCCCGATCCGTATACAAGAAACATTTTTCATATGCCTCTAAGTATTCTTTATTTCCAAAATATTATTAATATCCCGCTTGTCCGCACATGCACTGACCTGTATCTCAGCATATCTCGCCAAGCGAGACTAGGCAATCAGCTGGGCAGTTGTAGCGGAGAACTAATATGCATGTCCCGTATTAGCTCAAAAGCAACGCTTATCTGTGGGCACACGAGGCAATGTATGTTACGATGAGGTCTAACACCACCCCTTTCATACATGCATAAATGAGTCAATGCTCTTTGATTTCGAATGCCCGATTTATCTATATCACTGCGATGAGCTATGCTTTTGAGAAACTCCATTGTGGAGGATCTTGATTTGCCTCGTCGTCAGGACTTTATAACCATTTCACATACAGCAGTGTGTAATTCTTTGTCACAGGTATTTGATGTCTCACGTCATCCTCTTATTCAGCGGTATCACTAGCTGATTCATCGGATATGGACATAAGGGATTTTAAATGTTCTGCCGATAATTTTACAGACATTTGTGGAGATGTGTGTGATGTAATATTTGTTTTCGTTTGTGATCGGGGTGTGTCGGTTTCAGATCAATCACCAGGAATCCGAATGGTTTTGAGGTGACTTCTTTTGTGCATGTCCATCATATAGTTTGGGTTGTCTGGAAACATGCGCTGACCCATGATCTTGATGGTCTGTAAATCCATAGGCATGTAGGGGGGTCAGCCAAAAAAATCAATCTTCAAAAGTATACACAGAATAATCTTTCTTAATTATTGGAAATTTCGGCGCATCATCACTGTGCGTGGTTCGTAGAAATTTTCCATGAGCGCAATGACACTCAAGTTACGATGGTGGCTTCCTTTGGTGAATAAATCTGCCATCCTGTCGTCTTTGCTAACATCACTCATCAGATCGTCAAATACGATCCGATTTCTTGTTCTTGAGTCTAAAACCTGTCCTGTTCCAAGTTTGAAGGTATTCAACGTTTGTAATATTGTCTCGCATCTCGTCATAGGAGGACTGCCAATGTATGTAACAAATAATTATTCACTCGGGTGGAGGTTCAATGGTCTGGCTGGCTTTATTTAAAAGGTTGTACATATATACGATCTTGCCAAAACCGGTAGAGGATGCCACAACCATAGCGAAAGGATGTTTTAAAGTGACATGTGTTTCTGTATCGATCCGCTGTCCTTTGCCTCTAAAAGAAGGGCCCAATATCCCGTCTTGAGCGGCCGTATGTTCCTCTGAAAGAGGCTCTTGGCTTCCAAGGGTTTCTATATTGCTTGAACTGAGTACTGCCTGCTTCAACCATTTTTGTCTTTCTTGACTGTTAAGACCATGGGTATCACGTAGGTGCGCATATAAATGTAGTAAATGTCATTTTGCACAAATGGGACAATGCTTTCTTTTTCCCCCATCTTCACTGGTGTGTGTCTTTGTTTAACACAGCTCTACTTACAGATAGTTTAATACGTCACAATTGTACGATCGGATACAACAGCAGTGAGCACATACAACAGCATATAACACATAAAGCACACACAACTGCACATAGAACAGCACATAACACTTAAAGCACACAGAACTGCACAAAGAACAGCACACAACACTTAAAGCACACAAAACTGCACATAGAACAGCACACAACACTTAAAGCACACAGACCTGCACATAGAAAAGCACACAACACTTAAAGCACACAGAACTGCACATAGAACAGCACACAACACTTACAACAGCACACAGAACAGCACATAGAACAGCACACAGAATGGCACACAGGACAGCATAAAACAGCAAACAGAGCAGCACACAGAGTGACATGGACCCGTACATTGACCTGCACAGATCAATACTCATACAAACATTTTGTTGTCAGTGGAAACAGAAACGCCTTCATAAATTGATTTTTCCCTAGAAACTAGGGTATTTTTAATGCAAAGGAACACTAAATCATCATTTTTTCTCCTGTTTCCTCCAAAAATGGCTGAGGATCGTGCCCGTAGGTATGATTCCTTTATACCGATATATGGCATAATAGAGACAATACGGTCCGAAAATAATACTATTCGGGCTTCCAGTATCTTCTTACTGAACTTGACTCCTCTCCTTTCGTGTCAGAAAATCTGTTACGTTCCTGTTATAGTAGTTTGGAGTGTGTCCAAAGGAATAACACAGGTCCATATCTCGGAACATAAATGAGTACCCAGTGTTTGCCAGGTTTATAATGTGCGTCGGTATTTACAATCAACAGACTCGGAAGTTGGTTAAGTTTATGTGGCAGTCTGTCTAAAGAGTGAACACCGTAGAAATAACATCTCGTCACGTAAGGTTTTAGCAACGCAGCTCGTAGTTGATATTTGCTCACTGTAGATACACGTTACGAGTACAGTCCACTTCGATGACTTCTGGAAAAATGACATAGATCAACAGGTCTTTGTCTGCAGTGGCTGAGCAAATCTTACTTCTACTTTGATATTGCCTTGCTTCCTTATGAGCGAAAGGCCTTCCATCTGCTTGGCCGGGTCAAGAGCCTTGAAGAGATAAAGACAGTGCCTATTAGGATAATTATCTTGATTGATGTTATTTCCACCATTGGGTATTCCATTTACCAGTCCCCGTGAACAAAGTCAGGTAAGACTCGATGTATAGTTTCTTGACATTTTATTGTATTAAATGCTCTTCTCGGGTACGAAACACCATCATCTATGACCTGTAGGTAATTCAGGTTACAATGTTGACAATTACAGGGGTTCTTTGTGTAACTTCCTGGGACAGCTTCAGAGGCAAGATAGCCAATCAGGATTTGTGCAGGTACTCGGCCTTGGAATAAGCTGTAAGTGGGGAGTACCCTGTGTCAAAGTATATGTCATGAGGGTTGATTTTATGATGAGATATTTGACTGTGGCAGTTTGCCAGGGCCTGCTAATATCCATATATGGTGTAAGCGCCTGCTAATACCCATATATGGTGTGTGTGTGTGGGGGGGGGGGGGGGCAAACTGACAGTAGATATCAACAGTATCACTTCCTAAATCTCTACTTTGTAATTCTCTATATGAGCACTCACCAGACGGAATGTATTTGGACTGGGTGTCAATAGATGGTATGCTCGCGGCACAGCGCATGCGCCAAATTTTTTGACGTGCGGTGCATTGTGGGCTTATTTGTAGTATGCGAGCGGTTATGGCGATACCTGTGTCGACTATGAAATTACACAAGTAGCCATGAGAAGTTTAGTTTGTTATTTGGACTGTGATTCGGATTCCGTCGAGCAATAAATAAGGCTGTTGAAATGCGTCAGAATACAGGGGACCCGTCATATCCACACTTTGACCATTTCTGGTGAAATCTGCTTGTAACGTCAGTCCAAAATTCAAACCAATGTTGGAATCAGCTTCGTCTATGTAACTTGCATTATCCTCGCTGTACAGCTGAGTTTCCAGTTTACTTTTTTTTGCATCTTCAGCATAATTCAGCACCATGTCCAGGTATGCATTGTGCGCAATAAGTTGTCCGCCACTAAGCAGTCTGTTTTGCCAATAGATTTGAGCCTCTGACCGCAGACTGTGTAAACCTAAATTCACTATTACTTTGCCTCCAGCAGAAATAGGAGAATCGTCATTCTTGGTGATGTGACACTTTACGTTGAGGCGTGTCTTTTGCAAATCGATCAAGTGTGTCTCCGTATTGTCTATACAGAATTCTACCGGGTTACCACCGAGCAGTGGAGCCAATGGTAATTTCTCTATCCACTGAATTTTCTGTATGGCTTGACTTTCCTGGAGCTTTTCAAAATTTACGAAGGCCATGTTTACTTACCCCCAATCTCAATGATTGGCTCACTTATAAACTTTGTGTTTGTTTACCAATTTGTTTGAGGAGATATAACGTTTACTCTTGTCTAGGGGGGGGAGTCCTTTTATTCCGTCTCTGTGACCTCTCACTTTCTGCGTGATCTGACGAGATTCCCAAACACCCGTTGTAACATGTCTCTGGTATTGCTATAGCGCCGGAAGTAACATTGCAAAATAGAACATGCGCAGATTATGGGAGCGATGTCATTAGTATCCACAGTATCCACCTCCACAAAGCTGCACCAGAACCACCCGTTTGATATCTACCATTATTATAACAAATACCTGGATGGTGATGCCAAATATAGAGACATACACACACAATGGTGAAAGGCAAATCGCTACTTAAGATTTACAGCACCATAGGACCATCGTCCTCTCAACATTTTCATCAAAATGACAAATACTCAACAATAAAAGTTTGAAAAACACTATATGCAGATTTTTTAATCATTTGTACCCACACTTTACATTCTGAATCTTTAAAAACAGATATGAATCCACACTTTGTGATTTTTACACTGCTGTATATCAATCTAAATTGCCACCTTAAAAACGTTGTCAAGAACCTACTTTGCCCACAAGAAAAAAATAATAAACAACTCGAAATGATATATGCTTTTTCCTCCAAATATTGAGTTGGAAATCTCAAAATGTTGACTTTGAAAGCTGAAAATATCAAGCTTTTTCTCGAAATGTCGACTTTTTAAAACTTTTTCTAAAAATTTTGATTTTCAAAACTTGAGTCTTTAACTTCAAAAACATTGAAATTTTAAAATTGAAGTTTAAAACTCGAAATTTCGATATTAAACTTTGCAATTTCCAGAAAAATCTGAATTTTGAGAAAAAACACAATTTCGAGATTTTTGCTTCATTATGGTCCTGTGAATTTTAGAATATCAATGAAACCTTTGCTTCAGGCCACCATCACTCTTGCCAGCATGTACATATCCCCTTTACGATTGTACATAATTTTGATATCTTTCAAACCAGAATATGACAGCACCATCATGTAGTGAAGAAAATAAAGGATCAAATCCATGTACATTTCCCAAGTTTGAAGAATATCCAACTTACATTTTGGGAGAAAAAGTCCAAAAGGCAAAACAACACAAAAAGTGTGTAAAAAGACGAAAAAGAATCACAGCGCCACCTGTTGGTCAAATTAAGGGTTCCTACACAATTTAAAAGCCTTTGGCCCAGCAGTTTGGCAAAAGGTTTCTTAACATCTTACCCCGAAAATGAAGAATATCATTAAG
The DNA here is from genome assembly GCA_964020975.1 of Hermodice carunculata. Taxonomy (NCBI): domain Eukaryota; kingdom Metazoa; phylum Annelida; class Polychaeta; order Eunicida; family Amphinomidae; genus Hermodice; species Hermodice carunculata. The sequence continues at coordinate 78,537,671 of OZ026624.1, forward strand.
ACAACATCACCGGAGCACACCCATAGAAACAACCTTGGTAGAGAAGTAAATTTAGTTGACAGTCTTGGAGAAGTCGAAAATGTAAATGACCATTATTGCAGTCCCCATCTACTTAAATAATAATCAATTGGAACACATGCATGAACCCACAGTAACCGAACCGAATAAAATCGCTACAAATTGGGGATCCACAGAAACGCCATCTAGTGTTTAACCTTCCCACAAGATACATTTCCACCAAAGTGAGTTATGATATGAGTGAGGGTTTTGGAGAACTCGAAAAGAACGAAAACACAAGCAGAAAAGAAAATTTGCAGCGCTACCTGTTAAAAAACCAAGGTCTTGGGTCCCTCGAAGTACTCTATGCAACTTCGAACCAACTGACCTAGCGGTTTCGGAGAAGCTATGACTCTCCCTTCCCCCCCCCCCCCCAAAAAAGCACAAAATTCATAAAAAAATCAAAAATCCTTGTAGAACGACCCCTTGAACAAATTCAATGGACAGCTTCCAAAGGTACATCGCCATCAAGTTTGAAGGGAACCTGGCAACTGGTTTTGCGGAAGTCGACAAGGTGAAAATATGGGCGGACGGGCGGACAAATGAATCCCCTAAAACTTCAGCTGTACTGACAAGTCAACTAAACTAAAAATGTTTATTTCGAGCTTTCAAAGTTTTCTGGTAGTCCTGTAACGCTTCCGCTGTTTACTGACATTCATGTTACATATTAGACTCGAAAAAATATATATATATATTTACCTTTTCATGATCGTACTTCCTTAGAATTTGAGCCAAACTGGTAAGAGAGACGTTTGTATTTTCATGCGCAAAGAACGCGTAGTGCATATTCCCATATAATTTGACGATACTGAAAAGAAAGATAAATGACACAGTATCAGCCAAACAACTCTAATGGCAACAAAGCACATACAAATTCCCTGGTAGGTATGCACTGTAAGCAAGACTTGTACTTAAAAGTCCATTGTTACTTTTACTTATCACATAGCAATATTCTCCTGGCCTCTTAGATTGTAACTTTTCTTCATACAACAGCTTTCCTCGGCGCGCTTTGGGCGCAAGGCACGCCCAGGCAAGCTGTGGACCTTGAGTATTATATTTTCTGGAACTATAGGTATGCTTTTATCCGAATGAAAAGTCTTTTCACAAGGAATGTGAATCTAACATCCTTGTTCTTATTGATAGCAGTTCGTCTTCAGTGGTTGGACTTGAGTCGCAGTTTGCATTGAAAGAGTTAAAGTGAATACACACCAGGGGAAACAAATAGATTGTACAGGCTTGCTGACCCAGAGGTCGTTAGAGCGAAGAAAACAAATTTGATAAATTCTCCATAGTAGGCCATCGTTGAAATGGAGGTCTATGAACGACGTCAGTACACTTGCATGTGTAACTCATGGAGACTTTTTGTGTATTTTGAAATAGTTGTCTATTCAAGTTTACCTTCGCCAAAGGTTCAACACGGAATAAAGCAGGAGAACATGAATTGGAATTGGTCACAACATTGGTTCCCGTTTATTTTATTTTGGAAATCACGCACAGAAAATAATATATTTATATAATATATATATATATATATAGAGAGAGAGAGAGAGAGAGAGAGAGAGAGAGAGAGAGAGAGAGCGAGAGAGAGAGAGAGAAAGAGAGAGAGAGATGTGTGTGTGTGTACGCGTGCGTGCGTGCATGTGTCTGTATGTTTGATTGTAAATTCACTAATTTTTGGCATTTTTGTCTTCGTTTATTTCACCCATGGCACCAAACCGTGAAATAAAAATACAATGAAATACGTGTAGCATTTTAACATAGGTTTGAAGAAAACTCTGTCCAAAATAGTTCAAGTAAAACCTCAGTTATCTGTGTCAAATGCAAAAATCGTGAAAATGTACTCAGATGAAAATAAATTAATATATTTACAGTGTCGTAAGCCTTAAGAAACGGGTGGTCCCTGTTCATTGCCAAAACATTACGATTCCCAATTCATTTCATTCGGAGATAACTGATAGAAAAGCAGGAGAAGAGAAAAACACAAGTAAGAGTTAATTCGTAAAACACAGCAACAGCTCACTTTGTCGAGAAACATACAGCATCTGTGTTTGGTTTATGCGAAATTGAAAATGCCCGAATTTTAAACTATAGACCACACATTTCTTTCATCTGTTTGCATTCCAGAGAACGGACATGTTCTAAAAAGTACATCGTCGTCTCTAAATAAAACATGACCATAAACTTGAAAATAAGCTACTTTAGCTGACGAGCTGACTGTGTGTTACACTTTTCTGTTCAACAAACCAGTACAGGGACAAAAATGGCCTCGCCAACACCTGTGTCCAGGGACGCGATATAGGCGGTTTAGCATATTAGCATATGCCATAACAAATATTTGCTCAGATCCTAGGGTGGATTTATTGAAATAGCTACGTGTGGTTACACATTTCTCACATTCCTTTTATAGGACTGCATGTCCTTGTGATGTTGAATTCAAAATACCATCTAAGCTTCCTCCGTGTACTGTGATGTTCGTTTTTCATCACATTTTGTTGATAAGCCATTTTAGATCAACAATGATATCAATTCATTATTCCATCACTCATGCCTCGACTTCGTATGTTCCTGTGATCACACACAAAAAGTTACAGAAGGCAGATTGAATCATTGTTTGACTCGACATGATGATAGTTTTTAGGCGAAGCATTATATATAAGGCGAGAGAAACTTGACCCGATGGAACCGGCCTCTTGACAGATTAGCACTTGATTGCAACCTTTGGTTTTATCATATTTGTAAATATGTTCAGTGCATATACCTTTGTATGCTTTACTTGTTCACATTTACTCCACGAACTTTCTATTCCGAGGGTCATGTCCCGCCAGCGGTGTCCCCGGCATAAAAGGGTATTTTCACAATTAATAATAGTAATGATAATACTAATACTAATAACAATAATAATAATAATAATGATAATAATAATAATAATAATAATAATAATAATAATAATAATAATAATAATAATAATAATAATAATAATAATAATAATAATAATATATTATTATTATTATTATTATTATTATTATTATTATTATTATTATTATTATTATTATTATTATTATTATTATTATTATGACACTATGAAAGACTGACCGATTAATACTCACTCTTCCCATAAATCCACTATTGTCCAAGCTAATGGGTTTTTCGGCCAAGTATTGTGAGTAAACACCACTTGCGCGTCCACCTAAAACAATACACAGAAAATCTACCTAATGCAGATGAACTTGTAGACATATGTATTAACGAGGAATCAATCGATTAAATTAAAGAATTTGATCTTTTGTTCGTACAAAATTCAGATATTATGTTTTATATGAGTGTGAAATGTCGCGTTTTAAACCTAATAGAGGACAGTTTCTCGCTTTCAAAACTGAGGGAACACACGTCTATTACAGCGTGAGATATCTCCATGATCACATATTCGGTGTTTGCTACAACCCCACAAAATCCCGTGTCACTCTGCATTAAAATGCAATATGTAGGGAACATTTTTGGGGGCATCAAATTTCTTTGAATAATTCATTCTGTTTATCTGAAGTTTAAAATTGACATACGCTAAAATTTATTTCACAAAATAATAATTGTTTCTTTCAATTATTATGTAGCATTATGGATATAGCATGGTTCAGCCAGGAAAGATGTATATTGTAGTTTGGTGTAAAAATGTAATTTCTATTACACATTTAGGGCCAGTACATATTCATGTCTCCTTTTAAAAACTATGTTGTTGGCACACGACTTTAATACGTAAAAACAAATATATTATCAATGTATATTTTGTACGACAATAATGTCTTTTTTATTTTTTAGCTCTTTCTACGAAGAAACAGTCATTGTATTGTATAATTAGTTATAACTAACTCTTTCAGCGCCAAGATTGACTGAGTCAACAACTTTCTCGGCGGACCCTGGTATCGTTTTCTCTCCAAAGTGCACCGAGGAAAGCTGTTTATCTGGACCAGTCTTCTGGCCACTGCAGCTACAGGCATGCTGGTACTTGATTGAAAGGCCGATTTACAAATGATATGAATGCAGGTCTGGTATCGTTATTTTAATTCAGAGCACGTCGACTTCTGTCAAAATTGGTAATGAAAGAGTTAAATGAATTTTATACACCGCATGGTCTTCGTCATCGTTTTCAACAAATAACGAGTTTGTTTTCCTGAAGCTTAACAAAGTTTGGAGACAATAAAGTAGCTCTTCCTGAAACGTGATACGTACTATCAATGCATTGTTATGCGTCAGTGTGTGAGGAGCACAGTAATGATGAATGTTTTCAAACGTTATCTCATAAAGATAAGCTACTTGTTTAGCCTACCTCAAATAAAAAAAACCTACGGTGACCGGGCCTTCTCTGTGGCGGCACCACGGCTATGGAACAATGTATCTAATGTGATCCAAACAGCCTCATCTGTATCTATTTTTAAAGTCAAACTGAAAACTCACCTGTTTAAGAAAGCATTAATGTGTGATTTTAATTTTTCCAAGGACTAGTTTAAATGGACTGACTCTAGTTTTTAACTATACTTTATTATTTCTTGTTCCATATGGAGTGCCACTACAAACTTTTTACTGATGTACAGCGCCCATGAGCGTGCTTCTAATGGAATGGGCGCTTTATAAATAACGATGAATTATTTATTAGTAAACGTTTTTGTTGTTGTTGTTGTTGTTGTTGTTGTTGTTGTTGTTGTTGTTGTTGTTGTTTTGTTTTGTTTTGTTTTTTGTTTTTTTGTAACCAGGCTTTCAAAATTTATACAAAAGCTGAAGCTTCAGTATACGTTATGCATATTTATATTTAAATTGATAATCCTAAAAAGGTGAAACACTTTTTTCAAGCATCTGTGACTATGATGAATAGATTTCCAATACACTTGGTCGAATGCAATATGTCGTATGCAGAATGAGTCTCTCAGGCACAACGACCCAATTTTTACGCCTGCAGTATGTTTTGATATATTGCACTCTGAAAGATGGCTGTCAAGTAATCTTGGTCAAATATAGCAGATACGCTGAGCTGTAGTCATAATAAATTGACCTAATTTCTACAAAATAAGACACTGCGTTCCGTGGACCGTGGTGTGGACAATTGCCTGGTATCCTTTGTTTGGTATGATTACAAGTGTGTACCATATGGTAGCAATGGCTGTTACATCGATTATATTAGTGCTATCATTAATATAATCGATGTAACAGACATTAATGTTGGAAGCTTATCCTAGGTAAACATACTATGCGGCATGTAGGGCTATTTTCACGTCCCATATGCTTCCAAGGTCGTGTGGAAATTGTGTGAATTCTCGAATAAATAACGATTATGTGAGTGATGGAGTTATTGTTTGGCAATTTTGGTGCAAATAATTAACATTTAACAATTTTGCAAAAAAAAAGGAAAAACAGAAAAAAGTTATGGGCCACCTTTTTGTCTTTGAGAACACATAGGCATGCTGGTACTTCAATTAACTTTTTCAGTGCCATATTTTGGACTGAGTCAACAGCTTTCCTAAAGCACGTCCAGGAAAGCTGTTGACCAGGACTTTTATAGTTTATGTACCTACATACAGGCATGCTGGTACTTGAATGAAAGGTCTTTTCACAATGGCCCTGTTTCCAGCAGCCTCGTAAAATTCAGAGCAGTTCGACTTTAGTCGCAGCTGGCACTGAAAAAGTTATAGGTATTTTTTTTGCTTTGCCTTTGGAACTGAAATAATTATCGTGATAATCGTTGATCTAGTTCACTATTCAAAATAGGGAACAGGGACATTGTTACCGGAATGGAGGTCCTGCATTTATTTTTATTTCATCCCGCAGATGAGCCTCATTACACACTGTTCTGCAATCGAGTCAACCTACTCCACAGCTCGGCACATGAGACCTTTTTGATACACAAACAGTTCAGAAAAACATTACTCGTCTACACAAATTCTATCCCAACAATAACAGCAAAGTGAAATACGAAAAAAGGCGCAGATTCAAAATTTACCATTACATCATGCCACATTCAGCTTTCAATACCAACGTGCAGAAACACATTTCACTCCTGACTTGAAACATGCAGTCATCCATAAAAGGTAACTGGTGGTTTTAAATCGGTCCTCTCAACCTTAGAAACCTTCTTAGTTAATTACAAAAGACTTGTCCTGGGTAACCATAATGTAAAGTGATTTCACATAATTCATTTACTTACCACCCCTAATTTTGCAAGTCCTTCCTTGATATGTTTCCTCAACAGAAGCGCTTTCTTCAAATGATATTTGTTTACCTGGCTGCGTATTATGAACACCACTTTATTGAGGGTATCCTGAATAACTATATGTCTTTTGTCTGAAGATGAACACATTTGCCATGAGAAAAGTACAAATTTATTTACATTTAATAAATCAGAAGTTAGTGAACAATTTTATATATATATATATATATATATATATATATATATATATATATATATATATATATATATATATATATATATATATATATATATATATATATATGTATATATATATATGTATATATATATATATCGCTCAGATTAGAAAGTATAGGTGTTCGGCTTATAATCTTGCATTGGTAACTTACAAAAGGAGTTTACAAGTAAGTATACGCAGCCACACAAAATACACATACTGGCCTATGGATTATCGATTCAGACAAGCAGGTCTTTCTGGGGCTGTATGCCACATATAGGTTAGTTTGTATGGTATGAAATCAATTAAGTATAAACAGAAGATAGTTTTAATTTTTTTAATGACATTTTATTATACATTAAAAACTAATAACATGTTTGAAGCAAATGTTGAAAACGTGTATTTCCTGTCAATTAATGCCGTGCCTCGTTCACAAAAACGAAAAATATTGGACACACTCCCCACGTGAACACATACGTGCATACATGCAATCTTCGCTATCAGTCCAGGTAATTACCTGGAAAATTATGGGTGGCATAAAGTAGGCAAGTGTGCTCTTAAATCTTTCATCTTTAATTTTGACAAAGCCGATGTGCTCGTCTTTAACATAACGCGACAAGATTCTTCGCAAACCGACCTTTCATTCAATTACCAGCACGGCTACAGTTGCTGAGACCATGAGAATGGTTCCGCTCAACAGCTTTCCTCGGCTTGGTTTGGGCGAAAAGGGGGCAAAGGAAAGCTGTTGACTCGGCCACAACTTGAAAGAATTTAGGTTGAATTAAGCAGAAAATCAACAATATGATATAACTAAGATGTATATTTAAGTTCTAAACTTTGTGAGTACATGAATTTGTGTTCTTAGAATCTGTGCGGTTAATATAAGCATTCACTGAGCTGTCAGCTTTAGTATGTTAGTAACAATTTGTCAGGATTGGGTGATGAGTTATATCTAATAAGCATAAACTAAAACAAATTTAAGCATGGCTTTTTATAAATATCATATTCATTTTTTTTTTTTTTTTTTTTTTTTTTTTTTTTTTTTTTTTGCAAAATGAAGTTTCATACAAGTAACAAACACAGTCTAAAAATCATTGGATTTTGTGACTGGCCAAGTCATGCAACAGTTGGCGAAAAAGAATTACCGGACCAAGCACATAACGTTGATTGCGTCTTTGCCCAGCCTATTGAGACATGAATTAAGCAGTACGAGATAGAGTACCTTGTCTTCCTTTTTTAATATTTGTGCCTTTCGTTTGCACTTGCCGGGAAATCTTCCGTTTCGTTGGCACCGCGATGAAGCTGAAATACGTTTAACCAGCACAACTATAAAATATGGAATCTGCAGACAATGTTTATTGATATTTTGTCATTAAAAATATAATTTCCAGTACTCAAGTTTAAATAGACATGATTTCGCATTGATTATTCCAGATTTTACCAGATTCCCGCAAATAAAACTGTATTAATAATACCGTCAGGTATTTGCTAGGTTTATTGCTCCCTTGCAACGAGTTAACCGTGGGGACCCTTTTCAAACATATTTTAACCCGTTCTAGTAGATTTAAGACCATTAGGCATGACATATCTGTAAATTACAATTCTATTGCATGCATTCCATTTTGGCATATATATATATATATATATATATATATATATATATATATATATATATATATATAATCGCCTTTGTCATGGTGCACCAGTGCATGTGCTATTCATTTGACACGCCCCAAACTGTCACCCAATGGCAGCCTCTTGACGCAAGGGGTTATGCAAACTTCTCATCCGTTTAGCAACAAAACTTCCCGTAATCCACATTTCAACTTCACAAGCTATGTTTACAAATTGATGTTTGGATATCAACAAGCCCACGAAAAGCTCGAATCTAAGGACAACAAAGCATCCTCTGACAACTTAGTGATTGGGAGCTCTATCATTAAGGATGTCACAAGCAGCGACAGTAAGACAGTAGTAAAGTCTATGAGTGGCGCCACAGTCAATGATGTGCATAATGCATTGACAAAAGAAACAAGAAAATACGAAACTGTCATCTTACAAGTTGGTACAAACGACTGCGCCAAGTCCAATGATGCTGATAAGATAATCAATGACTACAAGTTAATGGCAATTGGCGCTAAACAAGTTGCAAAGCATGTCAAAGTATCAAGCTTGTGCCCACGAGTTGACAAATGTGATGCCCAAGAAACGGCAGAAATAGTAAATGCGGGACTAGCAGCCATGTGCATTGAAAATGGCTATACATTTATCAATAATGACCCAAAATTTCGTCTCGCTGACGGCACAATAAATGAAGGTGCTTTACAAAAAGATGGCTTACACCTTTCTCAGTTTGGCACGAAAAAGCTGATCGAAAGTTTTGGTATCCAGTGCCTTGGAGTAAGAACCTCAACACGCCAATCCAGCCAAAACAAAAGCACACTACCGGGGAAAAGGTCAAATAACGGTCCGTGGTCACGAAACGGGACAGACAATGGTAGGACTACTGAAAGTGGCGCGTGGCAGCATGTTGGCAAGCACAATCGCAAGCATGCACAAAAGGAGACGCACAGCAGACGGAACAATACCACCGGTAGCTATGAAGGAGGACGAAACCATACAGATGTAAGGTCCCAAAACGATACAGCGAAGTGTACTTTCTGTGGTGAAAGAAACCATAACTCCACCACGTGCAAGCACGGTCAGAAGATACGGTGCGACACGTGCTGGAAACTCGGACATAAAAAGAAGATATGTTGGTATAATAGTACATATTAGAGGTGTGGCAAAGAAGGTAGGGCCTCCAAGACCAGCACCAGGGAGCCTACCAAAAATAAGACAAAACGCCATCGCCGAGGTAAGCAGCGTAAGTTAAGGAAAGTGTATAAGAAAATTAGACTAGCATACTGTAATGTGCAAAATTTAGGTTTAGCCAAACGATGTGAATTGTCTCATTTACTAGAAAAAGAACACTTTTCTATGTATGCAATGGTTGAAACGTTCCACCAATCTGATCATGACATAATATTTGAGAATATACATCCTCAATATAAGTGGTTAGGCAAAGCAAGGAAGAGCACTGTGAAAAAGACAGGAGGTGGTTTAGGTCTCCTAATTAGCAAAGGTATTGAAGTTCTAGATAACAATGTTTTCGACTCGAAAAATGATGAATTTGAGCGTTTATGGATAAAGGTCAAAGCTGGACAGAATATTTTTATGGTCGGCGTAACTTACTTTCCTAACGATGGAATAGATAAAGATAATAGTTCCTTTCTTATGACTGAACTGATCGAAAATATCAGCCAATTGCAATCTAAGGGTCACCATTGTATTTTGTTGGGAGATTTCAACGGTAAAATAGGAGAGTATCGTGTTGAAGGTAAAGCAAGTTTTAATGGCGACCTGCTAGAAAAACTGATAGAGACAGCTAATATGAAAGTTTTAAACAAATCTCCCCTATGCACTGGAAAATATACGTGGCATAGAGGTAGCACCAAGACCACTATTGACTATGCACTTATAAGCTCCTCTCTGGAAAATAACATAGACAGTGTCATCATTGATGAAGTTGGTGATTATGACTTAGGCAGTGATCACAATACAATATGTGTTTCGTTTAACTCTTCCGAGTGTAAAAACAATGCCCCCCTGGTAAAAAATATCATGAAGTGGAAAATCAATGAAGTAAAAGACTGGAGTGCTTTCAGACTAGCTTTATCTGCTAAATTTGCAAACTTCGAGTGTGACCTTTCCCAACCTATTAACCAAACATGGCTAGGATGGAAGCAGATTGTTACAGAAGTTGGTGAACAATATGTCGGTAAAAAAGAAATAAAAGACGATAAAAAGCATGTGTGTGACAAAGAAACTAAGAAACTCATTCAAAATCGTAGAACGGCAAATAGGTTCTACAGGTATTGGGCAGGCAAAGAAACTTGTGACCCAGAAATTTTACAAGAACTTTGGCAAGAATATTTGCGCAGAAAACGAGATGTTCACGAAAAAATCAAAACCATTAAAGTCCAAAATAAAATAAAAGTTATCTCTTTAAATTCTAGAAAAGGAACGAAGAACACACGTTCATATTGGCGAATGCTGAAACGTTTGAATGGAAATAATGGACATCCCCTAAAAATCTGCGACCCTTATGACAAAAGCAAAATTATTAACGATCCGAAGAGAATCAGTGAAATATTAGGTACATATTGGAAAAATCTGGGAAATTCTGGGTCACCGACAGGTGATAAGGACCTAAACAATACTTTGATGGAACATCTTTCTTGTGACGGAGATAAAGTAGACATGTCTGGCCTCACAGATATAGTAATAGATGAAAATGCTACCTGGAATGCCATTAGCAAACTAAAGAACGGTAAAGCCTGTGGTATCGATAATATACCAAACGAATTTTTAAAGCATGGCGGTGAGGCAATTGTTAACTCACTTACGAAAATATTTAAGCTATGTAAAATACTAGAAAGCTTCCCAGACGATTGGTCAAAAGGTTATATTAAACCAATATATAAAGACGGTAAGCCAGAGCTACTCAGCAATTATAGAGGAATTACTATTACTTCTAATGTATATAAAGTGTTTGCATCCATGCTTGAAACACAAATGATGTCTTTCTATGAGGAACAGGAAACCTTTGGTGAACTGCAAGGTGCATATAGACAAGGTCGTAGGTTAGAAGATCACTACTTTAGTCTCAAAGGTCTATGTAGTTTAAGAAAGGATAGAAAAGAGAAAACATGGTTAGCATTTCTTGATATCAGCAAAGCTTTTGATACGGTAAACAGAAATCGGATGATGTGCGAACTGTGGAATAGTGGAATTCAAGGTAAAACATGGCGACTAGTACATAGATTGTACGAGAAGGTGGAAAACAAAGTTATATTTGGTCCTTTTGAAAGTAATTGGTACGAAAGTGTTAATGGTGTGAAACAAGGATGCATTCTATCACCCACGCTATTTTCTATTGTCATGAATGATCTCACATGGCAGTGCAGTATGGTTTAACAATACAAAGGAAAGCACAAGTATTGTAAGATCATTCCAGTACACGGTGGCACGAGCTATTCTACAAGTAAGAGGTACCCCTGCAATGGTGGCAACACTAGGGGAGTTTGGCTGGCTACCACTGATAACCATCTTGAATAAACAGAGAGTAAAATATTATCATCATGTAAAGTATAACATTCCAGCAAACAGACTGTGTAAACGAGTACTTTGTGACTTAGAAACAAATTTTCAGTCCGGTCATAATTCTTGCTGGCCATACATGTCACAGATATCCACAATCTTGTCCGAGGCTGGATTAGATAATGTAAATTGCAGAGATACTGGTGACTGGATCTATCCTTTTTGTAAGTTGTCCACGCAAAACTACGTATATGACTTTTTTAAAGATATCGATGAAATGTCCTCCTTGTCATATTACAAACTGATTAAGTATTCCACGCTTGGGGAGAGATACATGTTCCAGGTAAATGACTTCAAGGGCACTAGACTAAAATTTATGGCTAGAACCGGATGTCTAAGATTGGAAGAAACATTACAGAGATGGAATTTGTCCAACGGAATTTGTAAACTATGTAATCAAGGTATAGAAGATTTATTTCATTTCACTTTCACATGTGAACACTCCAAGGAATTAAGAATTAAGATTTGGCGAAATTTGGAAAAATGCCTGTTGGAACATGGTTATACCCATGTATGGGAACATTTTACTCGCTCTTCCTTAACTACGAAATTTACGCTACTGTTTGGAATATCATTCAATTATGACCATGCTGTTAATGATATATTTGACAGTGCTTGTAAAACTTTCCTAAAAGAAGCATGGCGTTGCCGTATGGTAGCTCTTGAAGGTGCTGGCTGTGACATTTCTGTGTAGATTCTGAAAGAATTAACTGTGATATATAAGCTAATGTGTATGTGTGTGTATGTGTGTGTGTATGTATATATACACACATGTATATATATATATATATGTATATGTATGTATATATCTTCAACTGTGCCTGTTCACAGTAAAGAAATAGAGTTGTACAGTTCCCTGTAAGGTGCAGATTCCATGGATTTTAAATGGAGCTCCTATATTGTATATAAGCTTTATCTATTTTGAAGTGTACTTTAATTTTATACATTGTAATTATGACGATGATAAACATTTATTTTCTACATTGTAAACCAAAAGTGCACAATGTACTTGTCCTTACGCTTTCTAGAGTTTTCTCCCAATGAGTGGTTTATCTCTAGTTTTAGCGCGGGGGACAAAACTATGATATTGATGATAATGGACAATATATATGTATATATACATGGAGCTATGAGAAGCCTATTGATAGTTGCATGCGCATGTAAAAAGTAAATTCCAAAATGGTAAATGGATGCTGTTCCACGTACGGCTCAATGCTGAACGTAGATACAGCCCTACCACACACAAATCCTTACTTTGTAATATAGACGGCTTCTTGTAGTATACTCGGACGCATCATGGAATAAACCCCGTTCCATTGATGCCCCCGCTGTAAAGGGGTAGTTTTCCGAATAAATTATTATATTATTATATATCAACAAATTGATGCATCAGCCTATTTTGCTAGTGTTAGGGACGTCGACAGTAACACCTTTGTCACGATCAAATGTTGCGCTGTAATCATTGTAATCTGCGGCAGCGAAATTTCTACATTGTTGACATCAGTCGGTTGCATTTATTTATTTCAACATATTTATCCTAAGAAGCCCATTCAGTTAAAAACTGCTCTTCCATGGGTCCCAGCATATAATATATACAATACAACACAATGAGAAATATACATTACAATCCAGTTAAAAGTAAAGCTACAAATAAACCAAAGTCAATGAAAACTGGAAAGTGACTCGGCTGATTCAACGTGTTTGTGCCAGGTATTTTAACTTATAATCAAGTGGGTCATCAGCTTCTCTGCTGGATCTGGGGAGACTATTCCAAGTAGACGGATATTTGAATGAGAGAGATCGTTTGTATTTTTCCGTACGGGATCTAGGGATATGACGATCGCCAGCGATGGGGATAAGCCTAGCCGCTCTATTTTGGAGTCGTTGTGGGATGTTTTGTTAAAATTTGGCGCAGTTTCCCCAGACCGTACCACAGCAGTCAAAGAAAGATTGTATTATACTGTTATCGACGATTGTCAACAGTACAGGTGATAGTGTATGTTTTAGGCGAGAGAGAAGAGAAATTTTGGGACTAATTTTTTAAACAAACTATGTGATATGCTGTGACCAGTTTAATTTTTCATCAATTACTATGCCAGGCAATTTTGTAGATGTTTCTTGGGAAAGAGTGTGGTTGTTTACAGAACACTTTACTACACTTGCGCTTCGCAACTGGTCGAAAGCGATGGCGCATGATTTCGAAACGTTCAAAGAAATTCAATTTTGTGTGACCCAGTTACATACATTGTACCTCACTTAATTAAGCATGCAATTCCGATTCCGCTTCTTCAAGGGTTTTGCCTTCAGCATACACTCTTGTATCATCCGAAAATAATGGCACGCGGTTGATGAAAGACATAGAGGAAAATAATTTATAAACATGAAGAAAGAATTGGCCCAAGAGAAGATCCTCGGGGTACCCCAATATTCACGCCTAGCAGACAGGTGTCCATTGCAGTTTTAAACTTGGGAACGATCGGAGCGGTAGGATTTGAACCAGGTCAGCTATACGTAACTTATACCGTATTGACAATTTATATAAAAGCATGGAAAATTATGGTGTCGAAGCATTTTTGGAAGTCGAGAAAAACTGATACATAAGGAAGGCCAACATCGATATTTTCCAACCACTCATCTGCCATGCAGTGGAGAGCGCTTTGAGTACAGTGAAACTCAGCAAATGCTGATCGTTGATCGATGAGAAGATCATTGTGTTTCAGATAGTTATAATTAACTGAATTATGTTGACGAGTTTGTCAAAAATTCTTCTTACATGACATAGGACAGACACTGGTGTTTAGTTTCAAATACCATGCTTGAAGCCTTTATCCTGAAATATTGGTGATACCCGAGTCAGCTTCCAGTTGGGGGGGGGGGCAATTCCCTTATCCACAAGATAAGTTAAAGGGAAAGGTCAATGACGGAGCAATCAGGGTGTTGTCTGGGGAAAGAAATTTGCTGATAATATGAAGGATATTAAGCGAGCTTCTAGAATTGGACAGTCCTTTAAACTTGAAATAACTTGTTTCCGTGATTCGGCTGGATCGAAACCGACAATCGGGACGCTGATCTTTCCACTCAGGCAGCGACTGACCTGCAATTTTTTCGGCTTTGTTTTGTCAAACCTGACTGAAATTTTATTAAATAATTCGGCTGAAAGATTTTGAAGTATACAATGATTAGTTTTACGAGAAGGTAAGAGGTACTTTAAGACGCCCACATCTGTCGTCGGCTTTTAGCCTTAGTAATCCTTCCGTCTTTATAATTCTTTTAGCATTATATATCATATCCGTGACTTCACTCCCAATATTATGGTATTCCACAGTTGTTTGAAATCTAGGTTGATAGCTTTCTTTTGAATGTGATCCCTCCCGTCCATTTTAAGAATATCAACAGTAAGCCAGGGTTTTGCACGATCGCGTACCTTAATGGTCCACGTTTATGACATGTTCTTTCAAATTCATCGCGCCATAGTTTCCAAGCAACGTTGGGACACAATGCATCTATGCCTTCATGGCATCATATACTGTAGTTCTAGAAATTTTCGCGCGTGTTTAATTTCGCGCAAACTCAATTTTTCTTAAATTACCAAACTTTTCGCGCATTTTAATTTCGCGCAATCCAATGCCATTCAATTTTGTGTAATACAATGCAATTTATTTTCGCACATTTTAATTTCGCGCTTTGGGTGGTAGCGCGAAAAGCGCGAAATTAAATCGAGCGCGAAAATTTCTAGAACTACAGACAATAACGAGCAAAAAGCGAAGAATTCTGTAGCAATACGTGCGTTTCTTTACAAGAGCTTTTTAAAGAACTGCATGTCAAATCTGAAATTCCAAGATTTTAATTAAGTGTAGTATTAAATATTAGGCACGCATCCAAACGAAGGTCCCTACATTTTTTATAACTTTTAGACATACTTTTTTCAGCCTTACCCCAAAATCGTAGAGTGTGCACTCATAGCAGTAAAATACGACTGAACAACCGCTTGAACCAGTCGAGTTCAGCAAGGTAAAGAATTGGACACCATTCCCGTCGGTACTAGTCAGTGAAAGTACAACACATCTAGCATAAGATCACCCTGAAGTAACAACAGGTACTTACTTTTGAAAGCGTAATGTGTTGTCTGGCACTTCTGTACCCATTACCGCTCTAACGACGTTAAAAGAAGGCTGCATTTGCCAATGAAGTGTGCTGTATTTTTCTTTGGAACTCATGACGGTTTCATAATCTATAATTTAAAAGAAAGTGTGTGTTTATTAGTATCATTCAGTCTTACCTAAGGCCATGGTGGCTGCTCTCCTGTGAAATAATTCTTGGGCACATTTACTTCACAACTTCACACCATTATCGTTGTCGTCGTCATCACCATAGTAGTAGTACGTAGTAGTACTAGTAGTAGTAGTAGTAGTAGTAGTAGTAGTAGTAGTAGTAGTAGTAGTAGTAGTAGTAGTAGTAGTTTGATTGGGGGTCCAATGATTAATCAGGAGAGATTAATCGAGCAACGAGTGATTCAGGGTAGCTCATGAATATGGTGTATCAATTACATTATGTGTCGCATGTCCAAGCATCAAAGAAAGTCGGTTGGTTGTGGGGAGCGAGGAAATAAAGTTTGATGGAAATTTTACTTTCTTTGATGGGGAGGTATATTTAGCCCACTTTGGCGAGAAAACGTGTGTAGCTACGAATAAAAACACTTGAATAATTGAGTCCAGAGCAAAATGTACGGTACGTCGGGCCGTGAGAAACTGCTGATTAGTAATTATGCCACATGTGCTTTTTTCGATGCAGAGAACCACCAAAGGGATCCTGTAATTTTTTCCAGCCAGATGAAGAGGGATAACAAATACAAGTACACATAGTGGTAAAATATGACTGAAATGGAAGGATGGGCACATGTATCGATTGATATCCAAACTGAAGAACATCTGCCGGCGTTATGTTTGGGTATTTGAATAATCGTTAGCTGTAAAAATCTTTGCTTACGAATGAATATACCACACATTGGCAAAGTTCTCTTCGCGTTACTGTGGCACATTTTTCTGTTGAGCTGCTTTTCTTTTATCGATTTTGCCATTTCCACTGACATCTCTTTGAAGCACAGGGATACAAAATGTAGTCTGTTTTCACCAAAATTTTCTGTTAGTGACAAATAATATTAATATGTGACCTATCCAGATATAATAACCGTGGTCAAAAGCCTTCATCGGCTCGGGTTTGTAGCTGAACGACCAATGCGCGCCAAGGATAGCGGTCTCAGTTTCAGTCTGCTTAGTAAATGGTGACAACTGCTTTGAGTTTCAGTCGCCAAAGACAGCCCAAGGTCGAAATTACTGTACGAAAGGTTAGAATTAATCACAGGCCCATTTGATTTATATAAAAGAGGACTGTGATAGTTCCTCGCTCAGCTAACCTTGTATGCCGAAACCTGGATCTTATAGAGGAACAAAATCTTGTGCAATATGAAAGCTCTAGCTTTATATATTTTAAGTTATCACGCGGAAAGGAAATCTAGAATAATTGCTCTCGGACCCTGGGAATCAAGTCAAGGCTGTCCATTTTCTGCCTTAACCCACACCTGACAGAGCACCAAAATCGTGTATAATATGAAAGAGCAAGCTTTAAAACTTGTTGAAGTTACGGCGCAGGTATGGAATTCCTAATAATGGCTCTGTGACCTTGGAGAGCTGGTCAAGGACTTCCATATAAAAACTTATACAGGAAAATGATCTAGTGTAGTAGAAGGCGCCAGCTTCAAAGTATTTTAAGCTGTCACGCGGAAACAAAATACACAATATTTTTTTGATGAAATGTCTGGTGCCTATTTCTATCACCAGGATGGCTCGTTCAGCGTGATTTCCCGATACTTCGCAAAAAGTAGGACACATTCTGGACATGCCATTGTTACAGCGTGGGAAGTGAACGCGGTAAGACTAGTAGATACGTAGGATTTGATTTTTATTACTGTTTGTTTGTTGTTTGGCTTACCGGCTCAGTGCCGAAGCACTGATCTTCCACCATGCCCTGGGTGATAAAATGGAGGCGATAGATGAAAGACGACACAATAGGATACATAGATAATAAACATAATAAATAAAATAAGGTACAGGATTTATATAAAAACATAACTGATTAAAGATGGAGAAATACACAAATTTTCACATGTAAATAAAAAAGATGATTGTACTGAAACAAATAAATTTTCACAGATTAATCAGAATAATTGGCTGGTAGTGAGACAGTAATGCTGGACAGGAAGATGGGATTCATGCAACTTAACTCGGCCAAAGTTCAGAAACGGGAGGGAGGATCATGGATTTGAACAGATGAAGGATAGGGATGTTTCTGAGTAGCGGTGTACGAGCATTCCAGCTGATTGTACCTCTGTAGGAGATCCCATTCTTGCCTGTATTAAATTTGCCACGCGGGACAAATATTGAATTGTTAGTGGCAACTCTTGTAGAATGGGATAGGGTAGGGAGGTATGGGTAAATCTTGAGCAAATGAAGTTAGGAGACTGATTGTGGGTGTATATAAACACTTGGAAATGAAGGCGACGCCTTTGTTGAAGGGTAAGCATATTATTCATACTGTGAAGGTCCAAAGCATAGATATCTCAATCCGCTTTATTTATTATGCGGAGGGCACGGTTCTGCAGTACTCGTAGTTTATGTTTAAGCTGGTAAGAACAGGCAGCCCAAACAATATCAGAATAACCGCAGTATGGCATGGTGAGAAATTTAAAAAGCAACTTTGCATCTCTCCTTGATATTTTCTAGATCTACCAAAAATGACGGGTTTTACAGTTGCTTTTTCCTGTGTGGACACCAGGAAATTGATCAAACGAATAAAATACCCATGGATGCAAGTTTATGGAAAAGGTGGTGGCGTGGCGATAATGTGTAAATCTAGCTTCCACTTCAAGATGCAGTCAACAAAATCATTTAGTTCAGTGTCTTGATGCACTGATTACATCATCATCCTCTAGTATACATGTTATTGTTGTATATCGCCCACCAGTATCTGCAAATTACAACTTTTAAAAATGAATTTTCTCAATATATGGAGCAAACTGCTCTTTCGTCGAGGATGTTGCTTGTCAAGCGAGATTTCAACTTCCATATGGAAAATGTGAGGTGTACCTCAAGGCTCTGTATTGGGGCCAATATTATTCACAATTTACACAACTCCACTCCGCGAAATTGTGAGACGACATGGACTACAGTTTCATCTCTACACCAACGACATGCAGATATACTTGTAATTCAAGCCATCATCTGTCTGTGGAATGGAAGATGCGATCAGCCGCATCGAGGCATGCATAAAAAAGATCTGTACATGGATGGCCAAAAACTTCCTGGAATTAAATGATGACAAGATGAAGTACTTTCATTAGGCTCGAAGCATCAATTACGTAAATTGGCTCATAGTGCAACCTTGTCAATTGGTGAAAGTGCACTCTCCCCTTCAAACAGTGCTCGGAACATTGGAGATGTACATGACTCCTGTATGCGTCTTGAAGCGCATGTAAACAAATTTTGTAAGGCAGCCCACCTGAAGTTGAAAAGCATCCGAGATGTTACACAGGTCCTGTCTCGAATTGACACGGAAAACGTAGGCCTAGTTCATGCGTTCATTACATTGAATTTACGTCAAGGTCACCCAACTTCGACCTTGAGCTAGCTCTGGATAAGACTCCCGTGCAATATACGGGTCCTTTCATTAAAACCTTTCTAGTTATCGCGTGGAAACCAAAACTTACTACAGTACCTCCCTGACCTTGGAAACAGGGTCAAGGTCAACCACCTTCATTCTTCACCTAGCCGTTATACTGGAGTATACACCTGGGCACTATCAAAGTCCTATCTTTAAAAAAAACTTCTTGAGTTATGGTGCGGAAACCACAGTCTCTGTACCAACCGACCGACATGAGCAAAGCTGATTGTCCTGCCTTCTTTGAAGGGAGACATAAAGAGAAAAGAAGATTTACTTGCAATACTCCTTACCCCTCGCCACGTCCATTTTTAACCCTTCCTAAAACAACCTCGGCGACTTTTTTTTAAATTGACTCAAGTTGTATTTTGGTACATCAACGCAAGTTTGTCGCTTTGTGGCAGGGTAACAAAACAATTACCTAAGGCTTTCTAGAACCAACAACATACTGCCAAAAACTTATTTTTTTAAGTAATTTGAGATGTTTAAAAACTGTTGCTCACACCTGTTTTCCACATTTTACCACGTGCATGCTAAACTTTTACATATTAAAGTTTTACAGACGAATTAATCAATTTTCGGAATCTTGTGGTCATTGAAATCACCATCAAACAAAACCTTTTCATTGACGTGAGACACAGGTCATTTTAACTCGTCAAAATGTTATCGGATTGTAATCCATTCTGGATTTGTAATATATTAGTTATATTGTGCTGATGAACTTTTTAAATTGTATCTGATTGGTAATTATCATTTCTCTTTATTTTTACGATAAAAACTATAGAGAGTACTTACATAGTGTACATGAAGTAAATATTATCAATATTGTTATCACACTGCGGAATCGATGTTTGCCTACTCGGTGTAGCGTTTTCTTCAGTGCTCCATTAGCTATTCGCCAATAACGAACAGAACCTGACGTGCGATCCAGCATAACTGAATGCGATCTGAAAGAGTCGAAGAATTAAAATCAGACAGGCTCAGTTACTATTACAGATGTGGGCCTGTGGCAATCCGTATACAAAGAGCAGAGTACGTGCAGGCTAAACATTCAGCATGATTTGACATTTGAAAGAATGGTACATTTGTGTCATTACAGTGACCCACAACCCGGCATTCATGGGGGAGGGGGTGGTTGAAACTTTAGGCCTGTAACACTAAAGCTGGCTAATCATTTCAACTGGATCAAATCTGTGTTTGCTTTTTCTCTGGATAAAATGAAAAAGCTGCATTTAGTTGTTCGATGTCCCACAAGAATAGCACCAGCTTGTCAACAGCCATTTACTTGTCCTAGCACGGATTTTCCCTTTGTATTCAGACCAGTTATCGCACCGCTATAATATAAAGCCCTGACCGGGTTGTAATTTTTGCGCCCTGAGTCACGATAACTCTGTCGAGACAACAGTGAGGAAGGTCTTTCTACTAAGGCAAATATAAACTAAACATGGGTGCATTCTCGCCAATTCTCAAATTAAAGGGAATTCGGCCAGCAATTTTTGGGAAGTCAGAGCTTCAAAACTACAGAAGCATACATTACAATACAAAACTCGCAGTGCCAGCTATGGAACAAATTTAGGTCTATGGCTGATCAGACATGTCCCTGTGAGATTCACAATCAATCGGTCACCTGACGTTTTCAGAAAAAATAAAAACACCTTTAAAATATATTCATTGGAGCTAATTTTCATGTCAACAACATTGAAAACATGTATTGGTACAGTAAGTCCTAAACTTTTCAATATAAACCATTCAACATGTGTACAGAATCTTTTGGGAACTTCATGATATCTTTTGATTTATTTATTTATTTATTTATTGGAACATATTTAGACTGGGTAGCCCAATCAACCAGTGGTTGTTCTACCTTGGGGCCCAGTTCATACGTTCTGATCATACGTTCTGTAGCGTTACTACCATTAGGGGATCATCACGTCATGCCGTCCTTTCTCCACCCATCCCATGTACATTTCAGGCTGATGTGAACGTTTCAGGTTTTTATTCAGCTTTTTCTATTTGCCAAACTGAGTGCTCAAGCGCGGACACTAAAGGATATATTTCAACTGGTACCGATCCCCAAACATGACACTAGTCCCGAACATCGCATACTGTGAAATCCGTGCGTTCTAATTAGACAAAAAGTTCAAATATCTTTAAAATTATACAACAAATTAAAATGAAACTTGCAGTGCAACAAGCCATGGTAACAATTATTATGAAGTAAAAATAATAGCTCTATGGGATTTTCGGCATCGAAATAACATGTGAGGAAGATCGGTGCTTCTGGAGCTGGAAAACGGGCCTCTAAAGTTCTTAAAGCGTGGAATATTACAAGAATGGGAAAATGAACAATTTCACAAGATTGTTACACGAACTATTGTGCCACCTCCTATCCAAAAGTATTTGAATGAAACTTCATATTTGGAATAATTATTAAACAACACACTTTACTGGCTCAAAAACACAAACAAGCACAGTCAAGCGGGCCTATTTGAGATGTTTAAGTTGATCTGAAAAACAAGATTTACTAAAGATACGATATTAAGAATCAAGTCTCACACTAAATCATTGCGTGTTGGGTGATATTGTGTGGCTAGCATCAAGTTATATACTAAGTCTTTTGTGTGTTGGGTGATATTCTGTGGCTAGCAGATGCCATTAGAAGGCTGGACCTAATCAGTTCGTATCAACTGAAATCACCAAATGTATCCCCAGGGTACTTAAGTCCAAACTTCAATCACTGGAACTACATGCAACACAAGTCAATCTTCCTCTTTTTGCCAACTTTTATACCCTATGATTTTGGTCAAAGATCGATGGTGATGCTTCAGTAGGCACAGCTCTCAGTATGTAACTCAGCCCCCTTGACTTTGGCAAGGCACAAACCAATGGCGGTGATTTATTCACAAGGGCTTTGACTTAACTCTCAATAATTACATATGGTTACCGGTTCCTACGAGTTTTCCGATTTTGCGAAAAAATTGTAGTGTGCTGTCCAAGTCCTTGGTCTGTCAATTGTGATGCACAGTGGCGCCATCTTGAGGGACCCTTTAATCAGAGACTACCCTACTTTAGCAGACTGTTCCATAAAACCACACACCCTATTCTTCAAATGTTTCTATATCACTAAAGGACCAATTATCTTATAAAACCACATTTTCTCTCGAAACTTGTGTAATGAAGCAAACATATCTTAGTATCATATGGTAAGGTTTCATTGTAGAGTGGTCCCCATCTTATAAGCCCATCATAAGTTCACCAGAAATGTGGTTTTATGAGAGAGGTAGTCTCTCTTGGAGGGGGGAATAAAATGAAAATACCACACTTGCTGCACGGAGAAACAATCTCTGTAGAGATGGTGGTCTCTCACTGGGGGGGGGGTCGTGTAAAAGAGGACTACTGTGCCATCAAAAGTCACTGGTCATCACTGGCAGGAGAGTATGATGGTCCCACAGGGGACACACTGCCCAAAGAGTAGTTTCAAAAGTCTTCTGTCCAAGTCCTTGGCCTCTCAATTGTGATGCACAGTGGTGCCATCTTGAGAGACCCTCCAATGAGAGACTACCCTACTTTGACAGACTATTCTCTCTCTCCCTTTTTCTTTCTCTCTCCTCTCTCTCTCCCTTTTTCTTTCTCTTTCTCTCTCCTCTCTCTCTCTCTCTCTCTCTCTTTCTCTCAACCCCTCATGAGTGATCCTGCAACTTGCAATATCAACGATTGAAAGATATATAAGCGTTCACCATTTTTTCTATGTTGTAAAATATCCATATGATTATTGTTGAGAAGAAATGTTTGTGTTATCCTGCACGATTTTCATCGGCAAACCAACCATGTGCCCCAAATGGACTATTGTGGCGACTATTTTTGCTCACGGCGTTTCTCTACTGAAGCGCAAGGCTCATGGGACATAAACTCTTAATTTGTCTGCAGTGCCTTGCGGGCATGACTTCATACACCTGCAAGATTAATGCCTGGCAGTAAACTTTTAGTGTTGATCATTACATTCTGAAATGCAAACGCTTGATTTATAAATCATATAGGTAAAGCAGAAAAATAAAAACTTTGCATTGTGTTTGTGCGCTTATGGTCTGCACGGGTTGTCGGGCATTTGACATGGAGAAGTGCTCCATTGCAAATGCCCGACAACCCTTGCAGGCCATGAGTGCATGAATGCAATGCAAATGAATTTCGTTTCTTAAAAACATTGAGTCAATATATTTCGAGTATGGATCACCACAAAACGTTGAAAATATTCAACACACTATAACAGAGGGACGAGGAGGAGAGAAAAGACCAGAGGAGACGAGAGGAGAGGTAAGGAGAGCACGGCAAGGTAGTGAAAAGACAGTACATACGTGCTGTAAATATTATATGGAGTGGCAAACTACCTATTTCCTCGCCCGTTTAAATTCTCTCAGTATGTTTCCACATAACGCCAGCATAATAAATTTGCACTGTCATTGGAACGTCTAAAAGCCATGGATCTTTGAAAAATCATCGGCTTGTTTTCTGAAAGACTGTCCCTTTGGCTGGTCTTGTCGGTTGTGGTAATATGGGCTAACGACCGCAATCCTCATGCTCCAAGTGGCATTTTTCACATCTGCAAAAGACAAGATAAATACATATATATACGTGTTGTGTGTCATTTGCTAAAAAGAATACATCTGCTCTCTAAGCATGCATCGCTTTGATGCAAGAGAACTTCCGCGCCTCATACACTAAAGAATGAGTTAAAAAAAATCACTTAGTGATAATAATCTAGTCCCAAACGGCAGAGAACAAAATGGATCCTGTCCTGAAGAGAAATAGCATATGACCCATAAAAGACAGTATTTACAGTGTAAGTACTGAATGCTTGGATTTAAAAAAAAATGAGTAAACAACATGAGATGAAAATATTTTGCGTGTGCAGTACACAATGGAAACCCGCACTGCCACACACCAACCTACACACGCACTCACTAAATGTGTCGGCCCAAAATGGGAATTTTGTAAGGATCACTACAAGTCTGTGGTTGAAAGCATTGGTCCCAAAAGTACGAGAAAACATTATATGCCACGTTTGGATAGGTTTATCATTTTCTAATAACAATTAAAAAATAAAATAAAAAATTAGCACCACTTAAATCTGGCCTTCACTTCTTCTGAATATAAAGAAGGATTCAGGTGGAGAACTTGAATCCAGTTTATCTTTTCCATGAGTCAATATATAAAAGAAGGATTCAGGTGGACGACTTGAATCCAGTTTATCTTTTCCATGAAAATACTACATTTTTTACATGGATTGTGAAAGAAGTCAAGCTGACTTATCGAGTCACTCTCCATGGCACAGATGTTGGCGTATACTTCCTACCTTGCCTAGAGGAGGAAACCGAAGAACTCGGAGAAAACCATCGTGCACGGTTAAAGTGCTACAACTAGGAACTTTTTCCACATGCTGCCCAGGACGAGAATTAAACCCGGGTCGCAGAGGTGAAAGGCGAGCGTCTTACCGCTCAGCCAACCGTGCACCCGTGCACTAGTCATGATATTATAACGTTTGTCATATGGCTGGTACGAATTAGCCAATCATAAGGCTCAAAAAGTGTTGATTATATCCTAAAACTATTGCTTATGAAAAAGAATGTATTATGAAACTTGATAATGCATCTTTTTTGGGCTTACCTTCACCCTCAATAATCGCAAAAAGGGCCCGCAAAAAGAGTGAATTAAGTAAAACCTATAACTCACTATTTCCGAATTAACCCTTTCAATGTCTAACAATAAAATTTGAAATGATTTATTTGAATTTCCATGATAAAAACTTTCCATTCAAGTACCAGCACGCATTATACCATCAGCCACAAAACTTCTCCGGGTCAGTAGTCTTGATGCAGTAGCATATCATGAACGCAAAGCAAACTTTCATTGTGAAATTGTAAAAACACTATAAATAAAAACCAACATACCTCCCAGTACTGCCGGTGCCGTCATTTCTTTGGAAAAATAATTGCTGAGTTGCGATATTATCAAGTTCAATTAGAGGCACGTCATCTTCCATTTTGTGGCAGCTAGAAGATTCACGAACTACCTGAACGCCTGAGCGAAATCACGAATGAAGTGACTCAGAAGTGAAATGATACTGTCACACGTGTGTGTAAGAATTTGATTACGGAACTGACAGATAATACACTTTCAATCATGAAATCACTGATCCGACCTAAACACAAATGACCATTCCTACCATCCAATGATAAATGTGTTATAACATGAAAGGAGACGATTATGGCTATTACAACTGTCTCGTGGCTTAAGCCATAATCGTCTCCTTTCATGTTATAACTCTCACATAACGCTCAGACCTGTTTGGTCCGCTGTGAAACCCCTGTGAGCTGGAAATACCGTTTGAGATACACACACTGACCCGCTGGATTGAGTAATGTAATCTCAATTGGAGACAATAGATGAGATTTATCTTGAGAAGCATCTCCGAGTTCATGCGAAATCACAGGACTGCTTGAGGAAGTTATCTGGTCAAAGAAAAGAACGAAGCCTAGGTCTATCACGCTCGTGGATTTACATTAGAACTCAACCTGCACCAGTCCACAGCACCATCTACTTAATTTGCCATAGGGCATGGGGTGATCTTTCAAATAAAGACGAAATACATTTCTAAAATATTATGACACACCTGGATCGCTCTTATATTGAGAGTTTAACCTATTTATATGGTACGCAATATATATTTCTTATCATCCTCAATGCAGCTTTGCTGAACTTACTTGTTTTGCTCGATGTTTTTTTTTTGTTGACCTCTCTCTGTCTCTCTCAAATTAAACACTTTATGGTCTATATCATAACCGTCAATACCGCATATTTACCATTGCTGCAGGAACAAATTAAATGGTTTATTGATGCAAAAGTAGTCACATCCCAGCTATTCAGTACACCAGGTCGATGGAGTATTCGTGGTTTGATGCAGAAGAGAGTGTGCAAACATGAGTTAAAACGGGAGACCTGTATACAATTTCCGTACCGCAGCTGTATACACACACATATATATATTCGATAACTAACTGAACTGGGTTTTTTTTCTCCTTTATTTCCATTTCTCGGGAAATGCGCATATAAAAAAGCATTTGCACAGTTTTCCTGGAAAAAACACTGTTTGTCTCTGCGTACATCGATTTCATTTCCAATGAAGCCGATAATTTCAGCGTATTTCACAGAAGTTGGACAAATATCAATCAAAATGTCAACTAACAAAAACGTAAGAGTGCTTTATTTTACTAGTAAATAATTCAATTTTCTCTTCCGATGATTTCTTCAGTATAAATTTTACACTGACGTGTTGAACGTAAAACGTTTGAATTTAAATATTCTGTGTTTTTTTTCAGACAATCATGATCATAATGACTGTACTACAGGTCACATTTTTATTTACGGACTCTTATGAGCAAGAAAATTACTTGTGGTCCTTCATTAAGTTGTTATTATCAAGTTTAGGAGGAACTGTTTGCGTGTTTGTGGTAAGGAACCCGAATCAGACAATGAAAATAAAGACGAAATCATCTTGAATCATGCCAGAAAACTGGGTGTCCAGTTTGACCTGAACAAAACAGACAGGAGCCACTGTGTTGGCAAAAACGTTTGAGGGAAACCAAGAACCATCATTGTTAGGTTTCTGACCCACTGGGTACGCCAAAGATTTTACAGTGCCAGAAAGCGAAGCAATGGCGCTTTTCAGTCGGAGGATCTCACCAAAACACGAGCCAGCATCATATTCCCTACCTACAAGCCGAGAAGAGAGAGGACGATCCACTTTTGCTGGTCAACCTATGGTAGACTCTTGCCCAGTTTCAGAAGTCCTTGTCAGGTGACCTGGGGCTATACAGATAACTTGTGGTCAGATAACAATGGCTTCTACAGGTAACGACGGCTTTTGACTCAGGGTCAAATGAGAGTGGTTTCATTTTCATGGTCGGGTCGAGTCCTGGCTTTGTGACTCTAGTTTGTGGACCTTGAATGTGAACCAGGTGTGCCTGTAAAGTGGTACATTTCTTTTGAATTATTGTGTAACTATCCATGTTGAGGTCT